>JANPWT010000005.1:23678364-23694956 GCA_024678245.1 Erythroxylum densum
TATTAATAAATTATATTTTGAATTGGTCATTAATTTAATTAATGATTAATAATTACCTACATGAATTATGTTTATTTTATTTCATTAATATGTAATCAATGTATAAGGTGTTTTGTGATTGTATTTTGTTATGCATATTTTGAGGTGTATTACAATTGTTAAATTGACAGGAAAATGTATTAATTAAATAGAGATTGGTGGATAATAATTTGTGAATAATTGGTGAAAATCGAGAATTAGTAGCTTGCCTAGGATATGCTGCATTCGATTGTTTTAAATGAATAGGATGAGTTAATATGAGTGAGTGATGGCTAGGTATCTGTCCGTGGAGCAGATATCGAGGCATCCTGAGTTCCGGGGATGTCCTGTGTCGAGGACTAAGTACTGGAGTGATACCGGGATATCCTAAGTCCTGAGGATATCCTATGTCGATAGCTAGATACTAGAGTAGTATCGGGGTGAAAATTGAGAAATTGTGGTACCCTATGTCGATATTTATATGTTTAATTATGTTTATACTGATGAGAGATTATGATGAGACGAGCCGGCAGATCATTGGATGTACGCCTACTAGGTTAAGTTGGACCTAGGCAATTCAGTTAACTATTAGAATAAAACATAAATAATACTTAAAATTAATATTTGTGTTAATCACAATTTTGCAAAATTTTTGAAATATTTGTTAACTGTTTGGATTATATTGAGGACTGTTGTGTATATACGTATTATATGTTTGATTATATCGATTGATTAAGTGTTATAATTAATTATGAAGTTACTTGGTTTTAAGGGTAAAGTCGGTTATTCTTATTGAGTTGACATTTTATCCCTTGTCATTTTATTTTATTTTAGGAGATCGAGTGATTACTGATAATCCCATAATACCGAACAAATCGAGTTGAGTTTAGGTGGGGCCAATAGATTACTTGTGTAAAGCTTTTGAAACGTTTATTTTTTTTAAATGCAACACTCCAATAGTTGTGTCCTGTAGAACATTTTTTATATCTAGCAAACGATTATCTCTTTTGAAACTAATGAGAAATTTAATTATTAATGATATGTTTTGAAAACTATTTAGTTAATTATGATTTAAGAATTTTAATAGTGTCACAGTATGCGAGCTTGGAGACAGGAACTATAGGAAATTTTGCAGCTCTAAGCGAGAAGTCAAGGAAGTCATATATCTCATTTATTCACAGATACGGGAGGTGATTGGAACGAAATAATTTCATGACAATTACAGCTCCACATACATGATCAATTGCGGTCTTTAACCACAACTGACATAGTAGCTATGCACAAACATGAGTGTTTCATAAGTAGAAACAAGTGCATGTACAACGAGGAAGTATACCTGGAAGACTCTACGATTGCACAATGGCATGACTCTAAGATTCGCAAATTCATAAAAATTTCAGAAGACAGATATTATGTTGGAAAGGAGAAGATATTGTGAGAATTTGAGATCAAAACTTACCTAAAAAGACTAGGGTTCTCTGGGTGGACATGTTAACGGACAGAAACCAGAAGTAAACATGTAGAGATGAACTCGAGGAACGATATTCCAAGTGATTAAAAAAGGGCAAAATTAGAAAATGAGATTAAATGTAGACAGGTGTTTTAGGGAAATAACACTAATACATCTGTCTACATTCCCATTGTAATACCTGGGTACATTTTGTATAACCCTTCTTTTGTAAACTTTTATTCTATTTCTAATTAAATTCATTTTACCTTTTAAAAAATTTTATTCGTTAAAAATTTTACTTTTGGTTTCTTCCAATTTTATAACTTATAAAAATTAGCTTTTGTTTTCTGTTTTGCTTTTTTATCAATATGATACATACATACATATATATATATCATCTTTTAAATATATATTATTTAGTTATTTAATATTAATTAATAATTATTATGTTTAATATAATTAAATTAATTATTTTACTTTAATTTTTATAATTATTTAAAAATTTAATTTGTAGAAAACATTTTTACTTTAATTTTTTTACATAAATTTAACCGCAACAAAAAACTGACTTCTTTAAAAAATGCTCTGACGTCTCTCTACATTTACCTTTCTTAAAGATATCAATGGATCGGGTCAGACCTAGATTGCCCTATTGGTCAAACTTTCCAATCCTCTTGGCATGATGAATTAATAGCGGGTGCTAATGGAACAATTCCTTATGAGCAAGTAGTAATGAAATTGCTGTTGTTTATAATGAAGAGCTTATAACACCTGTTAGTTTGCATATATCACAGAATCTAGTTAGGGTGGCAAACTCTCCACAATTGGTTATTAGACAGGAAGAAAAAGATAATGAGGTTACTGATATTTCTATCCCCTCTAAGAATAGGACAATGCAAGTAGCAAAGATTATTAACTCCCCTGAGCATAAAAAAATGGTGACAGAAAGTGATGGAACAAAGGTGGCAGCTATTGGTAGCACATAACAGGCAGATGTAGATATTGAAAAATTGTTCAACAACAATCTAATGATATTCAACAAGTTGGTTTGAGAACTGAACAAGTTGTTACACATATTTTTTAGAGAAAGACAACTCTCGATAATTCTAGTGTAGATAATGTGGAGAATTCAGACAATGGCGCAAATAATTTCACTTCCCAATATTTGGAGCATTGCTAGATGGATTAAGCCAACATGTTAATTCCAGTTGCAATTGTTGGGTTAACTGAGAATTAGGGGATAGGAGATATTGAACAGACAGAGAATGGTAATACCCTACTAGCTGTAATCCATGTTTCGGATATCCTTGACGATTTTTGTGTACAATCTAAATTTGCAAAAAGGAAATATGCTAGGAAGAGAAAGCAAAATCTCAAATATCATAAATGATAAATAAGTCTTCCCATGAAGATGAAAGTTTAGTGGTGCCTATAATTGTTTTTTTGTCGTTGTTGTCTATTATGCAGATAATCATACTATATTCCGTTGTAATATCGATTTAGTTTTAATTATAATTTAAATTCTTTTACATTTTTCAAGAAATCAAAAATAAAGCCAATCTCTTTTTTTTTAATTCTTTAGCAATTGCATGGATTCATGGTTGTTACTTTAATGGCAGAAGTGCTAAAATAATTAGCATTAAAATTAATGATTAAAAATTCAACTGATTTAGTCGATTCAATTGTAAAATTTTGAACCGTATAATTTTTTATTTTCGTTTTCAATTTTTCGGTCCAATTTACTTTAATAACTCTTGTTGTTAAAAACATATTAATTTATTAATTAATCAGTCAATTTTTCATAAATTAATAAGTTTTTATAAATCAAAAGTAAATCAATTAATTTTAATTTAACAATTTTTTTAACTAAAATTTAAATTATTCAGTAGATATAGATTATATTTTTTAGTCATATTTTAAATTATTTAATTTTTAACAATTTTATGGTCTAAAATTGATTGAATCTTTTAAATTTTAAATTTTAAATTTTGTGTCTTTACGTGTATAAGTTCTAATTTTTAAAAGAAAACCATTGATTAAAAGTACTTCTCATTATTTATTTATTTTTGACACATCCGTCTCTTCTTGAGAAACAGGACGACAAAATATAGTCGAAGCATCGAACAATTCATGGCTTCCGGACATCAAACCGTGGATTCAGTACAGAATGTATAGATGGGGCTAGCGCTAGTTAAGGATAAACTTCAATCAGAGATCTTAATCCGAACATGGGGATTATCTTGTAGTCACTGAAACCAGCTGAGAAAATGAGTTTAGCCCATTCTTTTTCTTTCCTTTCTTTGCCAGTAACCACCACCATCATCAGCATATCAAGTAACAATTGTGTTTCCATTGATTCCTCATCATCACCATTCTGGTTCCCCATCACCATATCTATGATTATAAGCTTTCCTCCTTCCCTTCCCTTAATTGCTTCCTTGCACTTCTTAAGTATCTTAACACATTCTTCATCGTTCCAATCATGGAGAATCCACTGGTCATCATTAGTAAGAAATAATCATCAAAAGATCATCTAAAATACATTGGACCTAGTTAGTAGTTAGTCATGTATATACAAAGATGAAAATAGAAAAGGTATTAAAATAACATGAATCTAGCTGTAAGGGAATATATAATGTACATACCTTCAATAGAATCGCATCAGCAGCAGGAATTGCATGAAACATGTCTCCTCCTACGTATTTCAAGTTTTCGCAATCTTGCAAATCAGCAATCACGTGGGGCAGGTCAAACACAATGCAATCCATTTTGGGGAATGTTTTAGCTATAGCCTTGGATACGGTTCCTGTTCCACCTCCAACGTCCACTAATGATTTCAACCCTTCAAAGACGCCTTTGCACTCCGTAATGAGCACATGTGCAATCAACCGAGAATCGCTGGCCATGGCTTCATTAAAAATTTTGTTAAGCCTTTGTTCTTGTCCAGCATATTCCCACAACATGCGCCCATGAGCTGTCTTGAATGGGTTAGTATCATCATTTTGGAACCAGGCGCTGAGGTATTCCCACGGTTGTGTTATTATAGGGTCAAGCATGCATAATAGCAATGGAGTTAAAGTGAATGGGTTGTTCTCAAGTAAGAGTAGAGACGCATTAGTGAGAACAAACCCTTCTTCATGGTTACTTTGGCCAAGTTTCCTTCGTTCAAAGAAACCAGAATGAACCAAAATACGCATCAAGCGAGAGAGGCAATGGACTTTAGTAGGATGAAGTACGGATATGGAAGTAGCGATCTGAGATAGGGTCATGGGTTTGCCATGGCTGTGGATGATATCTGGTATTCCAAGCTGAACTGCACATTTAAGAGACATAGAGTTTATAAACATGAAGATGTGGTTCCATATGTGGGCTTGAGCTTGGAGTAGCTCAGATTGGTACTCATCTCTGTTAGCCGAACCCATTATGATTTCTGATTCTCTCAAAATCTGTTTTAATTCTTTTGCCTTTCGCAAGTAACTGAACGCATCTTATATATATAGGTGGCTGCTTACTCCGTAGAATCTGTTTTGAAAGATAAGAAAGGAACTATTTCCATTCCAGATTATGCAAAATGTGCGCCAAAGCGGTAGATGAAAAGCACTCTACTTTGCCATTCTTTATTGAAATATAACGTCAACATTATCACCAGATTCCGTATCGCTGATCGGGTGATTTTTCCACGATATGGTTTCCTTTTTCTAAACTGATAGAAGGAACAATGATATAAAAGTTGTAAAATCTCAACAACTCCCAGATAATCCAAACCTGAGCCTCTAAATGGTAACTATCACTCAGAGTAAAATCTCAACAACTCCCAGATAATCCAAACCTGAGTCTCTAAATGGTAACTATCGTTCAGATCCTCTTTGGTCTTTATGTCTAATAATAGTCCCTGAGTGTGTTTTTTAAAGTGCTTCTATCGAGGCCAAGCTCCGTTTAATTATTCACTAATACTAGGGATCTGCCAATTAATCATAGAGATTAGCCGGTGAAAGCAAGACATATTTTACACCAGATTAATATAGCTGCAGATTGGCTAACTAATTATGTCAATTCTCTTGAACTTAACATCCATCTGTTTCAAACACCGCCTGTGGATTGTTTTTCCATCCTACTAGAGGATATATCGGGAGTTTCATTTCCCCGACTAGCAATGTAAGACCGGTACCCCTCCTTTTCTGATTTAAAAAAAAAACAATTTATGAAACATTGTTTAAACTACATCATGAATCAATTAGACTTTATTTAATTATATATAAAATTAATAATATTTTACAAATTACTCTATCATAATTTAAGATAATTAATTTTAAAGTGGATATTTAAGATGAATGCTAATCAAGCATTCCCATTTTAAAGAATATCTTAGGTATTCTTACTTTTCTCTATTTCCATTTTTGCTTTTTCACCTCTTCCCTTAACATTGAGGAATTAAAATTTTCGTCAATATACTTAAGTTTTCTTTATGCTCTAACAAAATTTTGAATCACTAAGTAAAACTCTTTGATGAATGTAATCTTGTTTTCACCAGGTGATCTGTTGAATGTCGGTAGCAAGTAGAGGAACTTATTTTTTTTGAATCAGAAAAGAGGGGTACAAGTCTTACAGTACTAGACGGGGAAATGAAACTCCCGATATATCCTCTAAGAGGATGGAAAAACAACCCACAGGCAGGTTTTGAAACTGATGGATACCAAGTTCAAATGAACTGGCATAATTGGCTAACCAATCTGCAGCTCTATTAGTTTCACGATAAATATGTCTTGCTTTCACGAGCCAATCTCTACTGAGTAATTGACGGATCCTTAGTATCAGGGAATTAAAAGGAGCTTGCTGAGTCTTTGAGGAGGACAATATCGTGATAATAGTCGCCGAGTCTACTTCTAATTCTACTCGTCAAAACCCGAGATCCCATGCCAGTTGTAACCCTGTAAAAACTCCCCAGATTTCTGCATCAATGACTGTACAGTGACCTATATTATGCGCGAACCCTCCGAGCCATGTTCCCGTATTGTCTCTAAGGAGACCGCCTGCAGAAGCCCACGAGGACGACACTGTAAAAACGTCGTCTGTATTAAGACGAACCCATTCAGATGGAGGAGGCCGCCATCCTACGAGAGTCGCTACTCGTGTTCTTGTTGGGAACAATGCTCTACCTATTACTTCTGTGGCTTGTTCGATCGAACGGACATACTCAAACACAACCTGATGAGGGTGTGTAAGCCAGGAAAATTGTGCATCAAACACTGTTTTATTCCGCCAATACCATAGAAACCAACAAGCTGTACCAAAGACAATAGACCATTTAAACCCATGTACCAATAAATTTTGTTGCAAATTATCGGATATCCATGTGGCGTGGTTTACGTTGAAGAACTCCTCGTTAGTGGCAACAGTGGGGAAATGTCGCCGAATGTACGAGCTTTACAGCCGTCCCGGAGTACATGTAAAACTGTTTTGGTTTCGCCACAAATCTGACAGGAGGGGTCTGTTATAAGGTTTCGGAGATGGCGTTGTTGATTAGTGAGGAGTCGTCCCCTAGCCATAAGTCATATGAATGCTTTGATCCTTTGTGGCCCTTCCCATTTCTATATTCGCGTCCATTCCCTGTTACTCTTATTGTTCAACTGGTTATCGATTAAACGGTAAGCAGATTTGGTTGAGAAAATACCATTTGGAGATGCTCCCCATATCACACTGTCATATCCCAAAAGGGTGCTTGGAGGTAATGTCTCTGCTATCGCCATGCAAATGGAGGTAGGGAGGAATGTTTGGAATAGAGGCCAATTCCATTCCCCCGTGTCATTTACAAAAGATTTGACGGTGAGGTTGCACAAATGTCTAGAAATAGGACACAGTACACGTCGACCAAGGGGCCCGATATCTTGTACCCATGCGTCCTCCCAGAATCTAGTTGTGTCGCCATTACCCACCACCCATTTGATTCCCTGGAGTACATGGACCCATACGGAAGCAATCCATCGCCATACCATGGAGCTTCCAGGAACTGAAATGGATTGTGGCAAGTGGTGTCTATTGAACTTGTACTTGGCGCTAAATACGTGGACCCAAAGTGCATCAGGCCTATGGAGTAGGGACCAACCAAGTTTCGTTAGTAGAGCAGCATTCGTGACCCTGATTTTCCTGAGTCCCAATCCACCAGAGTCTTTGGGCATGCACACCTGGTCCTAGCTAACCAACCTCGTCTTATGCTGGTCTGTTGTTCCCTCCCATAAAAACTTACGAATAATCTTCTCCAAGTCATCACATAATTGTCGAGGTAGACGGACTGTTTGCATCGTGTAGATGGGAAGCGCTGCAAGCACAGATTGTATTAACGTAAGCCGACCGGCTAGTGAAAGATGTTTGGCAGTCCATCCAGTAAGTCTCCGTTGGACATTATCTAATATGTACTGATATGTTCGTTTAGAGCTTCGTTCGTGGATGATCGGTACCCCAAGGTACTTGCCCAAATTAGTCGTACGCTGAAATCCTAGCTTTCTACTGATCACATTAGCTAAAGGTCGCGAGATGTTATTTTAACTCATAATTTGGAGTTCTTTAACTTTGTCTGATACATGAGGGACTTGCATTGATCATTGACATCTAGATGTCTCCCATATTAATTCAAGGTGGATGTTGTTGTTCCGTACCATTTACGATGTTATCTTAATTTAGAGCCATCTTTTCTCTTATTCATGCTCTATCTTGCCTCAAGGTTCACTTGATTTCAAGATTAAGTTGCAATAGGTTGTCCAAGTTGTCACTCCTAGACCTCCCGTCTTGCTTCAACTACCTGAAAACAAATGAAAGGGAATAAACGGGAACAAAAGTAAAACAAAAACTAAGATTAATAAAAGATCAATTAAATAGTCCCTAACAATGACATCTATAACTCGACTGAATTTGATTTACAAGCAGTGCCAGCCCTAGGTAGGGGCAGGCAGAGTACCTGCCCAAGGCTTATCTTCATTAGGGACCCACCTTTAATATATTTCAGTAACATTTTTTGGTATTTTTTCAGTTAGAAAAGTAGTAAATCCTTAGTTGTTAGTCAAAGGAGAGCAAAAAGTTAACATTAATTAATAAATAATGAAAAAGTTAACGTTATTTAATTTTAGAAGCTAAATAGTTTCCTTTATTAGTTATATAACGTTAACTTGTTAAATTTATAAATAATTTTGAAGCATTTTAGTATATTTCTTATACTCTTTTTTTTATTTTTATCAACATATGAATCTAAGATACTTCAAATAAAAAATTGACGGTAAAAAATTTTCATAATTTTGTTTTATAAGTTCTGAGTGATAATTTAAAGGTAAATTTTTTTATTTTTAATGTATTTTTAGCTTATTAAATATTTGAATATATTGTAATCAATTTATAATTTGTCATTATCGTGAACATTATATTAGCATTTTAAATCATAACATTAATATTAAATGATACTGTGTTTATTTGTATTTCTCCTTTTTTAATATTTTTAGATTACTTATTATTTATAAAAATATAATTAAATATTAATAACTAATTTAATTTTCGTAATTATAATTTTCATTACACTTTACCACAAGTAATGTAATAATTGTTGAATTTGTGTTCTTATAGAAGTTCACATAAGTTTAGTGATAATATGACAAAATCAAATAATTTAAGTTACTCCACTACAAGAAAATGAAGAATTAGCGACGGAAAATTAGCAACGGAAAATATACCGTTGCAAATTACCTACAAAAAATTCATTTCCGTTGGTAAAATTGATGGAAAAATTTTCGTTTAGCGACGGTACTAATATTCGTCGCTAAATATGGAGCGAAGCAAGAATTAGCGACGAAATATATACCGTTGCAAATTACCAACAGAAAATTCATTTCCATTAATAAAATTGATGGAAAAATTTATTAATTAGCAGCAGTATTAATATCTGTCGCTAAATATGGAGGGAAATCATTCCGAAAAATTTTACGATAGACTTTAGCGACGAAATAAGATTACTGTTAGTAAAGGATTTAACGATGGTATAAGATATCCGTCGGAAAAAAAAGTGGAAATTATTGACAGAATAAAATTTTTTTGAGTTTACCTCCAGAAATTTTCGTCGGTAATTCCGTCGATAATTTTTTTTTAAATTCAAACTCACCCGAGATCTCCCTCTTACCTACATCTTCTTCCTTCTTCCTGTGTCTCCTCTTCGGTTTTCTTGGAGCCCATTTCTCTATTCTGGACTCCTTTTCTGCTCGTCGGTGTTGTCTTCTCTAACCATTATCTTCGTGTCCTTCGGTGGAGGTATCTTTGCAACTACTGTTATGTGTTTTTTCGTATATTAGATAAAAATTAATTTGAGTATTTATTATTTTCGTTTATTTGTGCATTTTGTGATTGAAAAACAATTTTAAGGTATAAATATTAATGATAGAAAATATAGAAAACTCTCTTGTGCCATCTGTTTTGTGTCTGTCCTAGAAAATATAGAAATATGTCTTGTGTCCATCTGTATTACTCAAGATTTCCAAGATATTCACAAGTATATTCTAGAAGAGCAACTATTTCAGACTCGAAACAAGTTTAAGATTCGAATGCAAACTCTGGAGATGGGTCCACAGTAAGATCTAATCCTCTTTTATATATGCAAGCAGTTGAAACACCCATAGATGACTTCCACCTTCCTATTATTGTTAGGAAAGGTACTAGGGAGTGTACCAACAGACCAACCACTATACCCATTGTCCCATTATACATCACTTTAACACTTGTCATTAGCTATACAAAAATTATGGTTAGTCTAAATATCATTTCTATTTCTAATATTGTTTGTGAAGCATTGTCAAAAATGGAATAGAGGAATGCTATGAGAGAGAAAATGGATGTGATAGAGAAAAGTAGGGCATCGGAGATTGTTGATAAACCAAAGGGGAAGAACATAGTTAACTGTGAATGGATCTTCATATTAAAATATAAAGTTTATGGATCATTATATAGATATAAAACATATTTAGTTGCTAAAGGGTATTCTTAAACTTATAGGATCGATTACTTGGAAACATTTGCCCTAGTGGCAAAAATGAATACTGTGAGGATTTTGTTATCCTTGGCAGCTCACTTTGAATACCAACTTTTGCAGTATGATGTGAAGAATGCTTTCTTTTATGGAGATCTCGATGAAGAAATCTACATGAACATTTTACTCGCATTTGAAAAGAACATGGGTAATAAAGTGTGTAGTTTAAGAAAGACTCTATATGGGTTGAAACAATCCGTCAGAGGATAGTTTGATTGATTTGCTAAACTTATGAAAGGTTGGGATATATACAAACTCAAAGTGATGACACTCTCTTTATCAAGCACACAGTTGCGGGGGAATTGATTGCTCTTCTAGTGTTTGTTGAAAATATTATTGTAACTGGAAATGATGAAAGAGGAAAAAAGGAATTGGAGCAATGATTGATCAAGGAATTTGAGATAAAGGAGCTTGAAAACTTACAACACTTCCTTGATATCAATGTCGCATATTCCATATAAGGAAATTTCATATCTTAACAAAAGTACGTGATTGACCTCTTAAAGAAGGCGGGAAAGATTGGATGCAATCCTCTCTCTACCCCAATGGGCCCGAATCACGAGTTTGGAGAAGCGAAAGAAGAACTAATTGCTAATAGAAAGATGAAAGAACTAATTGCTAATAGAAAGATGTACAAGAGGCTAATAGGTAGGCTCATATAACTTGCTCATACTCGATTCGACATAGCATAATCACTAATCACAATTATTCAATTCATGCATGATCCAAGGGAGTTGCATTTACAAACTACGTATAAGATACCACATTACTTAAAAGATAAACTAGGGAAAGGAATTCTTTTTAAGAGGAATACTCATCTCGCCTTAGAAGCCGATACTGATGCAGACTATGCATGATTTATAGTCGATCAAAGATCAACTATAGGTTATTGTACTTTCCTCATAAGGCAATTTGGTGACTTGGAGGAGCAAGAAATAGATCATTAGCAGAATGAGAGTTTAGAGCAATTATTCAAGACTTGTGTGAGTTGTTATGGTTGAAGATTATTCTAAATGACTTGAAAATTAAGTGGGAATGTCCTATGAAGCTCTATTGTGACAAAAAAATCAGCTATTAATATTGCTCATATACCTATTCAACATGATAACAAAGTACATTGGGATTGATAAATAATTCATCAAGGAGAAATTGGAGGAAGGACTTCTATGCGTGTCATATGTTCCATCAGGAAGTCAACTAGAAGATGTTTTGAGAAAGGTGTTGAACATTTCAAGTTTTCATAATATTATTTTCAAGCTGAGAATAGAAGACATCTATTCCTCAGGTTGAGAGAGAGTATCGAGTTGTATTTTTAGGAACGTGAGGCTGTTTTTCCTTGTCTAGGAAAGGCCGGAATCTCAGGAGACTGTTTTCTTTTCTTAGGAGAGTGTAGTATCCTAAGAGATTGATTCCTATTTTTTCTCCTATACTGAGATATATATAACAATGTAATTCAAAATCAATTAAAAGAAGACAATTCATTTTCCCTTCTATTTTAGATGACCTTAACAACCTCAGTGCACATAGTTACCTGCTTATGCTGCATGTCACAAATTGCACCTTTTTTATGTTGAAAGTAGCTATACTTTGAACTTATCATTGTTCAGGGTCTTGATATTCCTCATTTCAGATTGTCATACAAGCAGGATTGTTAAAACAAGGTCTGTGTGCAGTCCAGGATGAGAGTGCAGGTTGGTGTTCCCTCCTCCCCTGTAGATTGCTTGACAAAAGCTAAAATATTAACCAGAAATTTAAAAGCAAAACAGACCAAGGGATAAGAATTCAAACAAAAGCAAAAAACTAATAAGAGGAGAAGAAAAATATATGCTGCAAGAAGGCCATATTGAACTTTTATTGGAAATACTGGCGTTTGAAGAGAAGATCCAAAGATCTGTATGACTCCTACTTTATTAACTAGTCCTATGGCTACAGCGTAGCCAAGGTGAATTGCTGATCCATCTTCCCAGCTCAACACCGGAAAGGAGAAAGTAAAAGGATAAAAAATAGTTGCATCCATGTTTATAGGCTCATCATCCATATATAGTTTTGCTTCAATTATCAAATTCTAGAAAAATTGACAATACTGACATATCCTATTATCCCTAGGCCAGACTGTATTGGTGTTAATTGCATGTTATGTTGCAGGTTTGGTAGTTTCCATTGTGGATCCTCAACCTGGTGAAGTTATTATCGACTGTTGTGCTGCTCCTGGAGGAAAGACGTTGTACATGGCTTCTCAAATGAATGGCCAAGGTATTTTTATTCCATTAAAACTCCAGCTCAGTACTTATAAAGTTGGTGATATCTGTCCTGTGGTACACATAAGAACTTCATTCATTACTTGAGCCTATCAATTTCTTGCCCCTCTCATGACTTAGTAATTTCACCTTGGCTGCAAATAGTTGACTATGCCTCTTTATTATTTACATATCTTTCATGAGTAGACTGCCATGTTGGTGTATATCTTTGTCTTCCAGCCTTGCTTTATTTACGTTCTTTTCTGTTTGTGGTATATGAATTGAGAGTCATGATTAATAACTTGTTCTTTTTTGGTTAGATTCTATTTTTCTTTTCTGATTCTGTAATTAATATTTTGGTCTGTAGTCCAGCAAATTTTGAACGGTGTCATAATCCTTGTTAAATTATAGGCATCGTGTATGCAATTGACATAAACAAAGGGAGGTTGAGAATCCTTAAAGAGGCGGCAAAACTGCAGCAAGTTGATAGTGTGATTACTACTATCCCTTCAGATCTTCGGAATTTGCCTGTGAGTTTGCGCCACCCTGAAACACCTAAACTCTTGGAAGATAAGAGTCCTAATTTTGATTGGACTTTGAGAAAATTTCTTAGGAAAATTATCCATTGAAATCCGACAAAGTTTTACTTGACGCGCCTTGTTCCGGGCTTGGTGTTCTCTCTAAGGTACTGAATAAATATTCAGTTGCAACCCTGTCTTTTGTTTTTCCTTCTCCTTTCTAATACACGTCAATGAATCCTTTATATCATATAAATTAAATAAGTGCATTTTGTTTGTTTATACCCATTTGAAGAGAGCAGACTTGCGGTGGAATAGGAAGTTGGAGGATATGGAAGAACTTAAAAATTTGCAGGATGAGCTCCTTGATGCAGCTTCTTCGTAAGATCTGAATGTTGTTTATTCTCATTACTTTTGTAACTGATAAATAACTTGGAGGCTGGTAGTTGATTTGCTGATCAAGTTTGTTGCTCTGTTTATGGTTCCTCACAAAGTATATTGTGTACTTATTATAGATTGGTAAAACCTGGTGGGGTTTTGGTGTACAGTACCTGCTCCATAGATCCTGTGGAGAATGAAGAGAGGGTGGAAGCATTTCTTGTGAGGCATCCAGTAAGACTCCAGTCTATGAATATGTATTTTAAGCTGTTAGTAAAGCCAACAATTTTTATTCTATATTTCAAGTATAGGTTCAGTTAAGGAAGCCCCTTAAATTTTCTTTTTTTTTGGGACTAACTTCAAAGGAAAGAACATCAACAATGACTTTCAGCATTGAACTTACATGATTGCTCTTTCTTTTTAATGTTTGTTCCAGGAATTTCACATAGATGTTGTTGACAAATATGTACCATCTGATTTCATGACGAAACGGGGATATTATTATTCTGATCCAGTAAGACATTCCATGGATGGGGCCTTTGCTGCTCGCTTGGTTCGGGCCTTGTGAAGAACTGTTCATTTGAAATCACTAAGCGAGCAATATTTCCTCTGACCATCCCACGATTTGTTGTGGCATTGTACAGTGAACGGCTTTGCAGATGGGTATGCAGATTCTGCTTTTACTTCAATTTAATGCCAAAACAAAAGAAGCTTCTGAGAACTTATTTTCAAGCCATGTTTTTCCGGTTTATCTGGGTATGCCAGTAGTATTTATTACTTGGCTCAAGGTCGGTCTTGGGTTATTGTTCTTATTTGCAAGGAAACAATTCGTCATATATATATAGGTTCTTACAGTAATGTTGGCAGCTTAAGATGATCGTTTTGTCTTTTTCCTTGTGTGATGTAATTCACTTGGCAGCCAGCAAGGAGGTTGACACTTCACATGGGAAGCCCCGACAAATTGCAGCGTGTCTGCAATTCTAAACCATGCTAATCAAACCTGTTATAAGAACGAGAACAAAACTGGTTTGAATTATGTTTCTGATGCTTGGAGGCACACCAGTGTCGAAATAGCTCCGTGAAAAATTTCATCGAATGACGAGGCGACATAGCAACAGCGTCATAGCATGGAAAAGATGAAGCATGATCAATCTTTGCTGCATTTACGAGTAATAAATGAACATTCTTTTCTTCTTCCAATTATTAATTTGTTCTGTTGGCAAAAGCATCAAAATCTATTAGAATGCAAGCTTATAATTTGATTGTGCAACAATGTTTAAGCATGACGTTTGGTTTCCCATCTTCATCAAAATTCATATTTATGGCTGATTACCAACTGTTGCTTCACGTGCACAAGTGCTTTCTTGTTGAAAACTTTGATGTGCTAGGGCCATCAAAACTTACCTGAAAAAGCTAAGACCATGAAAACATGCCTTGGTCCTTGGCCTTCATTCAAATTGACTAGTTGGAACCCTAGTTATAGGGTTATGGGGATAACAAAAAACAGTAGTGATACGAGAGAGTAGACTTCTATGAGAGCTCTAAGATAGACAAAGAAAACTGATAGCTAAAACCTTAGGTATGTTAGCTGAGACACTTAAGTCATTTCTTCTTAATGAGCTTCAACTCTCAAAGCCTACCTTTTAGGGATCTAAGTTGATGAATTCTTCCCGTATAACTTATAATTCAAATAGGATCATATGCTTGATACTTTCTGATTCAAATGATCTTTATACAAAGGCTAGTGTAGAGCATATTTGTATCTTTGTTTGAAAGAATTAAACTTATTGAAGATTCAAGTTTTTAGGAAAGAGAGATTTTATAGAGAAGTCATATAGAGACATACAATGAAACTTTCTTGCTTCGATCTAACGAAGCTTGAATACAATAAGAGAGGTCTTTTGCTTATATAGGTGTTGGATAATTATCTTAGATAAGTTTAGTTAGCTTAGGAGGTTATCTTTTAGGATATAAGTTTATCTTCTACTAACTTATCCTATCTATCGTATATCTTATCTTATATATACTAAAAATCCAGTAGTTTAGTAGTATTAGAATAGATTATACTCATATATAAATTACATATAATTAGAGAAATAAAGTGGATTTTTTTTTCCTGAAATTTTCTTTACCCTCTTGTTTCATGGTATCAGAGCTATCGATTCTAGTGGCCTAATTTTTCCAGCTACATCATAGTTGGAGTTCAACCAACCTTCGGTTCCTTTGATGAGTCCCAAACCTCATTAAACACCTAGTTACGTAATACCTTCAGCCCAAACTCCATCTTCTTCTATTGATAATATTTCGTTGCAAATCACGCAACATAGACTAAATGGAATGAATTTTTGAGAATAGTCCCAATCAGTTATACTCGTAATCAAAGGAAAAGGCAAGACTAGATATCTAACAGGGGCAGTTCCTCAACCACACGAAACAACAGTCACTTACGGTGCTTAAGAAGCTGAGAATTCTATTGTCATGGCTTGGCTTATAAGTTCAATGGAGCCAAAATAGGAAGAACCTACCTATTCTGCAAAACTGCAAGAGAAATCTGGGAGATTGTGCAAGAAATATATTTTGATTTGGAAAACACTTCTCAGTGCTTTGAAATCAGATCAAAAATTAGAAATACTCAATAAGATAATATGTCAGTTATCGAGTATTATAACTTATTGAATTATGGCAGGAGATGGATCTATTTTATATAGTAAATAGGGAGTGTTGTGTTGATGCCAAGAAGTACGAAAAATTATTGGAGAATGAGAGAGTTTTTGATTTCTTGCAGGGACTTAATGTTGGATTTGATGAAGTACGAGAAAGGTTACTCGGTTTAAAACCATTGCCATCAATCCGAGAAACGTTTGCTGAGGTGGGAAGGGAACAGAGTAGAAAAAAGGTCATGCTTATGATAGGAACCAGAAAAGAAGGGAAAT
>JANPWT010000005.1:23695056-23708774 GCA_024678245.1 Erythroxylum densum
AGTTTGTATGAAGCTCTTTTGAAAAACTTTTTTTTAAATGACGATTAAACAGTCAACTGATTTTTTAGAAAAGCTCTACTGATAAAAATTCTATTGAAAAAAACTCTACTAATATAAGCTCATTTAAACTGACACTAAATAATACTTTTTGGCGGTTGAGTTAGATAAACCAATTTATTTGCTGTTACTTCTTATTCCATTTCATTTGAGCTAAAGTTCTGTCATACATATACACCAACATGACTGGAGACTCGGCCTATTCTCGGCAAACAGAACTTGGATTCTTCCATCAAAATATTTGGCTCGAGACTCCAAAAATTACCACTTTATTAAATGATCTTTCAATAAGTGATATATGTTTTTACATTATTTTAAATATATTGAAGACTTTTATAGAATAATTATACAAAATAGAAATAGTCGTCGCTAACACTCAGTTAAAATTTTGCTAAAATTTGATGTCCGGAGAGTTTTAATAGTACGTAGTTTTATCCCCATCGAATAGAAATATAATTTCTGATAATTATATATATAGAATAGAGGTATAGTATGAATTTAATAATAGCCCACTCACTCACTGAGTACATATAGAATTGGAATTTTATTTATTTAATTAATCATGTTTTAGTTAGATATATTTTTAATGAAATATAATCCAGAACAAAATTATGTTTTGTTATTAAAATCCATGTTTGATTACAGCAATAAAGCCTCTAACAAGTAACAACTAACAAGCAGGCCGAATCTACTGTGCAAAGTACAAAAAGAGTCTACTACTATAGTAGTAAAGACAAACCCAGGCCCAAACTATCAAAGACAGACACGATTAGGCAAGCTAGGGTTTGCTTAGTTTCCGAGTTCTCCCTCTATATATACATGTATCAAAGGAAAGGTTTGAGCGAGGAGGAATGAGTCGGAACTATTTCGTGCTCCTTCGTCTTTTGAGCATTCTGGTTAGATCTTCGTTTGCGTCGGCTGATGGTGTATATTATTAAATTGGGGATTGTTGTGTGGGTGTTTTTGTGTTCTTTTGGATCAAACAAATAGCTGTTTTGAAATGGCGATTGTTGCCTCTCCTTTCAGCTGCAAGGTGTGAGATCTTTATGATCGATTTCTTGACGGCTTTGTTCTGGAGGCACATATCATTTGATTTTCCAACCCTTGGGGTTTCTCAGATTATTTGCTCCTAATTTTGCATCTTCTGACCCCCCGTGTTGGCTACATTTCATCTTTGATTATAATGTCATTAATATAATCATATCAACATTTTCTCTACTTAAAATTGTAGGTAATCAATTGACAAAAAATATAAAAGTGGAGTATTGATACGATTCGTCCTCAATGAGTAAATGGTAGCAGGGGATTAAAATGAAAGACGGGGAAGTTGTATCGTTTTCTGATTCTTTCACTGGAGACAGGATGTTTGCTGGAAACACAGCAATGTTCCCCGTGACTTCACGACCATGTTTTCTGTTGTATACAGATTCAGATTTAAGTCTTGCAGCCAACACAGGCATTAGCTACCGGATTTCTATTACAAATTACATTTACTGAAGGGGAAGCAAAAATGGCCAACAAGCAGCCTCTGCATTTATAAAAGATAAACCATCCATAAAACACACTTGCCATGCACTGACGCAAAAATCTCCCCATCAAGTACATGACTACAATCAATAGTGAATTTGCAAATTGGATAAACATTAAAGAGAAATGGCATATTACAAGATCAAATGTAACAGCAATCAGTATATGAAAGTTCGCATGGCCAAGTCTAAAGCCAATTGAATCTATATATTCTAAAGGCGACAGCAATGGTTCAAAAGTAGCAAAATCCAACTAGGTTTAAATAGAAATCACAAACTGTCTGCAACCATCTATTGATCATATATGGACACAAGCCATGCACCACTTCACACACATCTACTAAAAGGGTAATGCATCATAATTTTCCCTTTCATCTTACTGAAAGCAGTCTCAGAAAACCACTCCCTTCTACCCCAGCTAATTCTGGAAAATAAATAGGCACAATTGGTTACTGCATAAGTAGATAAGATCTGCATGTACAAGCAGCATCTGCAACAAGTAAAATTTTGCAAAGCTAGGCCAAACAAATAACATCACCTACATCTTCTTCCTTTCTTTTTCTTCCTTCTTCCTGCGTCTCCTCTTCAGTTTTCTTGGAGCCCATTTCTCTATTCTGGACTCCTTTTCTACTTGTCGGTGTTGTCTTCTCCAGCCATTATCTTCGTGTCCTTTAGTGGAGATATTTTTGCAACTACTGTCATGTGTTTTTTTTCGTATATTAGATAAAAGTTAATTTGGGTATTTATTATTTTCGTTTATTTGTGCATTTTATGATTGAAAAACAACTTTAAGGTATAAATATTAATGATAGAAGGGACAAGACGTGATTTTAGATAATGGATAAAAGCCATTATCTTCGTGATTTTTTTCGTTTATTTTTGCAACTACATGTAAGGTGTTTGATGAAATGTCTATTTTTTTTAAAAATGATTTCAGTTTTTTTTTAGTATGAATTTCATTATTTCAATTCTTAATAATGAAGTTTTCTTCATGGTGACTTCTACAGAAACTAAACACTTTGTAGGTAAATTTTAAAAAATAGTTTTAAGCAAATTTATCGACGGAAAAAAATTTCCATTGGTAAAAATATATTAGATTTATCGACGAAAAAAATTTCGTAGGTAATTACAGACGAAATAACCAATTTTGTTGGTAATTTTTTGACAGAAAAATTTCTCCTTTGGTAAATTTACCAATTGAACAAAATAACTATCAATAAATTTACTTACGGTTATTTTATATCGTCGGTAATTCCGTAGGTAAATTTACCGACAGAAATTTTTCCGTCAGTAAATTTACCAACATCCGTATCTTCGACAACTTCTTCCGTCAATAAATTCCATTGCTAAATAAAGTTACCGACGGAATGTGTAAAATTTCGTCGGTAATTTCCATCACTAAACTTCATTTTTCTTGTAGTGCTCAATTCAAAGATTATATAAACAGTTTTATTTAGTATAAAAATTTGTATGATTTTATTAAACATATAATGATAGTTAAATAATAATTAAATTATTTAATAATTAAATAAGACCGTAAATAGTTGGATGTATTTGATAATTAAATAAGACCGTAATAGATTAAATGGTTTAGCTATTTTATTTATCGAGAAGGATATGTTAGACGTTATTGATTTTGATAATATTATTAATGATTTTGCATATAAAAATGCACAGAAAAATTGTTTTTCATAAATCATGATTATCTGTGTGTTTGTTAGTGTTGTTCTCTTAGTGTTTTGTTGTTTGATTGCTGTTATTGCTATTTTGTTATTACTATTGTTATTTTTAATGATTTTATTGTTACTGAAATTTTGTAAGATATTATTAGCTGATAATATGATTACGTAATATTTTGTTGAACGTGTGGACTTATAACTTAGGTCACTTATGTATAGATATTAAATTTAATAATAAAATTATACTTTTAAATTTATACATTTATCTATCATCGATTTATTGAGGTCTTTTTTTACTTCATCAAAGGCCTATAAAATATTAGGAACGTCCTTGTTTACAAGTGCATAGAGTCAATTGTATCAAGTTATAAAAACTTAGTATTCTAGAGTATGGACCCTATAAGGACTATACTATTATATTTGTTAATCCTAGTGAAACATTAAAATTAAATAAAATAAGATTTTATGAAACAATTAAATTACTAAACTATGAAAAGATATTAATAAAACAAATGTTAAAGCCTATACGAAATTCTAATTATTATGCAAGATTAATTATCCTAGTTAAAATAACAATTAATCTAATATATCTATACCCTCTCCCGCGGCATGCATGTATATTTAACTAGGTAATTAATTATCACTGATAGATAATTTAACCTAATCAAACTCATTGAATATTGTTAATCAATTTAATTATCACAATAATCTAAGGTGTTTATTCTCAGGGGGAACAGATTATACTTCACCGCTCATTCCTTTATACAATTCCTAAAATTGAATTTGTGTAATTAAGCATAAATCCAACAGTTCAAATAAAAATTAAGTTCAACCGCATAAATTTAACATAATTAAGAGGAAGAAGAGGAAGAAATATCTAGAAAAGTTCTCATAATTTTCCTTAGATCTTGCTCCAAATCCCTTCTTAATGTTAAGAAAGATTAAAACTATGAAACAATCACAAGGCGGTCATCACACACTTCACCAAGTCACCATAGTACTATATTCATAACCTATAGCTAGTGTTACAAAATAGAGTCTTAAGATGCTTTAAATTATGATTTTTGTATATGAGAGTTAGTGTCAGACCAACATCTATATTAGAGTTTGGTTGAGTCGGTCGTGTTAGGCCCAAACCCAGACTCAAAACGACTCATGGGCCGATCGGCCCACCTCTCAAAGATTGACCTAATTCCTACTGGTATTAGTCATATAAATTTATTACCTCATCATAAAAAAGGTACGATTCCCATAACCCTATTTTTCTCTATTCACTAGACACAAAAAGCTCTCAACAAAGATTGACTTGAGCGTCGGAGGGGCCTACCGGTAATCAACCCCCGGCGTGCCTTTGTTGTTTTGCAGGTATCTTTGACCCAGAATCAACCAATCTCATGGATCCAAGCAGCAGTGCTCAACCCCACCAGAATCCGACTGAACCAGAGTTGATATTATTTTGGATGCTTTCACATGTCTTTGTTGTTGTGCTAGCTTGTGTTGTTTGTTCGTGGGACTTCCTAGCCAATTGTTTTGTGTTTGATGATTTTAACCATATTCTTGCACAAACATGAGCATATTTATCGTTCGTGTTCCTTGTGGCAGATGTGCACTCATACTAGTAACTTCGATTCCCTCTCAAGCAACTCGTTAGAGTACGTAGCCTGATGAGCATTAAGTTATGTATCAATGCATTGGTAAGAATCCCCTCATAATTCATTAGTGCTAAAGCCTATCCAGTACCCACTACATTGCACTATACGTATATCAAGGATTTAAGTACTAAAATATAAAGATTACAACCAAACAGGTTGGTGTGAGTGATTCAGCACTTTCATTCATGAATCAGAAGTTTCGAGTTCGAATCCTGAAAATAGAGAAATCTGTTTGATCAGCACTTTATCTCTTATGGACTGACCCGGTATGAACGGGGATCACTCTGAAAAGAGATAATTTAAAGACGCTTTCTTACAATTGAGACCATCTTAAAATTAGTAGGCTAATTAAAAAAAATAAAGATCACTATTGCTTGTTTAAAAACTTAGAAGACCCATCCGATAAGTAGATACACAATTACCCAAACCCGCAGTGGACGAAGATCCACCCAGTTGTTACCCAACATATTATTAATTTATTAATTGTTCTCATGAAACTTATATTGAGTTGGATGGCCTACTCTTGAAGGATTCAGTTATTGAATTATTGTTGTGACCTTTTAATTAACTTAGACATGTTTAGCTTATCTCTTATCTTATCTCACATTATAGCAATTTGATAATTGTAAAAGTATAACTTTGTAAGCATAAACATGTAAACTATAAAGTGTAATATCTCTTTATATTTAATAGTTATGCAATTGATCATTCTTCCAAATGTTCTTAATTATTATTTTGATCTCCTAAAATAGCTCCATCAATTATGTCAATTGATGAAAATAATGCATCTATTTTTTTATAACTCTTTAAAAACTAAGATATAAAATAAACGAAATATTTTTGGCAATAATGAGATACAATTTCATTCACAAGTATATTTTTAATTATTATTATTATTCTAAATTTTATGTTAAATTCAGAGATAATTTAAATTATTATATTTGACTTGTAATAATTCATTATATAATAAAAGACATTAAAGTATTCTTTTTATTTTAATAAATATTTTTATCTCACTTATTTTTATAATATTTACTTATATCAATTTTATGACAATTTAATACTAATTAAACTTTTAAACCTTATTGACCGGTTTAACATCCTATTTAGTTTTAAAAATATTGTCTTAAAATTGACCGATATCAATATAATACTGTACCAAAATCAAATTCGATATTGATATCAGTACGATGTTCATAACATTGTACACTACACAATGAGGGGTATTTACTTGTCAAGTTTTTCTATACGTAATTTACAGATTAAGACATCTGAAACGGAGAATTGGCAAAATCTCACATACTGTTAGCATCTTAAAATTCCTTGGGATCTCAAAAGGGATTGATAAGTTTGACAAGGGCAGCAAAATTTTCCACTACCAAGAGCCAACTAGAAGAGGGAAGTGATAGCTTCGGCAAAAACCAGAAAAAGATGACCAATCATTTTGCAACTTAAAATGGTCAACCTTCCTTATCCCTATCTGTAATATTCACCTACAATTTCCAGGCCGCATTCTATATTTACACTCAAGTCAGGCCACTTCAAGACTATAAGAGGCTTCCCTTGATCCATACATTTATGATATGGTGGAGTCCACGATGGATGGGGCTTTCACATGTCAGTAACTAGCATTCCAATTTGTTTGCGAGAGCTGAGGTTGGTATGCAACAGATGGCAGTCCCATGGTTTCAACAGTTGTCGTAAATGTCTGAGACTGCTGTAGGAGTGGATTAACGGTTGACGAGGCGCCCACAGTTTGCAGTGGTGGATAAACTCCTGTAATCGGACCATGACCAGCTTGTGCAGGGGAAAAGGTGAGGTGCTGTCCCTGAGGGACGAGGTGGTATAAAGAATTGAGCTGCACGCTGGATATATCCCCAGCCGGAGGTATCCAAGGCAAAACTTCACTCTACATAACGTCATCAAAAGCAAACAATTCTTACAATCAGAACTCAACAGATGTTCAAAATTAAGTGCAATGGATGAATGAAATGACTGAACTAAAAGTATGTAGAAAATCATTCCTTATTAGTGGCCCTGACAGAATGGATGGCCGTGAAGAATATGGATGAACAACCAAGAGAATAAATTGAAAATACGCAGGGGAGTCAAAGCTAACCACTGGTCCAGCATTGAAGATACAACTTTCCTTCAACTGAGATGCAGGTAGATCCTCCTTCCCCGAAGAGCTTCCAGAAGTCACAGCTTGACCCTGATTCAAACCAACTGGAGGGGATACATATGAACCATACAAGGGAGGAAGTCCAATAGTCAGGTTTCCAGGGCCAGTTGATGACTTAAACTGTGAAAGTGGGTATTTGACTGGAGCAGCAGTAGCTGCTGGTGTAAGGTACGCACTACCAGTTGCTGGCTGTTGAGGAATCCCATTGTGGCCTAGGAAATGGTGCATTGGTTGCAAGAAATAAGGGCTGAAATAATGCCCATAGGGGAAGAAATTGGGAGGATATGGAGGCCTAATAAGGAAAGGCTGTGGAGCAGCAGCTACAGAGTTTTGTACGGGTGGATTAGGACTAGCACTGGATGAGGTAGTGGAATTCTCACTCTACAATTTTGCCAAAGAAAATTAGATTAGCAAAGCAACATAAAGTGCAAAGGAGGCGATATACATACACGAACTACCAGGATTTTACCCAACACGCCAGAATTACAGATGCAACACTTAATTAAACGCAATACAGAGATGTATATATCTTTTATCTTACAATATAAGCTACAATACCATATTCTATGCTCTTTTTTCAGTTTAGTTGGACTCTCGACAAAGATTATAAGCAGAAAAAATTACCAATCATAGAAACAACGATAAAAGTAAAGAGAAAGTGCCTATGCCTTAAAAATGACAGCATATAGAGAAAATGATGTCAAGTCTTACAGGAAATTTTGAAATGCCAGAAACATCTTGAGACTGCACCTCATGTCCGTCAAAATGTACAAGATGATTCCCCTGCATGGATGGCACAATCCCAAGTCCATAGCTTGGAGCAATTTGAACAGAAGGACTTTGATGGTCTTCTTTAATCAACATGTTATCTTGCTCTAAGTGATCACCTTTTGAATCTATAGAAGGTACAACAATGTCATCTGATTGTTTAACTTTTTCAAGCACATGTTCTTGAGAATCTAAATGATCAAAATGATCATCTTGCACGGTTGAGGATATACCTTCATTACTGCAAATAGTCAAGAAAACAACCTAAATGATTACAGAACTCTAAAGCAACTAATTTCACAAATATGAAGGATAAGATGTGATTTAACAATAAAACTAAGTTGAATACCATTAAAATAAAAGTTCAGAGTCACCAACCTAGATGAAGGTTTGATAGCATCTTCATCGGTCCCAGATAATGATTCAATAGCATCTGCAGAATTCATCTCACCACAATTACCATTGTCAACTTTTGTTCCTACTGAGCTTCCATCAAAGCTTCCAAAAGTTAAGCCACTTCTTAAAGCTTCAGGAACTTTGAAGTGATTTGGAAAAGTTACAAACCCATTAGGGACAGCTGATCGAGGTAGCATTTTACAATTGGCTCTATCTTGTGCATCCTTTGAGGTGTTCACTGCTCCAAAATCATTTTCAGAGATGGATGCTTAAAATATTAAGTGATATTAAATGAAAAATAAAAAATAATAGCTGACGATTTGGCTTAAAATGCTCAGCAAATTAGCAACATAGTAGCGATTCCAATTTAGGATCACTAGAGCTCATCAAGCAAACAAAAACCAGTAAGAAGTAACAATATTGTAACAATACCTTTTGAAGGGGAAACTGACTCTTCCATGAGATGGCTTTCATAACCAGAAGAATCAAGACCCAAAGGTTCATCATTATTCATCAAAGATGAAGGCTGTAGCGATTCAGATAACTGATTCCCGTCAGCTATCTTTGATTTTTCTGGTGGCTTATTTCTGTCAATGGAGTTCCCACAACTTGGGGACGGGTTTTCATTATTCAGAAAATCTGGCTCATTATTGTAAGAAGTTTGCTTTATTTCCTGAACAGGAATCTGTTCAACAGCTTTTCGCTGACTTCCTACTTCACGTTTGATTGTACCCACTGGACCAGGATGTCGAGTCATGGATGGGGCCAATATGGGGTCCAAAGCATAGGAATAAACACCAGATAGAGATGTTGAAGGAGAAGAAATTGGGAACTGGTTAGAGCTTGGGGTTGATTTGTCACGTTCAGCTTCAAGCAGTGTGTCAATCATACTGTCTTGCACAGATGAAATCGACCCAGGAGGCAATACAGATGAACCATTGTTAGAGTCAGTAACAACTCCACTGACCAGCAACTGTGGGCTAATTCCCAGACCAGAACTCTGATCAAGCAAATTTTGGAGGCCATCTGATGCCAATGTGGAGTCTCTATAACAGTACGATAAGTTAAAGAAAATTTTAGTCTGGACGCTAGAAGCAGCAATGTAGCAAACTTCAAATTACAGCACATTACTTTTTTGCTGCAGATGCAGCATTGCTGCTCTGTCTCTGCTCAGCTGGAAAAGAACTTGAAGTGCTTCTCTTCATAATGTGATTAACTCCATTTTCCTTTCGAGGAGCTGCACTCCTCCTACCAACAGCATCTAACAGAAGCAGTCACAAATCAACTTATCAGCAGGAAACTGTTTACTTCTCAGGATAAGTGGTAGAACTACAATTTCCATTCCAACTACGTTTCAACATATGGGAAAAAAATTATAAACCAAAAAAAAAAATACAAAATATAAATGTCATAAATAAAAAAACAGAAACAACTTTTGAAGTCCAAAATTTTACTTATGATTGGCACCAAAACTTTCAGAGAGGATCTGTTTAAAGTGAACCAATATCAGCTTCTAAAATCCAAATTCAACCAAAAATGCAGTAACTCTACCTATTTAAGTTACCAAGACTTATCCACTAGCACAAAAACAATGCTGTCAAGGTGATAATAGGAGGCTAAAGAACTCATGTTATACTAGACAGAAATTTGATACATGCAATATGTTTTTGTTAAGGTTGGGAAGAGAAAATAACTCTTTTAGCCATCCACAATAAATCAAGAAGCAATACAACTCATACTTTTAACCCATGGTTGAGTACCCGGAGATCCGTAAGAAGCAGAATATTCTCCTCGACCACCCCTTGGTCCACGCCCTTGCTTGACTGAAGTCTTCATTCAAACAAGAAGATGATTACAAACTGATCTTGCAATTAGAACAGATACAAGCAAAGAGGGAAAAAAAAGTGATCAATTGCTAAAGATGTTACGTGGTGACCACCATATGACATGCTAGATTATGATTCAGCATACAGGTACCAAATGCCCCAAAAGAATTATATAAACACAGAAAGCAAGAAGTTCACTGAGAAAACAGCATGGTTTACCTCCTTTTTGCGATCACGCTTGGTTTTTACTTCGTGAAATGTATCTGTAAACCAAACAAGATTACTATGAATCAGAAATTTTACTTCAGATGCTTGAATTAAGGAAAAGTACCTCATGAAACAGCAGATGAAAGAAGAAACATTAAAAGTCTGAATAACAAGTCACAAAAATGTAATTTTCCTCCAAATAAGACTAGTAATCTGAAGCAAGTGGATGATCGATAGGCTTGAATCAAGTTTTCAGCAGCTGTACCCACTTATCAATGCAGACCGTTAACTCCCAACTTATTTACAGATGGATAAGATTGCAACGCCTGTGAAGAAAAAATAGGTAAAGGGGAAAGGGCTTCCTTTTTCAAAATTTTTGAATTCAGTTTGATTTTAATTTAGTATGATTAGTATTTGAAAACTAGAACTACAAAGCATAAACTTTCCTTTCCCATTATCCTTTATTACTTTGCTTTAGATGCAAAAGAACTGAACTTAAATAACTATCGTAATGCAAAAAAGGAAAACGATGAAAAACAAGAATAAGAGGGAAATAAAATGGGGGCGATATCACTTGCAGCATGTACAAACTTTCCAGCCTGTTATGCCTTCACAATCTCACAAAACAAACGACACAGATACAAGACTCAAGAATCCATCTTTCTCTCCCATTTTTTAGTCAACGAAACACAGCCTTTTGAATACAGATCATAAATCAAGAAAGCACCCCAAACGAAAACATGAAGAAGAAACAAAGAACACCCAACCCCAAAAAAGCGTCATAGACTATTTTGATACCTAAATAGAGAAGCTTTTGGGCGGTGTCATGTGGATCCATGGAGCATTCTTGAAGAACAGAGTAGATATCTTCATCGCTGTGTTGCTTCTCTGTGATCTCTCTAATGTTTTGTATCGTCCTCCGTACACTTTCTGGTATCACGACACCATCAGGCTCCCGACCGCCACCTCCATCGCCGCCGCCGGTGCCACCTCTGTTGCTCATCTCGGGTTTTGTTTCGTCCCAAGTTTGCGTATCTAAGTTTGTTTAAAAGGGAAGCGGAAAGAAAATGGCAGAAATTGAAACAAGAAAAAAAGGAATCAGCTAAATGCTATAAAAACATATTTCAATTTTTTCCCAACAAAATCCTGGACATATTTGTATATGTAAATATTTGATGTCTGAGACAAAAGTGTTGGCGCTGCGTCCATGGCATTAAAAACGCCTATTGACTAATAAAGAATGGAATAGTAATTCCTCCTCTTAACATATATATTATATATATAATAAAACCGATGGAGGTTTATTTTTGTTCGAAGGCACATAATATTTCCATTAAAATACAAGAAAAAGGTTTAATTTGGTTTTAATATTTTAAAAATATTCAAAAGAATTTTTTATGTACGATAAATTAAACAAGATTAAGGTTATGTTTATTGTCATTTCTTATGTAATACATGTTTATTCATTTTTAATCATTAAATAGTTATGCATATGTCATATGGTTCTTAAGTATCTAACCTAACAAAATTTTAATTTATTTTCGATTTAAATTTTATATTAATATCTGGTTAATTTAAATTAATTATTGTTAGTGCTAATTAGTAATAAGTAATTAAAATTAGGATAGAAATCCCCAAACTTCCAAGAATTTAAGAAAAATAATCAATAATTCTCCCTTCATTGACTTTTTGGTTGCATTAGCCATCCCGACATTATTCAAAACCTCTTTTTTTTTTATACAATGGATGAACTAGAACACGCAACTAGCTCTGACAAAAAACAACAACACTCATATCACCGAGCAGAATATTTCTAAAACTGGGAGCAGGTTCATACCAAAGATTTCAAACTTGGTCACATGAGGATCCCACTTTTTTCAAGTAATCGATAGATTGGTTACCTTCCCTCAAAATATGTTGAATGGGGCATTGCCAATCCCTGTATTTTAACTCCTGAATATCAACTAGGATGACAAGATGAGGATAGGATCTAAGCAAAGGCTTAGAAAGCAAATGAACTGCATCCAAGGAGTCTATCTCAATAATAACTTGACGATACCCCAAATCCTAAGCAAGTAAGAGACCACGATAAATAGCCATCAATTTGGCTACCAAGTTAGAGGAGATGCCAATAAAGCCAGAGAAACCAATTATCCACCTACTTTTTGAGTCCCACAAAAGGCCACCAATACCAGCTCTTCCTGGATTATCAAGAGCATTACCATCTGTGTTGATTTTCACAACATCTTGGGGTGGTTTAGACCAAGCAATCCATCTTTGGTTTTGTGAAAAGGGGACATTAGTATTCTGGCCAAAAGCATGCAAACAATCAGATAAATGATATTCAAACTAAGTGATTTGAGTGTGGATCAGAAGAATATGACCTTATATGATCTCGAGATTACTAGTGCACCAAATAACCCAACAGGCTAGCACAAACTTCAAAGATCTGACATAATCAATTTGGCTAGCAAGGGCGTTGTTGTATAGCCAATCTTTCCAGCGAAAGAACTCGTGGATATCAGCAGGCATGATTTTAGTCCAAAAACCCCTTGCCCATACACAGTCATAGAGAGTGTGAATAATGGATTCTTAATATACTCCACATCTAGCGCACATAGGATTAGAAACAATCCCACATTGAAAGCGTATGAGATTGGTAGGCAATCTGTACCAGTGTAAAAGCCAAAGGAAGAAACGAAGCTTTTAGGGGAGATGAGCTTTCCAAATGGTGTATTCTGAGGATATGGTAGTCTTGTAATAAAATCATAGTCGCTTTTAACGAAATAAGCACCAAAACAAGCTTCTGCCCGTACCAAAGAACCTAGCAAGGAAGATGATCGAGCAAAAGGAACACCGAGGATAGAATGAATGAAGACACTTGACAGGATAGTGGTCAGGGTGGACAGATCCTACGCTTGAGTATGAGAGATGATGTCTGAAACCAACAAATCTCTTGAAAAACCGAAAGGGGTTAATTGTTTCGCAAACTTTTTGCAAACTTCTTTGGCACCAACAAAATAAAAATAAGCAAAACCAAAATAATAAAAACACCAGAAATTTGGTAATGCAGTTCGACACACCTTGTCTACGTCTGTGAGGCCCTCACCCAGCTTAATCACTTTCATCGAAGTACAATAGTTTTACCCAAGGCTTTACTGAGCTGACACCACTCAACCCTTGATACTATCTCTCAACCTTACTTTCTATGAAAAATTTCACATCCAATAGCACGACCGACTTGTGTTAACCTAAACAGAGGATGTTTTCAATCAACCCAATAGTACGACCACCTCGTACTAACCTCAACAGAGGATTTTCTCAACAGTATTTAATAATAAAGATAATTAAACGAACAACTCAAGTGATTAAAATAATAAAGAGCGAAAACTAAAATACACTTGAGATAGACAAGAACAACTTCC
>JANPWT010000005.1:23709275-23733068 GCA_024678245.1 Erythroxylum densum
AACCAAAAAGTCTCTACATATGTTTCCAGAAGGATTGTCTTTAAATCACCAAGAAACTTACAAAAATGCCCTTAACCCTTTAGTCACACTTTTACGCAGAACTACTTCGTTCACACCAAAAACATCCAACCATACCCTTCTGCTATTTCATACACGTAAATCAATTTTTTATTCAAACTAGAATTGCTTCAATATCCTTTATGCCAAAAAATCTGGCAGTACATATATGAATCACCAATATGATAATGATAGACTTTTTCAAAACAAGAAGATATTCACCTATCTTAATAGACTTCAAAAGATTCCACCATAAATATGATGCATATTTTAAATAGACTTCACCTTTTGAATTACTGTCGTATATGCAATCATCAATCCATATAATAATTCTAATTATCTTATTTGTCCAATTTAAAATGCCAAAACTAAATAAGGAATATATAAAATATATTCTAACAATCTCCCCCTTTTTGGCATTGTCTGTTACAAATATGAAACTCCTCCTAAACAACATAATTGGACATATAACCATCAAATACACCAATCATATGACAAATACTCCCCCTTAATCCAAAGTCAAGCTCTAAAAAATATCAAGTTTATCAAATCATTCAAATTTCTCCCCCTTGGGACAAAAAAATGTCAAAAACACAACAAATAGTCAAATATATACCTTGAAATCTCCCCCTAAATGGAACATTCACCATAAATAATCTGATGACTTCCCCCCGAGAGAGATCCATATTGATGTGAAAGCTGAAGAATCTTCGATAGAGCTAAAAAAAAGTCACCATGCAAACTACTAAAAAAATAAGATGACAATAGCAACAACAAAAAACTAAAGAACTAAAAAAGACAATTCTTTTCTTTTCTTTTTAGTTTTTTTGTTTTTTACAAAAAAAATAATTCAAAAATGTAAAGCACATTATCCTTGTGCCCCTCGAAGAATTTCAAATCTGGTGTTTTTCTTTGGCTCGAATGAAGATGTATAACACAAGTAGTCTGTACGTTCTTGATAATCAACCCTTTTTCTTTCTCTAATTTTTCTTCTTTCGCTCACATCTCCAATAACATTTTCTGCTTGATGATTTCTTCGAATTCGAGATGAAGAACCTCGGTTCAAATTAGCTTTCACTATTTTTGTTAGTTCATCATCCGAAATAACTGAAAGTTCTTCAGTTTCTGCAGTTACTTCCTCAGCAGTAACTAACTGTAAACCACTTTTTGCAGCTGCTCCATCTGCAGTAACTAGCTGTAAGTCACTTTCTGTAGTTACTTCATCTGCAGTAACTAATTGCAAATCTGAGCATTTTTCTTGTTTTTCCTTCACTACGTTTTTGTGCTTGTACTTGACCCTTTCTAATCCAACTTTACTTCGATACCATAGGATGTTGCTAGAAATTTAATGAAGAGTGTCTAGATTTTCAGTTTTGACCCCTTTGAAACATCATTTGTAGTAACTGATAACATCTTGGCCTTATATGTCCAATGACTTCGCAAAAATGACACGTCGGTACAAATTTTTGAATCTTTCTCAATATTTCTTATTCTTGGACAGATCTGGACATATTATTTTTCTCCTCATTCATTTTAGAGCACTCACTCTTATAGCCAATCATTGAAGATCCCCTTTAATTTTACCAATTTTCAACAACTTTTCAAGCTTTTCGGTACCTCCATTTAACATTCTCAATCCTTTTTCGGTACTTACTAATTTTATTTTAGCTTCACCAAGCTTATTTGATGTCAACATCAAATTCCTTTCTAACTCTTAGATAGTGTTCTTCATGGAGAGATTCTCTTCCTTCAATCTTTCATTCTTTCTACATATTTTCATCCATTTTTTGTACATTAACTCGTAAGCCTCGTAAATGTTCTCCATTTTATCGCTTGACCCACTTTCATCACTGTCATAATCTGAGATCAAGCTTTGAGCTGAATCGTTTGCATTTTTCTCGAAATTTCCATATTTACTCACTTTTTTATCTTCAGTTACTTCCTTCTCGGTTACTGTTAAACAAGTAACTGGACTTTTGCTGTGCAAAGTAACTAAAACATCATTTTTCACAACTTTTTCTTCACTTTCGGATTCGTTATCACTCCAAGTGCTCGTATAAGATTTTCCTTTTCTCTTCTTCATAGCATTAGCACACTCCGCTTGAACATGTACGAAGCCTTGACACTCATGGCATTGAATTATCTTTACCTTTCTTTCTCTCTTTTGAGTTTTGGTTTGTTTGAAATTATTGTTCGATGAGCTCTCACCTTTTTGTCTAAACTCGGGTCTGTCCTTTTTCACTCTCTTCAACCAATTACTGGACTCTCTTGTTAATAGCTCCACATCCTCATTCTCGTCGGATTCATCTTCTACATCATTCGCAGTTTTTCCAGTTTCTACCTGTAGTGCTAATCTTTTGCTTCTTTATTGCTTACCTTTTAATAGATTCATTTCAAAGTTTCTAAGGATTCCAATAACTTTTTCCAATGACAGATTATCAATGTCGTGAGCTTCCTCTATTGCTGCAATTTTCAGAATAAATCTTGGAGGCAGTGATCTCAATGTTTTCTTGACTAATTTCATGTTGGAGTATTTCTTCCCCAGTTGATTTGCCTAATTTGCTATATCTCGTAGTTTTTCATGAAAGTCTCCAATAGTCTCATTCTCATCCATCTTTAGCTCTTCAAACCGTTAAGCTAACATTTGTAGTTTCGATGCTATCACAGATTTTGATCCTTCATGAATAGTTTGCAAAGAATCCCACTCTTCTTTAGCTGTTTCATAGGCTGATATCATTGAGAAGTATCCCTCATCAATAGCACTGAACATCACATTCATTGCTTGTGAATTTTCAAGTGCACTTTCTTCTTCGACTTTTGTCCATTCAGATGGATCTTTTTGAACTGTCTCTCCTTTATTGTCAGTAATTTTCGAATGCGTCCACCCTTATACTACCGAATGCCAAGCTTTGTTATCCTAAACTTGGATGAAGACTCTCATCCGTGATTTCCATATACGATAGTTAAAGCCGTCCAACAGTGGTGGCCTGATAATCAATGCTCCTTCTCTTATAGCCATGTTTGCGAAACTAGGATCTGCACCAACTTACTACCAAGTTCTAAATCGGTGACCTTGCTCTGATACTAATTGAAAAACTGAAAGGGGTTAATTGTTTCGCAAACTTTCCGCAAACTTCTTTGACACCAACAAAATAAAAGTAAGCAAAACCAAAATAATAAAAACATCAAAAATTTGGTAACGCAATTCGGGCACACCTTACTTATGTCTGCGGGGCCCTCACCCAGCTTAATCACTTTTACCAAAGTACAATAGTTTTACCCAAGGCTTTACTAAGCCGACACCCCTCAACCCTTGATACTATCTCTCAACCTTACTTCCTGTGAAAGAATTTCATACCCCATAACACGACCGACTCGTGTTAACCTCAACAGAGGATGTTCTCAATCAACCCAATAGTATGACCACCTCGTACTAACCTCAACAGTATTTAATAATAAAGATAATTAAACGAACAACTCAAGTGATTAAAATAATAAAGAGTGAAAACTAAATACACTTGAGATAGATAGGAACAACTTCCCGATGAGTTCCGCTTCACTGAAATAGATCTGGAATTTGTCGCAACAACAATGGGAAAGCAGTCCACCTAAGAGCCACTCCACAAATCTTTCTCAATTCAGCCTCCAACAAATTAAATGGATATCACGCACATCACACGAAGCACTCATGCACAAGACATCAGTTGTAAGTCTTCAACCAAAAAATCCCTTGTGTATTTCAAGAAAATCACTTCAATTCACAATGAAACTTGCGACAATACTATCCAGCAACAACACCCACGCCCAATCTGCAGCTCCCTACCATACGTCATCTACAGCTGTCTCATGATGTCCTTCAATCCACCAGCATAAAACACACACATACCACTCAAAGCACTCACACTCACACACCAAAAAACCAACCCGCTGTAGGTCTATGTTTCACACATCAGATGGATTGTAAACAATTGATTTCAATACACCCACCAAGAGACACACTTACTCACCTACACATCAGCTATAGGCTTCCCTTCTTTTCACTCAACCAAAAAGTCTCTACATATGTTTCCAGAAGGATTGTCTTTAAATCACCAAGAAACTTACAAAAATGCCCTTAACCTTTTAGCCACACTTTTACACAGAACTACTTCGTTCACACCAAAAACATCCAACCATACCCTTCTGCTACTTCATACACATAAATCAATTTTTTATTCAAACTAGAATTGCTTCAATAACCTTTATGCCAAAAAATTTGGTAGCACACATGTGAATCACCAATATGATAATGATAGACTTTTTCAAAACAAGGAGATATTCACCTATCTTAATAGACTTCAAAAGATTCCACCAAAAATATGATGCATATTTTAGATAGACTTCACCTTTTGAATTACTGTCGTATATGCAATCGTCAATCCATATAATAATTCCAATTATCTTATATGTCCAATTTAAAATGCCAAAACTAAATAAGGAATATAATATATATTCTAACACCTCTATCTTGGACAGCAACGTCAGGAACTAAACTACTAAGAGGATGTTCTCCAATCAACCAATCATACCAAAGCGAAAGTTTAGGACCCGAGCCAACCCTCCAAGAGAAACCATTTCGTAAGTACGGGAGAGCTTTATGGATAGCTTTCTAGCAAGGGGAGGCATTGGTTCTGATATGACTATTCATTAAAGTAGAATACCGAAGGTATTTGACACTCATCATTTGAACCCAAGGCTTCTTAGGTAGCATTATGAGGTTTAAAATCAACCGCCCAAAAAGACAGATATTAGTATCTCTGGCCATTCGAATGCCTAATCCACCAAATTGCTTAGAACTAGTAACTATCTCCCAATTAAGCAGATGCATACCTTTGCCACGATCAAAAGAACCCCATAAGAAACCCCGACATAGTTTAACAATAGTTAGACAAACCCCAGAAGGGAACCAACATGTCTGCATGGTATTTATGGGAATGGTGGATAAAGTGGATTGAACAAGAGTAAGTCTTCCTGCTTTGTTTAACAACTTGGCTTTCCATCCCTGTAATCTAACTTGGATCTTAATCATAACCTGATTATACGTAGCTTTGGAATTCCTCATAGATAGAGGGACGCCCAAATAATTACCCATGTCCTGGATAAAGTTGAAATAAAATCTGACGCAACTTATGCTAGTGGCTAGGTCGTATACTTGAAGAAATAAAGATCCTCGATTTATTCTCATTTAAAGCCATTCCCGAGCAAGCACATAATTGGATGATTATCTCCATGACCACTTCATAATTTTTAATGGATGCGTGAGAGAAGAGTACCACATCATCAACAAAAAGGAGATGAGAAAATGTTGGACTACTACGACACATTTGCACTGAAGCCTACTAACCCGACCTAACCTTGCTATTAATTAGCAAAGAAAGTTTTCCCATACAAAGGACGAAGAGATATGGTGATAAAGGATCACCTTGCCAAAGGTCTCTTTTGGGGAGAAATCTAGGGAGATGAGTTCCATTGCAAAGGATAGATAGTCGAGAGTTAGTGACGCACGATATGATAAGAGAAATAATCCTTGAAGGGAACCCAAAGTTAAGCAATGATTGCTGTACGAATCTCTAATCCACCTTATCATAAGTCTTTGTCAAATAGATTTTAATAGCAAGACTTCCCTGTCTTCGTTTAGATCTACAAATAATGTGGACCATCTCCTTTACAAGAATAATGTTATCCGCTGCTGTACGTCTGAAGATGAATGCACCCTGAACTGGATTGATTAAGTCACCAAGCATAGGCCTGATATGCTGAACAAGAACCTTGGTAAGAATTTTGTAGCTTACATTACAGAGACTAATCGGACAAAATTGACTCAAGAAAGTAGGATGATCTTCCTTAGGAATGACGACACTCAAGGTTTTGGCAAGTTCAGTAGGATAAGATCCTAATAGGAAAGCTTGATTCAACATTTCATGAACTCTGGCGCCTATAATGCTCCAATACTTTTTCTAAAAAGGAGGCTGAAAGCCGTCAGATTTGGGGGCCTTGTAGGATTCCATAGACCGAATAGCAGCAAAAACTTCCTCCTTGGTAACTAGTGCTAGTAAAGCATAAACATCATCCGCCATAATGGAAGGGTGATCATATACCTGAGGAAATGACATAGTAATAGGCTCGGTAACATAAAATAAATTATGATAAAAATGAGCTATCTCGTCTTGAATAACATCCTTAGCAGAGATCCAAGCACCATCTGCTCCTTTAATCCTTTCAATTCTGTTTCGTTTTCGTTTATTAATAGTCATGGCATGAAAGAATTTTGTGTTCTTGTGCCCAGACTCAATCCACTGTACTCTTGACTTCTGGACCAAAGCAACTCTTCCTATCTAAGAATAGCCTTGTACTCTGTTGTAAGCTCTTCTTCCAACTGCCACATAAATTAAGAGGCACGGTACGAAAGATAATTTTGGATGCTTGTAGTCTTGGCAAGAACTCTCCGCTTCTGAAGAAATATGTTGTCGAACACATCCTTATTGAATTTCAGTGATGCGTCTTTTACATTAGACAAAGCACCTGTAAGAGAGTGTGTACAAGGCAAGTAATGAACTGAAGCTTCGGGAAAAATGAATCTCCAGGCTGTGTTACTTAAAGCTCTATCCAAACGCACAAAAGTAGAAAAGGCACCATGAAGTTTCCTTCGATATGTAAAAGCATTCCCTTTAAATCCCAGGTCCTGAAGCTTCTAGAGACTAATATTGTCCCTAAACTTGGTAGGCCTGTTAGTTGAAAATTGCCCACCTCTCTTCTCTGCAATAGAAGCATAATCATTAAAATCCCCTATAAGTTAACCAAGGGGCATATATTATACTCCGTAACCACTACATCTCTTGCCAAAAAACCACCCTCCCTATGGCATAGGGACTCACATAAACTGCGGTTAAGAACCACGGGGTAGTGATACCATCTAAGACAATTAAATGGACAAACAAGTGGTGAGAAACAAGAATTTGAACATTGGTAGAAACACCATGCCACATGCACCAAATTCCTCCTGAGAATCCAACTGGGTCCGTACGAGCTGCCCAGTCAAACCCAAAAGGCTTAGAGACTCTATTAGCTTTCTCCCCATATATGTGAGTTTCAACAATAATCACTATATCTGGCTGATGTAAATGCACCAGCTCCTTAATCGAAGCCTTAAAATCCACATGTCCTGTACCCCGACAATTCCACGCTATAATGTTGAACTTATTAACCATAAAATATTGTTAAGGGGGGAGGATCAAATACCATACTAAGCCAAGATCTCAGGGACAACGTCCATATCAAGGGAATGGCCTCCACAAAGATCATCATCTATAGCTTGAGCGAAATTTGGTGTGTCCTAAACCATTATGTGTTGTGATCCAGGATCAGGAGGTTGTGCAAGAAAATTAAGCATGTGTTGGTCAGAAACATCATGCCAACATGCCGGAGAAGTTTCCTGACCAGTGGAAGGAGGTAAAGATTTAAAAGCTTGTCTAAATTTTTTAGCAGCAATGGTCACCATCTCTACATTTGGGGAGTCCAGAATAATAGGCTCGACGGTAGAACTAGAAACAGTCCTAGTTTTGTTAATGACAGGGGTCTTCTCAGAAGTCTTCATAGTAGGTCGCTCATGAGTAATAATAGGTCTAGTGTTCTTGCTCTTCGTGTCTCTTTGGCTTAGGCTAGGATCACTTCTTCTCAACTTAATGGACTTATCAATCTTCTTGGAATTCTTGATTTGTCCAATAAATGGGGCCTAAGTCAAACGAAAATTCCCCCAAGGTAGTGTTGCTAGGTATTGATATGGTTTTAACAAATTCTGCCAGAGTAGGAACATCATAATCATTTTATTTTAGGTAAGCAAATCAATTAGTCTTCACAGGAGCATTATATACGATATGCGTTGCTGGTTTAACCTTGGAATTATGCCTTAACTTTCTTTCCACTACCATCCAGGCACCAAAATTGGTACTGGAGTTCTTATTACCATGGACATCATCTCTTATAAGCACAGGATTGTCATTATATTATGAGCCATAACTACAAAATTCTATTTAGTTGTCATCTCCACCATCGTGTTTGGAGACTGTTGTTGCACGAAGATATTCATCATTGCCGCTGTCACCAGTGGACAAAGAGAATCCTGATGGCCATACCTCCCACAGTTGAAACAGATCGTATGCAATCCCTCGTATTCAACATTGCACATATGTCCATCCAATTCTATTTGAGCAACCAATGGTTTATCAAGTTTAATTTCCACACAAACACGAGCGAATCTACCTCGGTTAGCAAGCATGGTGTTTAGGTCAATTTTTATTAGACGTCCAATACTTGTAGCCAGAGTTGTGAGTAAATCATCATCATAATATTGCACTGAAACTTTAGGAAATCTAACCCATACTAGTGTAGAATTAATCGTGGCCCTAACAATGAAAAATCCTAGCGTCCATGGTTTCACAGATAAGTAATGGTCAGAAATCGCCCATAGGCCCCTTCCCAACACTCTTGCAAAATCATCATGAATGTCAAACTTGACTAGGTAATAATCATGGCCGATATCAAGAACATCAAAGCCACCTGTAAGCTTCCAGAATTGTTCGATCTTGTTGTATAATACCTTAAAAGTAATAGATCTGCCCAAGAGATTGACAACTACAGATTGTCTCCAAGGAATTTCTAATCTAGCCATGTATCTGGGATTAACATTGAATGATGAGAGAAGAGGGTTATTATCCTTAAATTATTTCATGACAATACCTTTCTTAATAACGTCAACTGGAAGATGTTCCGTCGCGACATATGTTGCCTCCTTGACCTTCTCACGATTTAGCACCTTATCCCTCTGCGAAGACTCCATAGCCATAGGACTATGAAGAGGGCCATCATTAGAAGAAGAGGGGGCGAAAAACTGGGTGATTATGTGGAGGTCTAGTTCTTTTGGTGGGGCAAGGATCAGAGGGTCTAGTGTTTGTACGAGAGGACGAAGCCATTTTTGAACATATGACTTAGTGTTTAGCCTACATTCATTCATATACCGGTACATCCATACATTCTTCAAAGCCTCTTTAACTGTAGCCTTTATATCCTCTATCTCTTTCTTCATTAATTACTAAGAGGTTAATTAATTATATATTTATTCCCTAATGCTCAATGATTAATGTATAATGTGATTAAGATACTTATTTCGATTTATATTTTGGTTTAGGTATTAGTTGGAGGAACAAGAACCAAAATAAGCTAAATTTACATCCTTGATGTCATTTTTCGATATTCGATCTTATTTGTTATTGTGGAGTAAGAAGGAGATGAGTTAAAGTAGAGACGGAATAAAGAATGAAAGAATTGAATTAAGATTAATGTTTTATTATGATTTACATGTTAATCATTTTATAGAATTTTAATAATCTTGACTTTTGAAAAATTAAACGAAAAAGTTTTGTAATATTTTGCTACATGTGGGGGAACAAATCCCGACCTTATTTCCCAAAAGTAATATCAAAGAAAGAGAAAAAAAAGGTTAATGTTTGAAATAAGTTATAGATTAATATTAATGTTTTATTATAATTTACATGTTTATTATTTTATAAAATTTTAATAATCTTGATTTTTGAGAAATTAAACGAAAAAGTTTTGTAACATTTTGCTGCATGCGGAAACCAATCCTGACCTTATATATTTCCCAAAAGTAATATCAAAGAAAGAGAAAGAAAAAAGGTTAGAAGACTCGAATGCTTTTCCTCGAAACGTTAGAAAAAGAAGAACATATATATATTTAACAACATAAACTGGGAAATATTTGTGTATGTGATGTATAATTTCAACCTTTTCCTTACAGAAGTATGATAAAATTCTAATGCATATGATTTGATAGTTGGAGAAGGGGGATTACAAGCATCCGAATTTCCAAGGTAGCCAAGATCTTCCAATCGTTTCGGTTTGTAAATTGGAAAAAGATAGAATCTCGACAGACTTCAAAAGTAAACCAAAGAGCGAAAACGGAATACAAATCAGGTCAACTGATATAGCAGAATTTGCGCATAGATATAGATTAGCCCATATCCTACCTTATCGGTGCAAGGTATTGAAACGAATTTGGCATTATCACTTCTTTCTAAATTTTTCTCATGATAAGGATTGGTTTAGAGATAAAAGCTATCTCCCTGATAAAAAGCTATTTCCGTGACGATTTCAAGTAGTTGAAAACAAACTCATACTAAATACCACGGGAGCTGGAAACAGATTAAACTACATAACTAAAAAAAGTTCCAATGGTGGACTTAAATTACAAAGAACAAGCCATGAAAATGACATCATCAAACTAACTAAACTAATAATTAATGCTAAATGATGAGAGAAAATAAACAAGTTTTTTTTTATCACATCTAGATTGCAGGGCAGCCTTCAGCATGAACACCTGGTGCGGTAGGACAGCTTGCCAAATCACAGTGATCACCACTATCAACACCCCACCAAACTGGACCATATATGTTAAAGGTTTGGAGGGAAAAGAAAAGGAGTATAGCCATAAATGCAACACCAGCGTCCAATGAAGCTGATAAAACGTAGGTATGTCTAGCCCACCAGCTCTTGTACTTTCTGTAAACGTAATAGTTGAATATCACTCCTACAACTGCCCAGCTTATGTAATGTACAGGTCTTGCCGGTGGCAACATTGAAGTGGCTGATAAGATAACCGGCACGTTCAGGAACTGGATCCATTTCTTCTCAGGGTATTTGCGTGCCAAAATCCAATGTGGAAATGGAAGAAGGAAACCAATGAGGAAAAACCAATTCATCGCCCCATAGACACCTAGTGTTGAGAACATCCTACGTGGGCCTATAACTCCCCATATAATTGAAGCATTATAAAAGACATCATCCCCAGGACATGCCCATGGACTTCCATCTGGTAGCAACTCGGGTCTACATATGTTCTTAACACTTGTGAGAAGAAACCATGCTGTGCTAAAGCACGTGGTTGAAGAAACTACAGTTCCAACCAACTGCAATTGCAAATTGTCTCAATAATTAATGGTGCCAATAATACATGATATCTATTTATATTTATATCAAGAAAGTTCTTGGTAACTCAACATATGGGGCTGACTGTAAGTACCTGCACGATGAACATTGACTTTGGTGGAATCTTCATGTAGTGACCCAATTTGAAGTCTGCAAGAAATGTGAGGGCTTGTGCCATGCTGATATAACCATATGTCTTAAAAGCTACGTTAGCAAGAGGTCTTCCGGGATATATATAACCTATGATCAATTCTGTTATCACGTTTAATCCCATTTGCTGCATGTAAAAACAAGAAACTAATCAAAATTTCACTTGAGATTTACTATTTTCGTTTAATATATTTGGGAATAAAAAATAAGTACGTACAACATTTGTCGAGGCTTGAATGATCCCAATGGGCAACGTGAAGAAAAGTGCAATAGCACAAGCCATGAGAAGTCCCCACCATGGAAGCTGTAATTGTCTATTAAAACCTTCCACGGCAAGAAATGAAAGCCCAACACTTACAACCAAAACAGTAGCAAACCACCATTCAGGGACTCTTTCATAGTTCTTCTTCATTATTCTGGCGTGCACATCATCCAAATTGTCTTTAGCCTTGCTCACTAATCGCATCATTGTTCTATCCACAAAAACACGCACAAATAAAAGGGACAAGAATGTTATGAAACCTTAATAATTTACATATCTTGATGGATGAGTTAATTAAAAGTCCGTACTTTCCATGGAAGAGTGCCACATGCGAAACAGTAGCTGTCAAATTCGCAAAACTCAATCCGTAGACAGTAGCAAACAATACACTGAGATAGAGCTTGCTATAGTTGTTGTACTCCTGTAGATTGATGTCGAAGGAAAGTGGATCTAAGATGCGAGTAACATTGTATGTCTGACCAGTGGAATCGAAGGTGTGGGAGGATAAGATTGGGAATTTCTTGGCATCATAGGTGTTAGTCCAATAAAGACCAGGAGTAATAATGTAAACAACAATGAAGAAACCAACCATGATGTTGGCAATAGTATGGAAAGGGTTAGCAAGAGGAGTTCCCAAAAATCCAGCAATTGTTGACCAATCCAATCCGAAAGAACCAATACCGAGACCATTTCTCCCTGAACCAATTTGTTGAGCTGTTACCGAATGCTTCCATATCCAGCAAACGAAGGAGATGGCAGATAATGAAGGAAAAAGGTAGCTTGGAAGCGTGTAGTAAGCGAAGCTTGATACGAAAGCAATTGAGAAAAATTGCAGTCTGGTAAGTTCACCCCTTTCCCTTTTCTCTTCATCATGCAGTGTCCTGTAAATTTTCCGTCCCATGATTTATTTGTACCATTATCGATAGATTTACTCGAGTAATCATTATTATACGTACTACCTACCTAAAGAGAGAGACTTGGATTAGGTTTGAAGGCCACCACATGTAAGGCGATTCCACTAGAATTTTTCTGAAAATGCCCGCCCATCCGTATCCAACCAGCTGAGTTTTATGAGGTCAGACAACAACTTAATAATCCACACATACTTGATGTCAAATTTTATGTACAGAATGTAATGACATACCTGAGTTGTCTGCACCAACAACATAGCTGCCACTGCATTCAATTTCCTCTTATAAAAAGCCATCACAATTGTAACAATTGACACTGCATAGGGTGTCCCTCCACCACAATTAGCAAATATGGTGATCAACACATGCTCTTTAAGAGTGAAAGGGCCTGGATTCAGTGAAAATGACCATTTGGTGAGTGGGACATGGATTTTCTTATTTGGCAGAGTTGCAGCCATCAATTTTCCAAGAGGAAGAGTCACAATCTGTGCTGAAATTGAAGTAACTGATAACTGATTTTGACGGTAACCAAAGAACTGATTCGCAAAAGAAAGTAGCACGCATGCTGTTATCCCCAGAACCCATGTTCGAAACGTTAGGGCTGGCTGAGTAGGATCGTCGGTGATTGGAACTGTTAACCTCACTTGCTCGATTGGATTGTCATTTACTTCTTCTCCATCTCCTGAGCCATTTTTTTCTTTTTGGTAGAAAAAAAAAGAACACAGCTATAACTATATGTTGCTGTATCAGTATAAAATTACATTCAGAGGAGAAAAAAAGAAAGAAAGATGGTTTACCTGCAGGCTCCATGTTGAAGCTGGAGGCAGGAGCTGACATATTTTTCTGTTGTTCTGATCTCTCTTTCTTTCAGTTTCAAACTCAAGATATATAAGCTGATCCTGTGGTTTGGTCAGTGCCAGCTACGTTCCCGCAAAACCAGGCCGCATTAACAAAATACTCTAACTGAAAATCTTATAACATTCTGTACTTAATTATACGTGTACTCTCGCATGAAATCCTTTTAAACTCATCCTAATAATTTAAATAAGTCGACAATTATATCCATCTAAAAGCATCAGGAGTCAACCTTTTCCTTACATAAGTATGATAAAATTCTAATGCATATGATTTGATAGTTGGAGAAGGGAGATTACAAGCATCCGAATTTCCAAGGTAGCCAAGATCTTCCTATCGTTTCGGTTTGTAAATTGGAAAAAGATAGAATCTCGACAGACTTCAAAAGAGAACGGAGTGCAAATCAGGTCAACTGATATAGCAGAATTTGCGCCTAGATATAGATTAGCCCATATCCTACCTTATCATTGCAAGGTATTGAAACGAATTTGGCATTATCACTTCTTTCTAAATTTTTCTCATGATAAGGATTGGTTTAGAGATAAAAGCTATCTCCCTGATAAAAAGCTATTTCCGTGACGATTTCAAGTAGTTGAAAACAAACTCATACTAAATACCACGGGAGCTGGAAACAGATTAAACTACATAACTAAAAAAAGTTCCAATGGTGGACTTAAATTACAAAGAACAAGCCATGAAAATGACATCATCAAACTAACTAAACTAATAATTAATGCTAAATGATGAGAGAAAATAAACAAGTTTTTTTTTATCACATCTAGATTGCAGGGCAGCCTTCAGCATGAACACCTGGTGCGGTAGGACAGCTTGCCAAATCACAGTGATCACCACTATCAACACCCCACCAAACTGGACCATATATGTTAAAGGTTTGGAGGGAAAAGAAAAGGAGTATAGCCATAAATGCAACACCAGCGTCCAATGAAGCTGATAAAACGTAGGTATGTCTAGCCCACCAGCTCTTGTACTTTCTGTAAACGTAATAGTTGAATATCACTCCTACAATTGCCCAGCATGAAATCCTTTTAAACTCATCCTAATAATTTAAATAAGTCTACAATCATATCCATCTAAAAGCATCAGGAGTCAAACATCTTTCATACTTCAAATCAGACAACGTGCCAAATTAAGACTCTTAACCTTTGAAGTAGTTTAATTAAAACTAATCCAAATCTTTTATGCATCTTTTAACTAAGTTTTGAACAGAAAAACCAATTAAAGTTTGTATTACTATTAGCAGACTTGGGGCAAAGGACGTACTAAGTTTCCTGAACGTTTCATTTTGATTATATTTTGAAAAAATAGACTAAGACAACATATCACAGTAACGCTTCCACCCGACATTTAGATCTGAAACACCTTCTCTTCCTCTCACTTATCTCCTGATTCTGACAGCCTTCATCGACGACGTTAGTTTTTTTTTTTGCTTGCCTATGATATTCTATATATGAAATGTCTTCCCAATTAAGAATTCATCTCGAAGAGTTTTAAGATTTACAAAAACAATGGTTTGAAAAAAACAAGCTTGTAAAAGATTTTTAGTCGTTAAGAAAAATAACAAAAGCAAGAGTTCAGCGAGAGAGCTTGCCCTTGTTACCACTTTTTTTTAAAAGAAGAAGGTTAGAAGACTCAAATGCTTAAGTTGGAGCATTCTATTCGATAATTCATTTGAATGGAGCCTTTAGAAGAGTTTATGTGATATATTTCTTTAGAGCAAAACATAACCTTTATCTTTTAGATATAACCTCTATCTTTTAAGCTCTCAATTATCTATACTTTGATGCAGATAACTATTAAGTGTTATTTTAAACCAATAACGATTGTTTTTTTTAGAAAGTAAAATCTTGTAGATATATTATGAACAATGAAAGTAAGTTATAAAAGGATCACACTTTAGAAAGTACATCTCCAAGCTCTCCACCTCTACTCTACACATTCTACACTTCATATTACTATGAGAAAGAAGATATATTGAGCTTTAAAAAATCAAAGTTTCTAAATTCTCTATATAAAGACACTAATGTACTATCACATTTCATTGCAAATTGGTTGAAGATAAATTGCTCCCTTATGCTTGCTAATGTTGAGGCAATCATTGTGCTTAAGTTCTTTTCTTTGCCTGTGAATCTTTTTCAATTTCTTTCTTTCCATATCTCCTGAAAATAGGTAGACAATGGCACTAAATAGGCATTTTTTAAAATCTTCTTTGGGTATTGAATTTACCAGTATCCATTAAATAATGTAAGCTAAACTAGAATAGTCGATATCCCAGTGGCATAGTTTAGTAATCTTCTTCAGGATTTGCTTGGAGATTCTACATTAGAAGAATATGTGGTATCTAGTTGCATCCTTTAGCTTGCATAAAGCATAGGTTTTAGGTAAGGATAGATATCTCAACTTATCCATCGTACTGAGCTTGTTAAACATTGCAAACCATAATAGAAAACTAGCAATTAGCTTAAGATTGCTATTCTATATCATTATGCTCCATTCTACCTTATATCTAACCCCTTGTATTAGTTCCTTGGTTTTTCTATTTGTTAAGCCAACTACAAGTATGTTATGCCAATAATAGATATCCTCATTTTTTAGATTTGAGAGCTAGATTGTCATCCTTTTTCTCAACACTTTTGAAAATTATGCCCAGTTTTCATTTTCTAGTAGAACTTGCACGTTGACTTTCTGAGGAAAAGTAGAGAGAGCTGTCATTGCATGTTGATTTTGTATAAGAGCACCATAACCATTCCAATTATCAAACCATAAAGAGGCCCTGTCTCCTTTCCTTTCTTTACAGGTTACATTCAGTTCCGCTAAGCTTCTTAACTTGAGGAGTTGGGTAAGGAACCAAGAATGTGAAGCTTTGGAACCATGGCCCAAAGACTATTTCCCTTAAGTATAAAAACCAATTGATCCACAATGATTCCTTGTCCATTAGAATTGTCCATATCCTCTTTAACATTATTATTCTCTTGGTGCAATTTATAACTTCCAATCCTAGTTCGCCCTCTCCTTTTATTATGAATACATCTTTCCAACTTACTTGTTTAACTCCGCCACCTCCTCCCACTTTTTCCCATAAAAATTGTTTCATCATCCTTTTCACAGTCTGACCTTTTGAAAGAAAAATTTGGGGACACCAGTATATATGTATTAAGTAGATAACATAGTTTAGAAGTTGTAACTTGCCTCCATAAGTTAATCTTCTATTCATCCTTGCACCTAGTCTTTTCTGAATTTTCTCCATCAGTGAGAGACAATCCCTATATCTGAGTCTTTTGGTGAAAATTGAGAATCCCAAATATAGTATAGGGAGGTTGTGATTGGTCATTTTAGTAATTCAAGCAATATTGTCTGTATGGTGTGAAGCACTCTCTAATAGAGAAAATGGCTCTTGTACATGTTAATCCCAAGATCAGATAGCTCCTTGAATCTTTGTAGAGTATTCATTAATTCAGATACTTTACTTTACAAAATGAGGTAGTCTATAAAACATAAGTTTGTTGATAAAACAACTTGCATTTAGAGTGTTACTTAAAAAAAGAGGCATTTGAGACATTATATTTCAATAGATGAGTGAACATTTCATGCCGATGATGAATACCAAAAGAGGTAGATGTAATGCATGCTCTGATCTAGTTTATGAACTTATATGGGAAATTCAATATTTTAAGTATCAACAACCAGAAAGACTAGCTTACACTATAAAATTCTTTATGAAGATCCACCTTAGTAGCATGATTTTGTGAAGAGTTTAATACCCAATCATAAGCTCCTATACTATTAAAATGTTGTCTACAATTTATCTACTGCTAAAAAAGTTCCTTGGTTTCCACTTATTATAAAATTCAACACTAATTTCAATATATTAGCTAACAACTTTGCTATGATCTTGTAAAGGAAGTTAGTATAAGCAATTGACCTGAAATCATTAAAGGAAGATGGATTGGAAGATTTAGGACTTTAAAATGAGTATGTTTTATTGATTTCTTTCAACATAACTCCCTTATTGAAGAACTCATTCAATACTGCTTCCTTAATAATTTTTCTTATCTCTTTTAAGTTTTGTGATAGAAATTGTCATTAAGTTCATATAGTCCTGGAGCTTGCATTCCATTCACTTTGAACATTACTTTTTTAATTTCCCTGTCGTCTACTAGTTTGATTAAATTAGTAGCTTCTTCCCTAGAATGCTTGTAGGAATAAACAACCTTAAAGTTTCCAAAAAGGAGCTTGTAGGCCTCCCAATTCCCAAAAGTATTTTAAAGAATTTCACTGCTTCCCTTCTGACATGCTCTTGTTTAAAAACTACTCCACCATTCTCATCAATTATAAAGCTTGTCCTGTTATAGTTTCTTTTGGATGAGAGAGCGTTAAAGACATTTTTGATCATTTATCTCCTTCCTTTAACTAATTAACTCTAACTCTTCGTTGAATTAGAGAATTATGATTATCAAGTACTTGCTAAATAATTTTTTAGTGTTTTTTCCCCTTACTCAACAAAAACAAATCTCCAAGTTTGTTTGTAAATTAATTTTGTATAGAGAAGAGTTTTCCCTAGTATTTTCAATCTCCATTATACTTTTTAGTCATTTCGGAGTTTTAATTCTTGTTTGATTTCTTTTAGATTTTGTAAACATATAAATTGCTTTGTTTTGATCACTTTTTCTTCCAATTCTTTATCTATAGCCTCCTATAATCCTTCAATATTGACAAGAAAGTTATTGAACTTGAAAGAAGACTTAAGTCTTACCTTTGTGTACAAATTTTCTATCTTTATTGGATTATGATTAGAGAAGCTTGGATCCATGAAAAGAGCTTTTCTTTTAGTGAAATCAATTAGCCATTCCACATTCACCATAACTCTATCTAGTTTCTTTTTAGTAATCCATTTGGCTAATTACTTATTGCTCTATGTAAAATTGTGCTCCTCAAATTTGAGGCTAGACAGTTCTGCCTCCCTAGTGCATTCAAAGAGATCCTAGTTGTAATTGGGCGTATTACAATTGCCATCAGCTTCTAGTCTATAAAGTGTAGTGTTGTAGTCTCTAACTAGCTAAGGTCTTGAGCAATATCTTTTTAAAGTGCGCCTATTAAAATATTTTGTTTTTTCTATTTTAATGCCATAGTTCATAAGCAACTTCTATTTGATCAAGTCAAGTGTAACTTGATTAAGCTTTAAGTGGTAAAGCCACAGCTTCTATTGTGGCTTGTCAACAATCATTATACACCAACCAACGATGTCTATGAAGAGATTTATGTTTGAAAAGAAAATGTAAACCCTATTTTCTGGGAAACTTTATTTGTGAATGTTCAAATGATGGAATTTCTTATAATAAAAAAAAGAACCAAAAGGTTATAATCTATATCGATGGAATTGATATATATAATATCATGAGACCGGGCTGAAGCAGTGCTACAACTAACAGAATTTAGTAACCAGCAAATTCCCCACACAATTGATACAAGCAAGTTCATAAATTTCGTCTAAGTGATATGCTTGTTAGGTAGCCAAAGTCACAACCAAGCGCAATTTTGACCCAGAACACAACCATTCAGTACAATTCATATGTCAAATCTAATATGATAACCCCACTCTGCCCACTTTGCGATGACCCCAACAATGTCTACTTGCGTCGGTTGAATATGTTGATTAGATGTGGAAGTACAAATGTCTTAAAATCAACTAATCAAGCAGATGCAAAGTCCTTAGTAACTTGCTAAATACAATATAAAAATATTAGCCATATTTAGAAAAATATAAAATGAATAATTATTTGCATAGTTTACTTTAAGAAAACTGAATATATAACAATCCTACTCGTATTAGTAAATTGATTCGAAAGATGCATGGAATTATATTATATGTATATTTATAACTATTTGACATTTAAGAGTTATATACTTTAAAAATGTCATTAACATGCATTTGGAACAAACATATTTACATAAAAGTATTTAAATATATCATTTATGATGTATGATTTCATAAGTTTATTCATATTAATTTTATTATCATTTATGTAACATTTAAGAAGGAATGATGAATTATTGTTAATTAACAAGTGTTTGAAATTTGTTAAATTTTATGAAGGAAATAATAAGAGGTTTATAATTTTAATTTATTCTTTTAGATTAATATATTGTCATTTTATATTAATAAATTTTATGAAAACTTATAAATAAATTAAAAAATCATTTAGAAAGTCTCTAACTTTTTAATTGGAAATTCTATAGAGGAGGTTTAATGAAAAAAGTAATATGTAGTTTACAACTTATGAAAGCACTTTTATAATTTTATGTTTTTTTATAGTGTGGTTATGTTGTGTTAAAGTTTATGACATTTAATGATTCTAAGTTATGGATCCTTATAGATTAGGATCATATTTCTTGTTGGAAAGGATCACCTCACTAAGAGAAATTTTGAGCATGATTGCAAATGAGTCTAGTCAGACCTAAAAAACCTATTTTAGGTTTTAAATGACAAACTGAACCCTTTGTTAGAGACTAGGTTATGTTTTTTAAGACAAAGAGGTTAGAGAAGACAAAGATGGAGAGAATAATAGAAACAAGAAGAAATGTTGAAAGATCAAGAGCTCAAAGAAAGGGAGAGGTAACTTTTGAATAAAATTATCAAGTTTTAGGTTGGATCAAATAATAAAATCTAGGTCGAAATTTGGCTTGAAGTTTGGTCAACTTGAGTCAAGCTTGTTGACTTCAAACTAGTCCTAACTATTTATATCATCCTTAATCATAAGATAGTAACAATAAAATATAAACTAATATGAAAAATCTTATTAAAATTAAGAGATGTATATATGATCATTAATAGTGTTATCTTTAGGAACAAATTGTAATTCTAAACTAATACTATGCATATAATTGTTTTAATAAATTTCAAAGAATCTTTTACTTCCTAATTTTTTAAATATAATAATCAACACTAAATAAATGCCCAAATTCATATGGAGAACATGCCTATTGCATTTTTTATTTATATTTGTTATTTGAAATTATGCAATTTATAGGAAGTTATTAGAATTTTTTATTATGTAAGTTTAAAATTTTTATATGTTTTATTTTGATTACCTAGTTTTTATATCTTTGATTTTATTTTATAAATTATTATTTAACCTTTAATTATATATTTGACTATGATTAATTTTCACTATTTAATTAAACATTACACAACTTAAATTTAAATTATTAAAATAATTATATTTTAGTACAATTAAAAAAAAGCTTTGAAGAATGTTATAAGATTCTTTTATAAAAAAGTGTACATACAACTCTTTTGATTAATTTCATATCATACCTCTAAAACTTTTTTTCTTTTTATCTTTTAAGTTGATTTTTCTGCAATATGAAAAAGATTTGTTTACGTAAATTTCCTGTAAACTCTTATATAAAGGAGGTAACATTAGTTTTTTTGGTCATATTTAAAATTGTTGCTAGTTATTAATAATAATGTTTAATGAGAAATAATATTTTAAAGACATTTTACCAAAAAATGTAAAAATTCATTCAATTTTACTTTTATTTTTATTGTAGTTTTTGGTTTTCACTTTGTTATTTTGGTTCTATTCTTTTTCAAAATGTTAATCTTTACCGAAACCTAAGAGGGTGAGGGACAAATTGGATATTAGTAAATTCAAACAGTTATTTCTTATCCAATGAATGTAACTAAATAAAAATTAGTATATGATAAAAAAGAATAATTTAAAGAGTGTAGGAATAAGATAGTCAATAACTCTTTACCTACATCCACTCTCCATTATGCTTATTAGAATTTCCATTAAGTCTCTTCTTTTAACAAGGTGAAGAAAAAACTTCTTATAACAATCTTATTTTTCACAAGTAAAAAGTAACTCTTCTTACAATCTTTCTTTAAAGTAAAGAGTAACCTCACTTAGAAAACAATTTACAATTCAAAAGAATTTATTTAATCACTTTGATAACTTAAAAGCTAACTTACTTCACAATGCAACAATGAATACTCAAAATACTTTGAAAGCTCTCATAAATGTGTATATAAGACACCCAAATATTTTATTATGTCTAAACTCATGAGAAATTATGTATTTATAGAGTATAAAGATCAAACTAGCTGTTAAAAACAAGAATAAGCTATTACCAATGACTAGTTTCTATGTATTGGTCAACCACCATTGAGTATTGGTCGACAAATCTACAGGTTGTTAGAGTATTGGATGATCACTCTGACACATTGGTCGACCAATATAGCACATTAGTCAAGCATTAGTATCAACCAATATTGCTAAGGTCCCGGTGCACAAATTTTAACAATTTTAACCTATACTAGTCAACCATTAAACTATAAAAGTCGACCAATAAATTGAAAATTATGATTCCAACATCTTTAAATGCTCCAACTTAAATTTTTAATGCAAAATTGACTAAAACACTTCTTCAAATATTTCTAAAAGTATCTTTTAAGAATCAAAAGGATTTTCTTTAAATTAAAATTTTAATTTCTCTTGATGATTGAAAAGACGCATGGAGTGAGCTAAAATGATGATGTGTTTATTCATTTTCTTACATATTGTAGTCATTTTCCTTAAATACACAGTTTTCATAATGACATACTTATTTTGTTTTCATTTCTAATTAATTTGATGCATCCTTCTATATAGAAATTTTAATTATTTCCTCAATTACTTATAAAGGTTAATGAATTTTAAGTCATCATCCATATAATAATTGCTCAAAAACCATTCTATTTAGAAATATTTGCTTAGAAATTTCACAATCATTATATATAACATATACATACATATAAATTAATAAATAATTAAAATGGAATTGCATTTTTTAAAGCAAATGATATCCACAACTTAACTGTTATACTAAAATAACTAATAATTTTTTTCTAAAGATAACTAATGCTAATTAGTAGAAACTTAAAAACAATATACTAAGCATGAAAAGTACCCATTTCATGTATTATATGAAGTGATCATCCTAATAATTTTTAATGATAAACTACTGTGAAACATGCTCGTAAACACTTTCCTCCTCTTATGCCTATACTTAAAAAGTCAAACCACCATGAAAGATACTTTTTAACCATGAGTATTTAGGGGTAGCAATCGGTCGAGCTGGGTCCAGACCATCGAGCCAGGACTAACCAGGTCGTGTCCTGGCCCCCAAGTCATCAGGCCACAAGCCACATTTGCCATCCCTATGAGTATTTCATATCATCATCAATAACTCCCTCTTTGAAGGCAGTAATATCCTGTGAAGTGCTGAAAATAAATTATTTTTAATGACTGAAATTTTCATAAGTAGAACATATGAGTTCATGAATCATACAATGGATAGTTGACAGATGAGTTCTCAAGTCTTGTATAGGTAGCATATGGTAATCATACAACCACCTCGCTTGGTTGATGATACTTTGTCTTTGTTCCAATTTCTCTGTTACTCTTGGTCTTTTCATCATCTGGGACCCTTTCTTGAAGTTAATTCAAAAAATAAACATCATCATAAATTTTAAAAGTAAACAAATTATTTACAAAAAATAATCACCAATTAACAAATTACTTGAACATATGGCCTACCAAACAATCTAATTTTTTGAACTTAAAGACTAGTTAAATAAACAAATTATTGAATAAGAGGGTCATCAAATAAACAAATTATTTTATAGGCTGTGTGTGTGTGTGTATATATATATATATATAACATACTAAAATATTATTTCTTAAAATTATGGATAACAATGGGTAGGTAAGGCTGGCGATGCTCCTAGTATGTAGTCTAAGCCTAGCCTGAAGCTTGATTAACCTTAATTTATATTGCTCGAGCTTAAACTTGATTGGGATTTAGGTGACCCAAAACTTGCTTAAAATTTGACTCAACTCGTCAAATCCAAAACTTGAAAACCAAAACCTAACCTGCCCAAAACTTGATCCCTCTAAAGTCTAGACATTCTTTCCATTACCACATCATACTTCTCCATTGCTTCTCCATTATATCTTCACTCTTTACTCTTTGGTAAAACAATAACCTCTAAGCCAAATCTCTCGCTTTCTCTCAACATAGAATCAAGTTTGGATTCTATCTTTCAGCCAAGTTTTTCCTCCATTTGACTTGTTGTAGAAATGCACAGAATATTACATCTTTACCTATATTGAATACTATATTCCATATATCATGATCATTCTCCAACTTACTTCAATTTGTGGTTTGGTTACTTTCTCATAAACACAAAAAAGATTGAAATTTCAAGAAGAAATCAATAAATGAAAAGCAAGAAAAAGAAAAGAGGAGAAAAGAAGGAGAAGACCAAAAAAAGGCAAATTACAATAAAGAAGATAGATAGTTAAGGTTGAAAATTTTGGGTTTCTTAGATATAATTGGAATTTGAGTTAGGTCAGGTAGTAAAGCCTAAGCCCAATCCTAACTCAAAATTTGAAATAAAAGAAAGGTCGAGTTTAGTTCATAACTCAATTCACGTAGATCGAACATTAATTTTAA
>JANPWT010000005.1:23809976-23820071 GCA_024678245.1 Erythroxylum densum
AGGTCTCTGAAATGTCTGAGGCTGACTTTCCAAAAGTGCCTCTATCATAAATCAGAACACATATTTTTAACACATTGTACATTTCAGCAATAATGCACATGTAGCAATCTAATGATAAGTACTATGCACTTTCGTGACATTCCCGGCACTAACTATAAAAACAGTTCCCGTTAAACTTTTCCTCAAAACAGAACTCAATAGACTCTCAATTTATACAATTTGTTTCTGAAATCCGAAAATCATTGCCCAACATATATGGACTATCTTTATGCCAAAACCATACTTTACACTAAACTTCCATCCAAATTTGAGAACTTTAACAGACTGTTTCAACACTCCCCCTTTCCATAAACGTATAAACCCTTGTCTCATAGTTCATAACAAATCCAAAATTATCTCATTTGAATAACAGTATAAAAAGTTATGGCTTAAAAAGCCAAAACATGACTTTCTGGGACCAGTAGCTCGCCGCGGCGTGAAGAAGCTTGCCCTCGTCGCGACGTGCTTCTCGCATGCGCACGACGCGACGTGCGAGCCTGATCGCGCCTCCCGAATCCTTCTTTCAACCAATTTAATCCAAGTCTTCCAATTTATTCAACACATAACTCATCTAAACATTACAACATCACACTCACACCAATTTCCAACCTATTAACAAACCAAATCCACTCTCAAACATCAAAAATCTACCATATTCGAAAACCCTATATACCCACATCTCAGTAACTCCAATCTTTACCTATATCAGTCAACACATGAATTAATCAACTAATTAAGAAGAAAGAGACTTAAACTTACTTGATTTGGCACACAAAATCCATAACTATTTAAGATTTCGTCAAAAATCCCTTCCTTCTTCTCTTCCTCTTCTTCTTCCACGGCATCTTCATTTCTCTCCCATTTCAAACCCAAATTTTCCTTTTATACTCTCCCAATTCAATCCATTCATTTACTTTGACTTTTATAAATCTTTCCAAATTTTAATAGGTCATGCTAAAACCAATTTCCTAAGTCATATCCTTAATTGGAGTGTCAATAGTACAGTCATCTACAGTACCGAACATCTCATCGGTACCCACTTTGCAATTTAATGCTGAATACAGAAATCAATCCAATTCAATTAACACACAATTTCATATTTTCACAAAGACACAAAAGCCGGGAATTGTCACTAGTGCATGTATACCGAAGTTCATGTACACAATCACAACCCAATCCAAATTTACTATAATATCGCTCCCATCGGTGACGGGATGTTACAACTCAGGCTCACAATATTGTTAGTCAATATATCTTCTTAGATCCAAATCAAGTTGGATAGTTTGATTGAGTATTCGTCAATGCAATTGTTGCACTTGAATAGATATAGCATCAACCTTTGAATTTAGTCCTTGTGTCTATTGGGATAAACCATCAAGCTTTGAATCAATTTTTTGGAGGATATTGTTTTGTATTACATGTCTATCAATTTAGTACTTCTTCTACTAGAGAAATTGTCATGGGAATGGTACATGTTGATCTTGAGTATGGCCTTATAGATACCTCAATGGTTTTATTAGTCTAAGCTTTCAAAAGAAAAAAAATCTTCCTCATATAATTTCATCATCATACAAGGTAATAGTTTAGGAATCTCCTTAGGGATTAAAGAAATTATTAGTATGGAACATCTTGGTTGAATCAAATATTCTTTTCGAACTACTATTAATAGTTTAGAGAGATCATTTGGTCTAAGCTTAGGATTCCTAAGACCAATCCAGGGTCTCTCGAGTCATCATCGTAGTCATGCTTGGGTTGGATCCTCTTTTATAGTTCACATTTAGATTTTGACTTTCTGTCAAGCTCTTCTCTTCGTCGAGGGATATAGACTTTGTCATCACTATCAAAATTGTCATCCATCCAACATTCACAGTTTGAATCGTAGATAGGTATACATCTCAAATGAAATGTCCATTGACATGGTTGACACATATCACATGTCCATCAAGTTGGACATAATAAATTGAAAGGCCACTAACACCTTCTTCGTAAGAAAATGATAGAGCAATCATCATTATTAGCCCAAAGGAGGCTCTAGATGATTTTGGATATTCTTTTACAAGCTTGCTGAAAACATATTTTACCATTCCATCCTTCAAGCTTTTCAAAATTGGAGGGCAATAGTATGAATGAAGCACGGATGAGTATGAATTCTTTTTAGTAATTCGTGATCCACCTCATAGGCATTAACTCTTTCAATTGTTGTGATAGCAATTATCGTGGAATCTGGGTCAATGTGGTCCACTCTATAAGCACTAACTCCATCAAATGAAGTTATTGTTGATAAGAGTAAGGAGAGGCCTAAATAAACACAATAAAGTTTCAACTTCATCAAATCCAATTCATTTCTCTTCATCTCTTTCTTTAGAAAATTTCCTTCTCATCTTAAGAAAACTCTCTCTAATAAAATAAAAAAACCTTGTACAATTTACCCACTTACCTGAAAATACAAAAGTCCATGATACTCAGCTACCTTTATTAAGCCCTTATAGTCTATATCATAGATCTAAATCATTTACAAAGAGTATTCGCTCCTTAAACTCCACACATCAACCTCGACTTAAAGAATTGATCCAAGTATCCAGATTAGACCAAGGCGGCCTAAATTCCACTTATATAGAACAATATGTAATTTTAGAGTTTCCTTTTGAGCTAACATCGTTATGGTTAGATCAGAGTTACACACATTTCCATGTAGATGCTATTCGAATGGTCTTAACATTATATGGAAGAAAAGGAATTCTAGCAACAACTAGAATTTCTCTTCTTGATATGGCATAGACATCTTATCATAATGCCTTAATGGACACACTCTTAATCACTCTCAACAATGGAAATGCCATCGTGACTATTGCTTCGAACTTCAACATCAAACTTGATGGTCCAACTCTACCCATAAGACTAGAAGTTCAAATCCAAATTTTTGGAGCTGACCAACACCTTACTGCCATCATGGTCGTACTCCATCATTATATCACACATAAATTACAGAACCATGCTCTTGATCTGAACTTTCCAAACTCTTCACAAGATGCACTTTATATGGTAGTATAAAGGTCTTAGAATGAGATCACAATCATCTAGATTACACAAAAATTGCCATCATAACAATTGGTAGAGTTAATACCTATAAAATAGATCATGAATTACAAAAAAAAAATCACACAAAAATTGCCATCATAACAATTGGCAAAGTTAATATCTATAAAATAGATCACGAATTACAAAAAAAAATCATACTCCTCATTGGTGCTCCATTCATATTATCACTTCTCTAATATGAAGGATGAAACAGTAAAATCCATTTTCAACAAACTTGAAAAACACCCAAAATCATCCAAAACCTGCTCTAGGCTAATAACGATGATTACTCCACGACTTTCTCGTGAAGAAGGTGTTAATGGCCCTCCAATCCATTCTCACCCCAATGGACATGAGGTATATGTCAACTATATAAATGGATATTTCATCCGGGATTTAGATTCATATATGTGCAATTTAAATTGTGAATGTTGGATAGATGACGATTCTGATAGTGATGACGAAGTCTATGTCCCTCGATGGAGAGAATAGCATAGCAAAAAGTTAAAATCTAAGTGTCAACCACAAAAAGTATCCAACCTAAGCATGATGACGATGCTAACTCGAGACCTTGGATTGGTCTTAGGAATCTTAAATCTAGACCAAAGATCTCTCTGAACTATTGAGAGTAGTTAGAAAAGAACACTTGATCCAACTAAAATGTTCTATTCCAATAATTTCTTTAATCCCTAAGGAGATCCCCAAACCATTACATTGCATGATGATGAGATTTTATGAAGATTTTTCCACCATTGGAAGCCCAAACTAATAAAACCACTGGAGTTTCTGTAAGGCTATGCTCAATATCCATAGGTATCAATCTACACAGTAATCATATATCAGTTTCTCTAGCAGAAAAAAATACTAAATTGGCAAACACAAAACGTTGTAGCATAAAACAATGTCCTTCACAAAATTGATTCAATGTTTAATGGTTTATCTCAACAGACACAAGGACTAAATTCAAAGGTTGATGTCATATCTCTCCAAGTGTGACAATTACATCAACAACTCCTCAATCAAGCTGCCCAAAAGTTATATTGACCAACAGCATTGTAGACCAGAGTTCTTTAAGAAAGAAATAAAACTGCAAAGAATTCGAGAAGAGCTCAAAAGAATCCAATCAGATATGGCTAAAAAATAATTCAGAATTATATATAAACTATATCCCTCGACATTTCTAATTGTAATACCTACTTATAACACTTCATCATATCCTGACACTATTGACTATAGAAAAGTCTTAAAATGCCCTATTTATTGTTCAGACAAAATCATGCAAAACCATCAAAATCTTTTAAGCCAAACCCGTCAGCAAAAGGCATTCTATGAACTTCTAAACCTTTACAAATCAATACATCCCCAACTTCTCCTCCAAAAGAAAGGCATTCTTTAGACACAGCAAAAAAACCCATTCCTAACCAAGAGTTTATAACTACCCTTCAACCAGTTTCAAATAACTCTAAAAATCACATAGTACCAGATAGCTTTAATAATCACATTGAAAGCCAAGACTTTGATTCTTTTACAAAAAAAACTCAAAAAGCTCCTAACAACTTACATATCTTAGATATATCAAATGACAATGACTGTTTCACGCTCTTCTTAACCACACACAGAAGTTGAAACTGAGGTTGAAGATGTTGAATCAATGACATAACTAGTCAGACCATAAGTAACTCTTGCCTATAAACCTACTTCAGGTCCATTGTTCACTTTTGACCATATTCACTAACAAAATGAAGAGATCGACTGCATTAATTTAATGCTTAGATAGATCTTCAAATGACAAGGTCAAATATGTCTTTTAAAGACATATTGACAGAATTTGTCTTTAGATTGATGGAAACTTTAAGAGAATAACTCCAAAGTTTTAGTGAATATAGGCGCATGCAAGTCTTACAATTTTCAGAAGCTAGTTCCTTGTTAGGAATGATACATAAAAAATTTATTGAAGATTTTCAACTTATTGATCGACAAAGCAAACATGAGAACTTTGAAATGGGTGTTGCTATATGAATAGGGAAGATTTGCGGAAGCATTTTTAAAGAATGTTTGAAAAATATTATATGCTCAATGACTTAAATGATGTCAATCTTCAATATACATTCATTGCTTCCCTTCCTGATGAGTTACAGCCTAAATTACAAAGAACAATTAATTCTCTTCACAGAGACATGTATGAAATCTCTTTCAAAAAAATCTACCAATTAGCTTTGGTGATGCTAAATAAATTACGTGAACAACATAAGTTCTTCAAAGTTATGCTAAAAGGTGAACCTCAACTCAAACAAGCATGCAAGAAGCCCTACTTAAAGATCAAATGCAAAGACATGGAGAAATGTGCATGCAACACAAAGAAGGAGAAACATTTCGGTAAAAATTTATGAAGAATTCATCCTTTCAATAGAAGGAAGAAAAGGAGAATAAGATTCTTTAAACGGAGTGTTTTTGAAACTAAAAAGCTAGATCAGTGTTACTTTTATACACAACCAGGATATTATACAAAAAGGCACCCAAAAAGTCTAAAAAGGATATGAAAATCCTACAATATGTTGAAGTTATAATGCCTATAAGAGATGACAAGGACATTGAATCTCTTTTTGAAAAACAATCTAATGAAGATGAAAAGACATTGTTCGCATTGCAGCCATACTTAAAAGATCAAATGCAAAGACATGGAAAATGTGCATGCAACACAAAGGAGAAACATTTCGGTAAAAATCTATTAAGAATTCATCATTTCAATAGAAGGAAGAAAAGGAGAATAAGATTCTTTAAACGGAGTGTTTTTTAAACTAAAAAAGCTAGATCAGTGTTACTTTTATACACAACCAGGATATTATAGAAAAAGGTGCCCAAAAAGTCTAAAAAGGATATGAAAATCCTACAATACGTTGAAGTTATAATGCCTATAAGAGATGACAAGGACATTGACTCTCCTTTTGAAAAACAGCCTAATGAAGATGAAGAGACATTGTTCGCATTGCCTAATTATGAACCTACTAATGATGAATTCTCTTATCTCTTGAAGAAGATGATGAACTGATGTATACGATGAAACAATCTTATTTTAAGCTCAAACCCAAGAAGCCGGTAGTAATGCAACTATACGTCAAGTTCCAATTTCTTTTAGAGAATTATCACAACCTAATATCAATTATTGTTTACATAGATACAAGCTCTTGTAAAAGTGTAATAAAGCCATATATTTTTCCAATAGAAGAATGACAACCATATGAAGAATACTTTACTGCAATTGACGACAAATCCTTCACAATAGACCTTATCATGAAGAGAAAGATTGGGATCAACCTCTTCCCAAATTGTATCATTTGGACAAAAATATTAAGTAGTCTTTCTAGTCCTGACATACTTATTTGGATGGAAGTCCATTGCTAAACAAACAAGTTACAAATCTTGTCAAAGGGAATTTGTTACAAACAAGATTTTCATGAGTACATTGAAGACCACAACATCATTGAGCTACAAGATGTTTCTTCTTGATATAAGGATATCAAAGATCAACTCTTACAATAATGTCAAAAAAGTCATGACCAATTCAATCATCCACATCCATTATGACAAAATGTAGACTTTTATGTCCAATTGCCATTCAAGAAGAATGAGGACATTTATCCAACAAAACTCGTACGAGAATGAATCCAGATGACTTAAAGATAGTACAAGAAGAATGTGCTATGCTCCTGAAACAAGGACTGATCAAGTCGAATTATGCATGTCAAGCTATTTATATTAAAAAAGAGCATAAAAGAACCGAGGAAAAAGATTCTAGTTATTGATTACAAGTCTCTAAATCATTTTCTTCAAGACGACAAGTTTCCTATGCTCACGATCAATATGCAAGTGTTATTTCTGAAAGAGGCCAAAATATTCTCAAAGTTTGATTTAAAAGCTAGACTTTGGCAATTGAATATTGACCCAAAAGATATGCATAAAATAGCATTCTGCTTTCCTAATGCCTAGTACCAGTGAACAGTCATGTCATTTGGGCTAAAAGTCACCCTATTATTGTTTTAAAGAGTTATGACAAGTATCTATGACAGTATCCTATCAAGAGCTTTAATATACATTGACGATATTCTATTTTACTCTCAGATCTAACACGAGCATCAAGCCTTATTACGACAATTTTTGGATCTCACAAAAAATTATGGGATCAAGCTCTCAACTTGTAAAAACCAAATGAGTTCAGCCCATACAAAATTTTTAGACATGAAATTTCATGACGATTTCTACTATGCCTGCCCATATATAGCTTGTGAACTAATAAACTTTCCATACACGAACCTTACTATTAAACAGATCCAATAATTTTTTAGAATCATGAATTATATTAGAAATTTCATCTCTTATACCTCAGAACATGTCAGCTAACTATCAAAGCTATTTAAGAAGTCACCACCATAGGAGCCTGAGCAAACAAAAGCAGTCCACCTCCACTAAAGATTTCTAATAAAGTAAAGTGAAACTTGCAGGGTGATACTAATAAAGATTTTTGGGGAACAATTTTAATAAAGGAGATAGAAGGAAAAATGTTTTACTATAGACATGCTAACAGATAAGTTAAACCCTCAGAAAGGCATAATCACCAATCGACAAAAAGATTCTAGCAGTCAAAAGAAGTATAAAAAAGTTTAATTTCTACCTCAACCATTATTTCTTTATAGTAAAAATGGACAGTGCGTCCTTTTCAAAGATACTGGATCCAAACAAAAAACTTCTGTCATAGAGCCAATTGCTTCGTTGGAAAGATCGGTTCCTGTTATAAATTCACAGTCCACTACATCAAAGGCCATCAGAATATCCTAGCTAACTTCCTCTCTCGACCTCAAAAGCATATTAGACTTATCACTCCCTTCAGAACTATACATCTCATCTTTTTAATGGTTGACTTGCCTAGCATTGCCAAGATGAAGAAATTCTTCCCTCCCGCTGCCACTACTATTGATGAAATAGCTTCTCTTACCAGGATAAGCCTTTTCTATTACCTCCACCTCTTCCTCAACCAAGCAAAATTGCATTGTTACCTATCCCTATTTAACATTCAAGTACCATATCTCGTTCTATTTTTCATCAATGGCCCGCTCTTAGAAAATGCATTATGGTATTTATGGGCACTCTTATCACTCTATGAATGTGATATCTCTCTTCCTCCCTTGCGAGTCTATCAACATTTATGTGATAGAGAAAATGAAAATTCCTTCTTTTAGAGTTTCCTTGAGTGGTATCAACCACTGATGAGATAGAGAACCCAACTGCCACAAGTTATTGAGCATCTCAGGTTGTAGGAGATTCCGTTAGAGAAGCAATCCAACCAACGATTCTTTGTTCTTCATCGATCATATAGCACAACATATGATGGATCTATTTACTCTAAGAATCAGGTGTGTTTCCAACACACCTCCGTCAAATGGCCAAGATATAAGGAAAATGTTCTTTAAAACCTTTAGGCATTTTTTAAGTATATAAACCATTTTTCTAAATATGCATCGCTGGCTGTCTCTACATCCATTGGACCTTATTAGGAGAATTCGTACCTGGTGAACCCCAAATGTCAAACTTTGACATCCCAAACAACCCAATAGATTTCAGCTTTGATAATGCGGGACCATCTCAAACTCTAGCTTCCTTCTTTCAGGATGCCCAAGATTCAAATAATGATATTTCTATCATCAGTGAAGAGTTAAATAAATTTTTGAAAAATTTACGCACAAAGGAAGCAAGCCCTAGTAAAAGATAGAGAACCACCAGTGATGATACTGACAGCACGAGTGGAGTTTCCTCGTCAAATCTGCAATCATAGAAAGAACTTATTCCACAAGGATGATGATTAGGATTATGGGTCAATCTATTTAAAATAGTTTATCTTTATGTTTATTTTATAATGTGACATCGTTCTTATCTATTGGCTATGTGATGTGACGTCCTTTTCTCATACGATTGAGCTAGGTCTTCTCACCGAGAACTTCCTTGCCTTCTTATCTAAAATAGTCGATGTGACGTTCTTTTCTCGAATAGTTGATGAGATGTTCTTATTACTTTAGGGTGTGATGTAACTTTATTCTTATCCAAATATGTTGTCTTTTTATAATCTCCTTTGTCTATTGAAACAAAAGACGTATAGAAAATATCAGAAGAAAACCTACTTTATTTCTCTGATTATATGTAGTTTATACATGAGTATAATCTATTCTAATACTACTAAACTACATGATTTTTTGTATATACTAACTTATCCTATCTATAGTATATCTTATCTTATCTGCTAGAAGATAAACTTATCTCCTTGAAAATAATCTCCTAAGCTAACTAAACTTATCTAAGATAATTATCCAACACTCCATCTCAAGTTGAGGAATAGATATTTATCATTCCCAACTTGGATAGAATTATCTCGAATTTAGGTGTAAGCATGATCTTTGTGAAGAGATCGGCTTCCTATGCTTCAGTAGGGACATAGTATAAATCAATGCCCCCTTATTCTATTTCACATTTGATAAAGCTCCTATCAATTCTAACATGTTTTGTTCGATCATGTTGAACTGGATTCTTCACTATACTGATGGCTGATTTACTATCACTAAAAACTTGGGTGAGAGAGGAAATGGTAATCTGTAGCTCCTACATCAACCTCTTTAACCAAATAACTTTACAAGTTCCTTATGCAATTGCCCTAAACTCTGCTTCTTGCTACTATGGACTACTTCTGGCTTCTTTATGTGACAAGATTCCCCCATAGTTTAGTACAATAGCCAAATGTTAACATACTGTCTTTAATACAACCAGCTCAATCTGCATCTGTGAACCCTTCCATGCTTCTTTTCTCATTTTTCCGAAACATTAATCCTGTACCTGGACTACCTTTGAGATATTTCAGAATATGGTTAACTGCCTCTAAATGTCTTTAAGTTGGAAAGTGCATAAATTGGCCAACAATACTCACAAAATAAGCAA
>JANPWT010000005.1:23849046-23863545 GCA_024678245.1 Erythroxylum densum
TGTTTAATATACTTTAAATAATATTTATATGCATAAATAATTTTTATTACAAAATAAAATATAGTTAAAATTAATAAAAGGGCTTTTTATTTTTATGTTGCCAAACAATCTACTGTAGCTCAAAAAAACTATTTTTAACATATATCTTAGTGCAAAAATTAGGGTTCAAAAGGAACTTTTTGCTTGTAATTCTCTAAAATAATATCATGATTTTACATTGTATAGTGATCAATGTTCCTTTGAGCTATCAAATCAAACGTTCGTCTAGTTTTAAGTGTTCCCTATGGTTAGTAATAGAGGTAATGTCTTATTGATTAATTACAAGTTAATAGAGAATGTTGAGACTACAAATTAATAAGTAAAGATAAGTTTAGACTTGTTTATGAGGCCTTCCTAGAAGTTGACCGAGTTGCAGTCAAGGATTCAGGACAAGTAACTTGGGATGCGCAGGGAACTTTGAGAATGAGAAGAGTATTGAGCGATCAATTTTAGGTTTGGAACCTAAGGACCCATTTTCTTCTTGTCTATATTATTTTGACTCTTTACTTTAGCCTCTTATTTGTTTTACTAGTGGGTTGAGAGGGCTTTCAAGAAAATCAATAACCCAAATCATTTAGGCTTATTCTACATTAACTCAATCAAAGTAGAAGTTCTAGAAGGTTTATCAATAAGCTCAAAAGGCTATTCAATTTTTTGTGTATATGTATTTTATCATAATGTTTGTATAAAAATTTGTTTGGACTTAATTAATGTAGACCATGTTTTCTTAGAGTGCACGTTAAGAAACAAATATCACTTGGGCCTCAACTCAATAATAATACAGTCAAAGTGTTGTTTATAAAATTAAATTGGGCAATAGGCTAAGATCGAAAGGTCCACACCCAAAGCTTAAAACTAAAGTCAATCCAAATAATACAAAAAAAATATGACCTCTTTTTTATGTGTTGTGATTGCTTGACCCAATAAAAGGGAATGAGTGGAGAGAGAGGATTTGATAAAAAGTTTAATAAAAATGTTCTTGCAAAAGCAAGAATTTCCTTTTTCAAGCCACATTTTAATAAAAAATAATTAAGAATCATATTTAGTTAATCCTGTAGGCACATTAGGAATAAAGATATATTATTTGCCTAATTTTAAGAAGGGTTCTTAAGTCCATTAGTTTAGTTTTACTTAAGTCTTTTAGGTCTTTAAGACCTTTAAACTACTTTTCAACGTATAAACAATTAGGCCGATTTTTTCACACTCACATATCCCCTAGAAGGATATATGGACGTCACACAAATTAGTATAAATAAACCCAAGCATTCGATGTCTTCTATAAAATAATTTAGGCAAACATACATTACAAACTTCACACAAATTTAAATCATATACATCAGATACAAGCCAAAATCAAACTCAAAAGTACATTTTGATCAAAATAAATCTCAGACTCTTTTAGCCATTGCAGTTGACTTGTCCTAGTCTTTACAAACATCTCTCAGAACCTACACGGGGCAAATCCACCGTGTTAAACATATAACTTAGTGAGTAATAACTAAACTATGTATAAACTGACAATTAATCATACTGAATTAAGTTATAGCATAAGCATTCACTAAAAGTTTGTCTTGACGAACAATTCAGACATCATGAATTTTCAAAATAGTTTGCATAGGTAACATAACTGAGTATCAGAAGAAGGCATAATCCCTTCAAATCAGAACATATATTTTTTTTTTAGTAAATCAGAAGTTAAATAAATCAAAAAAAAGTTTTACAACCATGGGATTGCCTTGAAAGCCATACCCTCCCATATCCAGAAATTAATCTATCCTAAGAACATGAAGAACTTTAAAATATAGTACCCTATGAATCACGCGAACCACAACATTCTGCCTATACAACTATACCAATCAAGATGGCCTTTTGGGAAAGAACATAATTTTGTTTATATCAAAATCAAACATATTTTAGAATACAAAACCAGATGAATGTTAATCTATCAACAGAAGTGGGTAACAGGACTTATACATGAGATACCATGATTGATATCATAAAACAGGAGAGACTTACGTCTCAATAATAGGAGACACTGAAGTGTCAATAACAAATAACACCGAAGTGACAGGAGACACTGAAGTGCCACTGAAGCAGCTACAGACCCTTCTAGGCATGCCTATTTGCCCACAACTAGGACTCAACAATTTTAAAATAAAACAAAATCATTTCAGACATTTCTTGTGCAAAGCAAGTAGTCAATCATATTCACATGCAAATAGTACTTCTAAGGATATAAACATGCATCAAACACCTTGGGCAATCATTGTCTAGAATTCAGACCACAATAAGCATAAATGAAATTCAATAAGCAAAACAAAGTAAGGTATGACTATCTAAGATTAGTCACAATTGTTCTCTTAAGCCTATTGCTTTGACATTCTGGCAATATCCGAAAGTGGTCGCATTACTTGCTATCCTATATACATTAAAACAATTTCACATTACTATACTACTTATGTAATTGAGTAAACACATGTATAAATTTATCATTTATCATGCATGTGCAATAAAAAATTATCGAGTATATTTCTATAACAAATTGATGTACATATCAATTGTACTCCAATTGTGTCAAAAATCACACACTCAATTACTATTTCAACTTTTGCTAGAAACAACTCATTCGAGTCAATTTTGTATAATCAATAAGATCAAGAAAATGATGTATTTCTATAACACTTTCTTCTAGACAATTGTTCCTCTGTGTATTAAATTTCTAATGATACCAAGATCATACAATTTGGTTTATTAATCAATGAGTGATGCTCAAAATACCACAGACTGTGTACATTTGAACTTTTGGCTAATACATGATCATACATTCAAGTTGTACATCTCATATCTCTTAATTACAATATCTAAAAATTACAAACTTTATACCAATATAAAGCTAAGAGAATAAGCTATAACTTTTGTGAAGACACCTTTGTTTGATTCGGGTCACATCAATACAGTTTATTCGATAACTACAGGATATGATTTATGTCACTGGTAGTACTATAGCCTAAGCCAAAACTCAATTTCATGATAATTTTGAAAGTCTTCGAGACATAATTAAAATTCGAATTCTTCAAGAAGATTGTAGAAATATGACTCAAGTTTAATCTGAATTAAGAATCAATTCATTTGGAAATCTACAGGTCAAACTATAATCAAAATACCAAAGAATGTTCAATTAAAATTCTTCAGTTCATAACATTCCAGCACATTTCCTCACTTTTATCCAATCAATCTTTTTCAAATCAATTTAGATGGCTCTAAATTTTAATGGAGAGGAAAAGCAATGTCTTAGGAGTGTATTGGTTCAATTTTCAAGTCATTTAGAGGTCGGGAGACTAAGTTACAGCAAAAAGAGTCAAATCTATTTAGTATATGAAAACTTGATTGTGCACTACCACCTTCTACAGTAGAATCACAATTTTGCACTTTAATTCTCCAGATTTTAGCAGAAACACTTCTCCATCTTCTTCCTCTCTTCTACTTAATCCCTCATCACAAATTTATACCCTTATATTTACTCCTTTATTTCACTTCCATATCATCACAACTTACTCTCAACACAACTCAAATTCAAGTTTATATTCAAACACTAAAAACCGATGCATGCACGTATTACACCATTTTCAACTTTCTCTCACTACTGTACCAGGTGTTTCATTATGAACTCATTCTTTATAGCCACTATACTCATCCGAAACCTCTCTACTTACATAACTCATGCATAGATTCATTCCAACACTAGCACATCCTCGAAATCATTTACACAATACCCAGAAAACTAAACCACAACCTACCTGATTTTTATGAAAATTTTTCAACAGTGAGAGTGAAGAATAGGGTTCGGCGACCAAAGAGAAGCAAATTCCTAATTGGAATGAATTGTTTAGTTTGTCAAGGTTAACATCAATGTAAAATAAAAAACAGTAGTCGGTGATGAATGTTCAGTGATTTTCGATGAACACCTACATAATCCGAATAACAACAAAAGCTTCAGTGATTTTGCCTTCTAATGCACGTACTTGCGTGTGTTGTTATCATATTAACACATGGCTCCATACACGACTCCCATTTGCCTTTCATCCAAGCTGCCACATGTCTCCAACTTGTCAGGCCATTTGCCACACAATGAATGATACCAAATGTCAATAATTTGTAGGCTTAATCATACTAATTTTTATGTACCACTTAACTTGTCACTTAACAATTTTCCTAGTCCAAAATCCAAAATATCCCAATTTTTCAAAAATTTCTTAAAATTTACCAAAATTTTTGAAATAATAATAATAATCTCCAAATAAATTTTCGACAGATGAAAACCACAATTCTCTTTTTAATCAAAATTTTAAAACCAATTATACCCGAAATGTCAATAAATGCATGTACAATTATTTGTATATGTCAAAAATACATATACACATGTAAGTGATTATTCAAATATGCAAAGTATACAATGCACTGCTAATCCTTCAATATTCTAGCAGCCTCATATGATGTGTTACACATTTCCCTTTCCTTTACATACTTTAATCAAAAATGCTTTTAGTCAATAAAACCTAATCCTTTTTCTATTTTCAATTTAAATAGTTTAGCTTATCAAACTTCCCTTTAAAATTTAAATCCTTCTTTAAGTGACTCTTTTATCCTTTCAAATAATTTTTTTCCATACTTAAAGAATTTCATTTCATTTTTTGTCATCATTTTTTTTCAAAACTGCATTTTCACACTAAAAAATTTGACTCTTTCTAAAATAAAATTTAAGTTTGTTTATATTCAAATATGATAACATATTTTAGGCACATTTAGATATTTTATTTTAAACACTAGGTCAAACTATAAAATCATAGACCTTTGACCTATATACTTTTTTACGTTTCATTTCAAATCTTAAGTATCAATTGAAGTGTTAATTTTAAACCCCAGGAAAAACTATAAACTTCTTTCAGCCATATGTTTTTTTTCTAACCTAAATTTATTCACTTTTACCCAAGTTTGTTTTCTTTTAAAAATCATCCTAATTTTGTCAAAAAAATTTCTGAACATAGGTAACTACTTAAATGAGTAAGTTAGGAAGCTTAATACCTTTCTTGTTTTGTAATTTGACCGAAACTCACTTTTTGATTATGGCCTTTTTAGTTCCTTTCCTTTAATTTTTTTTCTATTTTTCTTTAAAAAGATAAATTGATGACTATGTTGAAATTTTATTTGATATTTGTTCCCATCTCTATTTAAAAAGTTCAAAGTTTCAAAGACAACTATGTCAACTCCACTAGGGAATTTATTTAATATTCGACATCATCTTTGTTTAAGACATAAAAATAATAGTAATAAATATGGTGACTCCAATGGGGACTAGAGGTCTAATGATATTTAAATCTTAGTTTTTTGTCTTTGGGGAGTATTTTATTAATTATTAATTTTCATAATAACTTAAGTGTGATAATCCCATAGCTTCATATTTACATTATTACAATTTACTACTTTCTGTCCTTTTTTTATTTTCTATTCATCTCTCTATCTTGTAGAGTAGGTGAGGTAGTATAAAATATAGGTAAAGTTTTAGGAAAGTTGTTTAATTCCTTTTGAAGACATACAAGCATATAATTATATGAAAATCTTTGGTTGACATTTTTACCATGAGGTGCTAAAACCTTACCATGGATACCCCCGTAGCTTTAAGTTTAGGATGATACTTGGTGGATTGAATCCCTATGTCAACATCCATTCATTCCTCCCTTTAAGATTAATACCACGAAAAGATGGAAGGAATAATCCAATTCATATTAATCACTTTAAACACACCCCTTCTCTAAGGTTACATTTAGTTGGGTAGCTATTAATGGAATGAAATGGAATGTAATATTATTCAATCGTTTAGGAGGAGGGTTTATAATGGAATAGAATAGGATGGAATGGGAGGATTTCACATTACATCCAATTATATCCTAAACAATAAAAATAAGTAACCTCGGATTTGATGGGGTGTAGGATAGAATGTAAAATGATAAACAACATTTCACTATATTACATTAAAAGTCTTACATCCAACCAAATATAACATAAGGTTCTCATTCTTTAGTGATAGAATCTTACTCCTTAAAACGAGTGCACTAGTCAGTCTAGAACTCACTAGACACAATGCCATCTACTGTAGTAGAAGAGAAATGCTTAGGCTTTTCTTGTGCGTTATCTAGAGAAACAACATTGCTCTAGGATTTTCTAGATGCACTTGCACCCCTAGCCTTTTGTTTATTGAGGAATTTGTTGTCTAGAAACTTTTGAAGAGTAGGGAAATGTAGCTAATCCATACCCTTCCCTCAGGGTTTATCATATAACTTACCAAATAAGGAAAGTTACCAACTCTCAGCTATAGCTTGCCTAAAATGGGAAGTAGTTACTACTTTAGAGAGGGATTTACTGTTCATCCAAGAAAGAACTAGAGAGAACGGACAATTTTTTCAATTATACCTAATCTAATCAACTATCAACGTTGTATTACTTTTGTTGTTACTCGTTTTAAGGAGTAACAACATGGCCATGTATGTGGTTATGTAAGTCTCTCAAAATGTGTAAAGTCACAATTTTAAGTATTTTTGGAGACAAATGGTTTGATACACTGTTGTGTATCAAACCGTGTATATTCTAGAAGCCCTAAATTTTGCTATCTAAGGATGTGAATGAAGGCAAATAGGAAAAGCAGACTTTTGGAGATGATTCCAAATGCGTAGAGCATCCAAAAGGAACAATACTGATCCAAAAATAAAGGGAATCAACATCTTTCTTTAACCTTTCATTAATTTATTTTTGTCTTCATGCATAATTCCAACAATTAGAAGGCATTTCCTTTTGACTGTTTCTTTTAAATGTTAAAGCATCCTTAGATTCATAAGATTTTTGTATTTTAAAAATATTTAATTTTAATCTTTTAATTGTCAATATTCTTGATGTTTAGCAATTTGGATAAAATTCTTATATTTTTAAATCTCATTTTTATTCCACGCATTTGCATGGCTAACTTCTATTGAACTTTTTGCTACACAAACTAAATCTCTTATGATATAAAACTAAAGGGTTATAGTTTGTCAAGAGCTAAGGAGTGTATAGGATGTTAAAGATAAAATCCCTATCTAGAATTTGTATCGATAAAGTGAGCTACAGTGTAAATGATAATATCTAAATCGATCATTTCATCTTTTATTTATGATAAAGAATCTAATTTATATAATGACATATACAAATGTATCTTTGAAATTCATTTAAAAAATATTCATTTGACATAGCCATATATTCGTAATTTTTTATTATTCTTACAGGTCACTGATTATGTTAGAAATAACTCAAAAGAGGAAGGTTAAAAAGGCAAACAAAGAATAATTCTTATATCACAAGATTTAAAGTTAAAATAATGGAACTACCATAAGCTGAAATTTTATGGGATGTAATGGAAAAATTAGCCTAGATAACAAGGGAGCTCAAGCTTAAAAGGATGACAAAAGGGAAGTCTTATGTTGAAAAAGATACTCATCATAATATATTTGGAGTATTTATTCTCTTTGTTTCACCACCTCTTCCATTTGATTCATATGTCATGTTAATGTCACCTCTTACATTGGCTCCTCAATTCCCATTATTGTTAGTGTCTTAATTTCCACCATTTCATAAATTCTTTCTTGCATCAACCTATCAATTTTCTTTAGCATCTACCAATTTGTTTCCTCCTATATTTGCCTACTTTGATCCACCAATGTTTCCATACTCAATATTGGCACTTTTCAGACATCTTATGCTAAAAATGGGGCAATCATAACTAAACTAATCCATACTAATTCACTCATAAACAATACTTTGATTCACCTTAATGGTCATAGGGTTATAGAAATAAGATTCATGTAATGGTGTAACTTTGTAGTTGATGAAGAAAGCTAACGGAGGGATAATAAAGGATAAGGTGACCATCAAATGGACATGAACCTTCACCTTTGGAGTTTTGCTTAATATTAAGCATTCAACTACCTCCCAAGTTTAAAATGCTAGAATTAGAGAAGTATAATGAAAATTCAAACCTAAAGGATTATATGAGAATTTTTACAATACTTATTGGTCTACTGCTTTTTATGGAGTCTTAATGAAGTAGCGTTGTAATGGCTTTTGAATCTAGATAAATCATCTAAGAAATGCTAGAGGGACCTGGTGGATTTACTCTTGACCTAATACAAGTTCAGTTATGACATTATGTGACTCGTGAGGACCTCTAATAGATGGATAATAAATTTACTAAGAGTCTAAAGGAGCATGAAAGAAGGTATTAATATTAAAAAGATATTAGTATCTTATTAATATTACATCTGGACAAGGGGCAAAAAGTGTTAAATGTGAACTTTGCCTCTTCTACAATGATACTAAAGCATATATATCAGATGAAAACTTATACACTTACAAATGTGTGCTTTCACAATTTAAAGTTTTATCACTGTCAAAGGGAATTACATTAGTTACATATGTTGTCACCTACCAAGTTAGCCTTTCAAATCACCAAAGTTAGAGAGCTAATGGATAGGGACTTATATGATCAGTATGTAGAACACAAGTAAGCAGGTTAGGGTTAGCAGATGACATATAAGCAGAAATAATATACAAGGACCAGGGGAATAAAGTAGCTGACACAAGTATTTATAGTAGTTCGACCCAATGTGGACCTACATCCACTTCTTAAAGTGATCTAGAAGTGCTTATTATTCTCATAAAGCATTACAACAAGGGGAGTGATCCCCACAATATATTCGAATAGACCAATTACTCCTAAACCCATAAGGATAGAGAAATAGCACCACACCCGCTAAAATCCCATATGAAGAAATATGAGCTCTTCACCTAATTTCATTAGATATTGAGGTTTAACTCTTAGGCCATTACATATTGACTTTTAAAATTCCTCCTTCTGACCAAAAATTATTTTAAAAAAATTAAACTTAGCCCATACACACACACACATACAAAAAGAAATAATGTGATAATAACCTTCTTTGTTATGGTAATACATCTAAAATCTAGAAAACTTCAAACTTATTACATAAAACGTATTATACAACTCAGGTGTTGCATTATATTTTGGTTATTATATGACTAGTGTATTTGAATAAAGCATACTTTTCTTGAATACAAATACATTTTCATGTACCTAAACGTAGAGAAAATACAAGGACTAGCCAAAATATCTCCATTTGTGGAGACCACAATTGGATTAACCACTAAAGCTGTCCTAAATTGTATGACATGTTAAAAGCTACTATAATTTCAATCCTTGAAATCCTTAGGAAATAATGGTCATCGCAACTAATTTAACGAAAAATTCTCTCCCTATTATGGATGAGGAGTTTGAACACTAGCATATTAGCCTATTTTTGAACTTACTCACCAGCTCTTTTTTAGGATGCTTCAATAAATCTTATGTTTAGTTTAGTGCTTAAAAGGTTCTTTGTTTATCTAGGAAGATTAAGAGAGAACCAAAATTTAAATTTCTCAAATTTGACTTTTAAGCCTAAATTAAGGAAAAAAAAACTTGGAAGCAATCTAAGATGATCTTTACTTGTTAATTTACTGATTCCTTATATAAAATGAGACCATAAAAAAGAAAAGGTGTGAATAAGTTGTATTTTATTTCACTAGCCTGAAAGGTCTCCATCTTTCTTTCCTCCAAAATTTCATGAAGAATAGGCTTACTTAGTTTTTCCATACATGGCAAAAACAAATATGACAAGAGTGGATCTCTCTAGCACAAACTTTTGAAAAGTTTGAACTTTTCTAATTCGTCTCCTTTTGAAAGTAGATTAGAAGTTATTGTGGAAAGGAGGTGAGAAATTAACCTTCTAATTTTTTTCGAGACTCTTAGTTCAAATTAAATCTTCAATATAACTCTATTTTAGTCTATCATAAGCTTATTCCAAATTAGTCTTCAATATCACGTGTCTAAATTTTCCTTTCTTTCTATAAAGTATATAGAAAATTTACTTGTGATCACAATATTATCAACACCTTCTACCAAAAATCAACTACATTGATTTGGTATAATTATCCAAAAGGGTTCAATTATGTTAACTAAAATTTTGTACACCACTTTTAAAGCCATATTAACTAGAATTCTATACACCACTTTTAAAGCCATATTAGTGGAGATCCTTGAAAGTCATTAGGTGAGAAACTTATAGTATGAGAGTTATCAAGGTCTCATTAAAACCTTAAGGAATGCTACCCCTAGTGTAAGCTTTCTAAACTAGCAAAAATAATTTTGGGCTAATCGAGCACTAGTTCTTTTGGTTGAAGAGAAAGGTAAGGGGTTTATAACAACAACAACATTTAGCACTTCGACCTACTCCACATCAGCTTCTAATATAATTGATATATCCTCTAGTAGTTTATAGGACTCTGGCAAATTGGGAGAATTATAATAATGGTCTTCTAACTAGAAAAGTTAAGAAAAATAGGTTTGTATTCCCAATCATAGAAACTCACCATATAACATTTCACCATTATATTATAAGGATAAATAGTGCTTCTCCTTCTTCTTTTTTCAAAGCTTATTGGTAATAGAATATGGCCTTTTGACTCTTGATTCGGTCCATATATTTTTAGCCATCTAAAACTAAAAGAGTTCTTCTTGTACCAACGTTAAGTTGTACTAATATTGCAACTTTTTCTTAAGTTGTTATAATAAACTACTCTTACCTTAGTTAAAAACAATGTTGATACCTTTTAGGTCAGCTAAAATTCTTTTTCCCTTCTAACAATATTTTTGAATATGTCTTTACTCCAAATAATCAAATATCATTCATTTTTTTCATTGGCTTTTGAAAGTAATTAAGGGATCACTCTATATGTTTGTGATTATGTTGTTACAACTTGCTAAGGTTAGCCAATAAGCTTCAAAGTCAAAAGTACCATGTCTTATTGTCAAGAGCCTCGTGTTCATAAATAATAAAATGGGACAATGGTTTAAATATATGTGGAGAAGTTGTTGAGTTATCCTCTAGAAAAATATTTCTTGTCATTTAGGGTCACAAAATGTCTATTTAACCATTCCTAGTTCATCTTGAACCCTCTCTTTAGTTCAACCAAATGAATGGACTTTGAAAACAACCTAAATCTAACAAATTACATCAACTAATCATATTATCTAAGTTACAACAATTCATATTTTTTCCAATCCTCCCTTCTTGTCATATGAATGTAACCTGAAGGCCACATGTAATATCTTAGTTCAATAATTGCACTATGTAATGTGTTATACATGCATTTTATAAAGTATGCTCTATTTATGGAGTACTAGAGTAATTTAAGCATTTAAATGTATTATTGAGGTTATAATAGAGATTACAGATAGACTAGAGATAGTTTGGACTTGATCGAATTTTTTTTGAAAATTTTCAAAAACTTCAAAAAGCTACAAAATGAGTCTGAACGAACTTTAAAAGCCTCAAAATATACTTTGAAAATTTAGGTGATGCTTTTTAATGAAATCTAGATGATTTCTAGATAAATAGTGAATAATATTTTTAGATAAATAATGAATTTGCTTGAATAGTGATTTTGGGACCCAACCCTAAAAATTTGAAACATATATGAAATATGTATTAGAGTTTAATGATACTAAAACGGTTCGAAAATAAGTCCGATTGGATGAATTTTGGAAGCTTTAAAAGTTTAGGGTTAAAATGCCTTTTTTGAAAAATATGAGTATTGAGGATTTTAAACCCATTCGAAATTTTTTTAAAGCATTCAATCAATAAGTATTGATCCTAATTCGAGTCTTTTATGGTCAATTTGATGATAAGATGATTGTGGAATATTTTCAAATTTTAATTTGGTTAGTTGGTGAATTAAATGCATTAAAGGGCAATTTGGTACTTTTGTATTCATTAAAGGGCAATTTGGTATTTTTATAAGAAGATAGTGGAATGATGAGTCATTAGAAGAGAATCAATTAAATGGTAACAAGTGGCATGGGTAAAAATGTAAACATGGGTAAAAATGTAAACATGAGACATTTTGGTAAAGTTGTAATTCTAAGATGCTATTAAGGATAAAGGTGTAATTATAATGGAAATGGGGGCAAAATTGCAATTCAACAAAGCCTTCATTTTCTTTAAACATTGGTGGCTGGACATCGATGAGAGAAACGTAGAGAAAGAGAGAAAAAAGAAAAGAAAAGAGAAAGCAGAAGAGAGAGGTTTGGCTATGGCCATGGGGGAGTGATCTAAACCATTTTTTATGCTCTTCTACCTCCAATCAAGCATCCAACAAGATTTCATAGCTATCCAAGTGAAGGGAAAAAGAAAATGGATAGTTAAGCTTACTTATCTTGTTGAATTTTTTTTTATTTGTTGGGTTATAGGTTAGATTTGGTTTTGATAGTGTAAATTGCACCTTTTTGTATTACATTGGAAGCAATTGGGAGAAAAAAATCAAGAAAACCTAATGTGTAAAGCCTTGGTCAAACTTGGTTAAGGTGAGATATATTGCCTAAAGTGTTTTATTTTGTCATTTGATGATTTAAGAGTAATGAATGACATTAGGAAGTTAGTTTAATGATGAAAGAATGAAAGAAAAACAATGGAAATAATTAGATGAATTTTCAGCCAAGGTTAGGGTTTTTAATGTGTTATGATCCAAAATTCTATTTTGATGTTTTATGATGTTCATAGCATTATTTTGATGCTAATGAAATAAAGAAATGAAAAAATTGATTTGTTTTGGTTGAAATTCAGCCTAGAGTACTTGATTTTGTAAAAAAAATTTTTAATGAAAATTTATGGCTTAAATGTGTGTATTAAAATGTCATGGGAGTGAATTTGGATTGATTTTAAGTGTTAGAAATCAAATAAAATTGAATCGGTAGAGTTTAATGTATAATATGTTTAGTCTTAAGGGCATTTTTAGGATAAAAATATGGTTATGAAGTAATAACCATATGAATGTGATTAAGGATGTGGAGTCTATGTGGAAAGTAATGAAGTTGACATGGCTTATGGTATATTTAATTGAAAAATGTGTTAAGGAGTTGAATGTATTGGTATTAGGTTTTTGAATCGAAAAATGAAGCCAACGGTTTCAAAATGATGAAAAGGAAACTAGCAAGTTATAAGTGTATTTTAGTTGTTTTATATGACTTAATTCTTTGTAAAAGAATTGATAATATGTGAGTATTCTTTAAATGTAATTTATGCAAATGGTTTTCATTTGATCATAAAATGAATAGTTATATTGAGTTTTATGTAAACGATATTTTACAAGTGAATATTGCTAGCATAAGTATATGGTTTGGTAGTATATGAGTTTTAAATTGAAAGTTTAATTTTATATGATTAGGAGTTACATTGAAATAATTCAATTATGAATCCTCCTATACTTAGTGCCTGTTTGGTTCAGCTTTTGGAGACTCCAAAAGCATTTTTTTCTACCGCAAAAGCTACTTTTGGGAAAAAATGGGTGTTTGGTTGCAAACTTCAAAAGCACTTTTGAAATAAAAATAACTTTTAAAAAAGCTAAAATACAGCTTTTTGAAAAGCTAAAATTTGAAGCTTTTCATAAAAGCCCAAATTTTAGCTTTTCCTAGAAGCTATTTTTTAACTCTCTTCTGTCACTTACGTTCATGATTCTTCCTAAACAAAAACCTCAAAATTCTGTCTTTTCTGCTTCAGCCGACTTCTGCTTTGTTTCATCTGCAGCGCAATCCCTCTCATCAGGTTAGTTCTTCTTCTTCCTTAATATTTGTCCTAAATATCATGTCTGCGTCGCAGACCTTCGTCTAGGGATGAAGCGTCGGAGAAATCCCAAATCTGGAAAAACATTGGCTGAAAAAAAAACTGCGTTTTGTGTATTGTACATGAAAAATTACCGAAGAATATTTCGCCTATGCTTCTTGCGTGTTGAATGGCGTAGAAAAGTAGATGGTAGGCGGCGACAAGAGGAAAGCTGAAACGTGGGAAGAGTTGCAGCAACGTGGGAAGCACACGTGAATAGTAAACATAAACCAAAACTCCAACCTTATTTGTCTAATCCAGGAACAGTAAAAGAAGCTTACGCAGAGAATGTCATTGTAAAGTGTTTTTGCCATTTACAAAAATGTTTTCAAAGAATGTTTTGATATTTAATTTAATTTTTCAAGTTGTTGAATTATTAAATTAAATTAATCATCAAATTAATTCTAAAATTAACATAATTATTTTTCTTAATTTGATTAAGATTAATAATTATATTAATTCTTAATTAATTTTAGAAAAATAGTTTCTAAAATTAGAATTAATTAGTTTCAATATTATTTAACTTTTTTTCACATGTTTTAATATTTATTATTCATATTAATTTTATTTCCTATAAAAATGAGACGTCTCTTTAAATTATTTCCTACAAGATGGTTATCTAAAATTTCCTACAATATGGTACTTTGCATATTGTTTAGTATAC
>JANPWT010000005.1:23865795-23884689 GCA_024678245.1 Erythroxylum densum
TTTCCGATTTCGGGAATCGTCATACATGTATGTACATATATATATACTTATGACATTTACCAATAACTATCGAAACTATAATGCATGTATAATGCAACACCTTGCCTGTACCAAATCCTAACCCGATCCAAATTGCCAATCTACCCGTCACTCCGGTAACAGGATGTTACAATTCTACCGACATATTTATAATGGTTCACATATTACGGGTAAGCGACGTAGGAACCAGCTTCATAAATAGTAGTTAACTAGTTACGGATAAGCGATGTAGAACCAGTTCCGTTACTTATTATAAGTAAGCGATGCAGAACTAACTTTATAACTACCGATCTATAGTAACTAATCTGTTATGGGTAAGCGATGCAAAACTAACTTCATAAATAGTGATTAACCAATCGCGGGTAAGCAATACAGAATCAGCTTCGTGACTTTATGCCTAATGTACACGTATGGTAAAGAAACTTGTGGTAGGCTGTGTTGAGTAAGGAAAGTCATGAACATAGTAATGTCGTGCACTATTTATGTTAAAAGTGATTTAAGAGGTATTGTATGTTACTAATGCTAATGGTTGACTTATTTTTCAATATTAAAGTTTTCAGGAAACTTAATTCCACCACTGTTTATTGATTAAGGAAAATGGGAAACAGAAACTTTTATATGGTGAGCTTAATTTTGAAAAGTATTTTGAAATAGTTTTTCAAAAAAAATTAAGACTATATTTTACGAAATATTATGTTATTACCAGATTTAATGATGCTCGAATAAATTGTTTTAGAAAATGTTTTACCATGAGTGTTATGATTATATAGAATATTGCAGTTATATTGTTATGAAAAGTTCAATTTTCTTGTAAATTGATTACACTCACTGAGCTTACTTAGCTCACCCTTGTTTTTATATTTTTAAACAAACCACCATAGATATGCGTATAGGTGCTATAGTAATTGGGACTCCGCCTCAAGAGGAGTTGTATTGTTAGGTACTGTTGTGTTTGTGTCATTTTTCTATGTACATTTGTGTAAAGGATGATGTTTATAAAAGCTTTTAAATGAAATGCATGAACATAATTTAGCTTTTAAAAGTTTATTGTAGTGACTATTGATAATTATTTATTTGGGTTGCTTGTTAATAGACTTAAAGTCTAGATTTTGTAGTTGAGAAACTGGTGTGAATATAAAAGTGTTTTCAAATTTTACAGAGCTTTTAAAAAATTTGGGAATATCAAAATATAGTCGTTATGTTGCCAAATTTTTCAAAAAAATGATAGAAAAATTCCTATTATTTTTCATATTTTTAATTATTTAAGTATAAAAGGTTTTAAATGGTTGAACGGTTTGACATTGCAAGACCTTTCGATCGAGTCAGCTATTGATTAGAGGGTTAGCGTGGAGTCGCCGAGAGGGAAACTCCTGAATGGGTCCTTTCACCACATCTGTGAGAATAAATAAAGATTAAGAAATTTCAAAGGGTCTCGTGATTACTCTAACTTAGTCTCCATATTAAAAGGACTTGCTTGAAAATTTGCTAAACTATTTTCACTATATCAAACATTTTAAGTTGAAATAATATAAAGGATTAGATTACTAAAATATAAAATTCTCAAAGTGAAAAAGATTTAAAAAATTCATTTCAATGCGACTCTTCAAACAATATTAATGTACCTCATGAATAGTTATTATTGTAATTATTTACAAATTTTTTATTCATTGAAATGTGAAAATAGGCTAATTAAATAAAGTTTATTGTTTCAATAAAATTTCTTAACATAGTCATTAGTTTAAAGTTTGCACTAACATCTATTCGCTCCTTTTCAATAAATATATGCTAATAAACCTTCTTATCATATTTAAATTGAAGATTTGTTAAGTTTTGACAATCTTTCTTACAATTGTTTTAATTTTCAAATTATATTTCTTCTCTTCAACACTATATACATTTTTTAAATATAGCTCATTAATCGTTCGTCGAAATTAGAAGTCCTATCTTTTCTTTCATTTATGGTGAAACACGATCCTCCACAAATTGTTGTACATAATCATCTCCAAAGATCTCAGTTAGAGCAGACAACGATTCTCATGACATCATCAAATGATACAAGTCTTGGAACGAAGAAACTACGAAGAAGTTCCGAGAGTTAAGAAGGAAACTTCGAGCTCATATTGGTCATGGGTTGAGAATGGAAATTGAACTCTATGAGATTGAATTTTTCGTTGTTCCTCAGTAGCTCAGTGGTAAAGCGGGCTGCTGTTAACTGATTGATCATAGGTTCGAATCCTATTTGGGTTCATGAAATTATAAATTCATCTTGAAAGGTATAAATATATTCTTGATTATAATTCATCACAACTAAAATCCTTTGAAAATTTTGTAATTAATAATTATCCTTTAGCTCCATGTAAATTATTTTTAAAATTTATTCATATTATTAAATAAGAATCAATAATTTTGATCGTATATGTAAAATTCACTTAAGCTCTTGATTTCCAAATTTTAAATTCTTCTGAGTCAAGCAATGGAAGTGACTTTGGAATTGGAATTGGAATTTAATGCCCATAGAATAAAGTTACCAACCCCTTAGCAACCTTTTGATGTATACTTCATCAGTAAGAAAGGTCCAACAAAAGTACACAGGGCATCCTCTGTTTGTTTGTTTGTTTTTTTAATCACTTTTCTTTGTCCATTGCATTAAGCTTCTATCTGGAAATAAAATTGAGAAGAAAGTTCCTTTACCTTTCTAAAACGAGAGAGGTTAGAATCACCGAATACTTTCTCGCTAGAAAATATTAAATACTGGACTCGAGATTCAGTGGCAATTTACATCTCATTTATCATTACTTTAGGAGTTGGACACTTGTACGTAATGTATTGTAATTTGTTTCATGTCGGTTTTAGTATTCCCGTTGTTCTTAATTATATAAATTCATTTGAGCATTAATAAAGTTAATTATCTATTCCAAAATCCTATATTTTTTTTACAAGTCAAAATATAATGTAGAATTATAGGTAAACACATTGTTATTAATATTCATCGCCCATTTTCATTTTTCAGTTCTGCTTGGTCTATAAAAACGCCAACCACGCTCTTGAGGCTTGCCTCTACTCTACCGGGGTATTAGGATTCTTCCCAACTTCTCTCTCTTCCCTATTTTCTCTCTCTACATGTAAAGTTTGATGATATTTAGCAAATCCTGTGCTTACACCGCATGTATTCATAGTTTGTCGATCCTTTTAAACCCCTGATTTTCCATTATTTTCCTTTCCCTAGTCAATTTTATTCGAAATTTTTGTGTCCGATCACTGCCAAAACCCTACTTGGCAGACGATTCACTGAGCGTGTGCTTTAGGCTTTCCAATTCGGCGGAGCCTTTCGATCGGTTCCAGATTTTGAAGAATTGATCGTTATACTCCATCGATTTTGATTGTTCGTGTAATGCTCTCTGATTCGCCATGAAGATTAAGCGGCGGAGGTCTCTAGAAGTGGTTAGTAAATTCCTTTTTTGCTTTCACTCCTTTTTTTCTGTGTAAGTGTTTGGGTGTGTGTAAGTTGTGGATTGTGTCGAGTTTGACGGTTTGGTGTTGTTTGAAGTGCGATTGTTATGGACAGTTGAAATTGAATTGATGACCTTTTGTTTTTGTATTTGTGCGCTGTTAGCGGTTGTTGATTGAATGATGTTGTTTAGGCTGTGTGAATGTGGTCATATATGTGAAAAGTTGCTCCATTTCTTGATATGTTTACATGTCTTGCTTCTTCCTGGAAATTTGCCTTGCGGTCGTCATTTTTTAAAATTCATCATCAGTGTTCTTACGTTGGTGGTTCTTTTCTGATTTTTTTAATGAGTTCTTATCTTTCTTCTTCTTCCTGGTTACTTATAATTATTGTCAGATTACGGCCGCATCAATTCATTTTTTCAGTAGTTGTGATTGTGAGTTGCTGTTTTGAGCGTCTTGTTTAGGGATTCAAAATCTGAAAAGAGCTTTTATTTAGTGATGAACTTGTATTTTTTGCGATTTATGGATTGCTGTTGTAGTCTGTGTTGGTAGTTATCAACTTAGAACGATTTGTTTGCTGGGTGATCTTTTATTTATATCATAACCCAGGTGCTTTTTTCTTCTTAAAGCTCCGAAGTTGTTTTAGTATGTTGATGAAATTGTTTCTTCATTTATGCGTTTTGGTGGTCTGTCTTTTTCTCATTCGGTGATTTATCGATTTCATTAAACATTTGCTTGAACCTTAAACGGCAGTGACAACTTATGCCCGTGTCTCCCTTTTCAATCCCACTTTGAATGGATATACTCGAGGGAATGCTTTGAAATGAAAGAAACTTTGGTCAAGGTTTCTAACCTAATTTTGTTTCTTGGTTGAAAACGAATTTTAGAGAAAAAGAAGCAAAAACTGAGTTTTCTAAATCTTATATTCAGGTTCAAATTAAGAAATTTTGAATTTACACTATACAACTGCATGAAGGTGATTGATGATAGTGCATGCCATTGGGTTATTATGTTGAAACTTGTTTGAATTTTTATTCCTCTTCGTCAAATGACTAGTTGAATCTATGATTCATTGCACTACAAGACATTCTAAAGGAATTGATTAATTATGTTGAAACTCACTTCTAGTTTGTACTCTCTTTGGTTAATGGCTTGTTGAATTCATTATTGTTAGTCTCTGGTGATATATTATGGGTATGCACGTTCTCTAATGGATATATGACACTTTAACATATCCTGGAAAGTTTACCCTACAAAATAATAAGAGAGATATTATCATGTTACTTTAGAACATACTACTATTTGCAAGAGCTAGATTTTTTATTTCCTGTTACAGTTGGCTTGTTTTCTTTTGCAATTGATACCCAGCAATTTAAGAGGCCTAGCTGACATTTTCACCTTCTATTTTATATCAGCCTCCCAAAGTCAAATCATTCATCAACAATGTCATTAGCACTCCTCTTGAGAATATAGAAGAATCCCTTAAAGGTTTTGTTTGGGAGTTTGATAAGGTGAGTATCGAACCTTGTGTTTCTAATCTTTAAAACCTTATTTAATGACTTGTGGACGCTTGTATACTTTTTTATTTGTTTTAAGCTCCATTGACCCAACTGTTACTGGTGCAGGGAGATTTTCATCACTGGGTTGATCTTTTTAACCATTTTGATTCATTTTTTGAGAAGCACATAAAGCCAAGAAAAGATTTGCAGGTTGAGGATAATTTTGTGGAATCTGATCCTCCGTTTCCAAAGGAAGCTGTTCTTCAAATTCTCCGTGTTATCAGGATAATTTTGGAGAACTGTACGAATAAGCACTTCTATAGTTCTTATGAGGTATCTCTTTCTTTAAGAAGTTCAATTTAATGCGGTTAATGGATATTTCCTTATATTTTATCTATTGATCCTGTAGTGACCATATTCTTTTTGCCATATTTTAGTTGACGTCTTTCCTGAACGTCTATGAACAATTCTTATGTATTCTTTGTCTCCGCTAGTTTCTCCTCAAGTATTGATTCTTCCCCATTCGTTTTTTTGCAGCAGCATCTTTCGTCCCTTCTTGCCTCTACTGATGCAGATGTGATCGAGGCTTGCCTGCAAACTTTAGCTGCCTTTTTGAAGAAAACAATTGGCAAGTATACTATTAGAGATGCTTCTCTTAATGCAAAGCTATTTTCTCTTGCACAAGGCTGGGGTGGAAAAGAAGAGGGTCTTGGATTAATTGCATGCACTGTACCTAATTGGTGTGACCCTGTTGCTTATGAGTTGGGTTGCACCCTCCATTTTGAGTATTATGCATTGAATGAGCCATCGAGTGAGTTAAGTGCAACAGAACAGTCAACACAAGGTTTGCAAATTATTCACCGGCTAGGTATCAACAATGTTTCAGAGACTGATTTAGAACTTTTGAGTAAGTTGGTAGCAGAGTATAATGTACCACCCAAGTTAAGATTTTCACTGTTGACAAGACTGCGGTTTGCTAGGGCATTTGGTTCATTGGCTTCTCGACAACAATACACTTGTATTCGTCTATATGCCTTCATAGTTCTTGTTCAGGCCAGCAGTGATGCTGATGACTTAGTTTCTTTCTTTAATTCTGAGCCTGAATTTGTGAATGAATTAGTTTCCTCACTGAGCTATGAAGATGCCGTGCCTGAGAAAATTAGAATTTTGTGCTTGCTATCATTGGTTGCTCTTGCTCAAGATCGGTCACGGCAACCTACTGTATTGGCTGCTGTTACATCTGGTGGGCACCGTGGCATACTCTCCAGCCTTATGCAGAAAGCCATTGATTCTGTTGTCAGTGATACTTCTAAGTGGTCTGTGGTTTTTGCTGAGGCTTTGTTATCTCTTGTTACTGTTTTGGTCTCATCTTCATCAGGTTGTTCAGCAATGCGAGAAGCAGGGTTTATTCCTACTCTTCTACCCCTGCTCAAAGATACAGATCCTCAGCACTTGCATTTGGTTGGAACTGCTGTGCAGATCCTGGAGGCATTCATGGATTACAGTAATCCTGCTGCTGCATTGTTTAGAGAGTTGGGTGGTTTAGATGATACTATCTCTCGCCTAAAATTAGAAGTGTCTTATGTTGAAAATAGTTCAAAGCAGCAAGTTGAAGATTCAGATTTCGTGGAGAGGAACTTGCAAGTCACCAGTAGTACTTCCTCAGAATTAGATAATATACATCCTCTGTATTCTGAAGCTTTAGTTTCATATCACAGACGTTTATTGATGAAAGCTTTATTACGGGCTATATCCCTTGGCATGTACGCCCCTGGGAACACTTCCCGTGTATATGGATCTGAGGAGAATGTGTTGCCACAATGCTTATGTATCATCTTTAGAAGAGCAAAAGATTTTGGCGGAGGTGTATTTTCACTTGCAGCTACTGTCATGAGTGATCTGATTCACAAAGATCCTACCTGTTTTCCAGTTTTAGATGCAGCTGGTCTTCCGTCTGCTTTCTTGGATGCCATAATGGATGGCATCTTTTGCTCTGCAGAAGCAATAATGTGCATTCCTCAATGTTTGGATGCTTTATGCCTAAACAACAATGGTCTCCAGGCTGTAAAAGACCGCAATGCTTTAAGATGTTTTGTGAAAATATTTACTTCTAGAACATATTTGCGTGCCCTTGCTGGTGAGATATCAGGAGCCTTGTCGAGTGGACTCGATGAACTCATGCGTCATGCTTCTTCTTTACGTGGACCTGGAGTGGATATGCTGATTGAGATCTTGAATACTATTGCAAAAATTGGATCTAGTGTCGATGCTTCTTGCACATCTACTGATGTGCCATCCTGCTCTACTTCAGTTCCCATGGAAACTGATGCTGTAGAAAAAAGTCTGGTTCCATCAGGTGAAAGAGAGTCTTCCAAGACTGATAGTTTAGTGCAGACTACTGAGCAATTTTCTGATGCTTCAATAGTTAACATCGAGGCATTTCTACCTGATTGTGTAAGCAATGCAGCTCGTCTTCTTGAAACTATTCTTCAGAATGGTGATACCTGCCGTATCTTTGTTGAGAAGAAGGGGATTGAAGCTGTTCTGCAATTATTTTCTTTGCCTCTAATGCCTTTATCTACATCAATTGGCCAAAGTATTTCTGTTGCCTTCAAGAATTTTTCGCAACAGCACTCTGCTTCTTTGGCTCGGGCAGTGTGCTCATTCATGAGAGAACATCTCAAATCAACAAATGAACTCTTAGCTTCAATTGGAGGAACTCAGCTTGCTGCAGTAGATACTATTGAGCAGATGAAGGTTCTGAGATGTCTTTCTAGCTTGGAGGCTATACTCTCTCTTTCCAATTTCTTGCTTAAGGGAACTTCTACTGTTGTCTCCGAATTGGGTGCTGCAGATGCAGATGTGTTAAAGGATATTGGGAGGACTTACCGGGAAGTAATTTGGCAGATTTCTTTGTTTAATGACTCCAAAGTGGATGAGAAGAAGCATACAGAGCAGGAAGTTGAGGGTAATGATGCGTCTTCATCCAATGCTGTTGGAAGAGAGAGTGACGATGATGCAAATATTCCTGTTGTGAGATACATGAACCCAATTTCGGTAAGGAATGGTTCTCAGTCACTTTGGGGTGGCGAACGTGAGTTTTTGTCAGTACTTCGTTCAGGTGAAGGCTTACATCGTCGTAGTCGACATGGTTTGGCTCGTATACGTGGTGGGAGGACCGGCCGGCACCTGGATGCTCTAAGTATTGAATCTGAAGTTCCATCAAATGTACCTGAGACATCTATGCAGGATGTGAAAAAGAAAAGTCCAGATGTTCTTGTCCAGGAAATTCTTAACAGATTGGCTTCTACACTGCGCTCTTTCTTCACAGCATTGGTTAAGGGTTTTACATCACCAAACCGCCGTAGAGCTGATGTAGGATTATCGAGTTCAGCTTCAAAGACACTTGGAACTGCTTTGGCTAAAATATTTCTTGAGGCTTTGAGTTTCTCTGGATATTCTACTGCTGGGCTTGATATGTCACTCTCTGTAAAGTGTCGATATCTTGGAAAAATTGTGGATGACATGGCTGCCCTATTGTTTGATAGCAGGCGTCGTACTTGTTACACAGCAATGGTTAATAATTTCTATGTCCAAGGAACATTTAAGGAGCTGCTCACTACATTTGAAGCCACAAGCCAATTGTTGTGGACATTACCTTACCCTTTTCCATCACATGGTGTTGAACACGAGAAGACAAGTGAAGGACCTAAACTGTCCCACAGTTCTTGGTTGCTTGACACTTTACAAAGCTACTGTCGTGTGCTTGAGTATTTTGTTAATTCCTCTTTGCTTTTATCTCCAACCTCTGCATCCCAGGCTCAGTTACTTGTTCAACCAGTTGCAGTTGGTTTATCTATTGGGCTGTTTCCTATTCCTAGAGATCCTGAAGTCTTTGTACGCATGCTGCAATCACAGGTTCTGGATGTGATACTAACTGTTTGGAATCATCCCATGTTCCCGAGTTGTAACCCAGGTTTTGTTGCTTCCATTGTTTCTCTTGTTACATATATTTATTCTGGTGTTGGAGATATCAAAAGAAACCGCAGTGGTGTTGGGGGAAGTACAAACCAAAGGTTTGTTCCCCCACCTCCTGATGAAGCTGCTATTGCAACAATTGTTGAGATGGGTTTTACAAGAGCACGTGCAGAGGAAGCTTTGAGAAGGGTAGAAACTAATAGTGTTGAAATGGCCATGGAATGGTTGTTTAGTCATGCTGATGATCCTGTGCAGGAGGATGATGAACTGGCTCGAGCTCTTGCTTTGTCACTGGGAAATTCGTCAGAAGGCTCTAAGGTTGATAATGTGGATAAGTCAGTAGATTCCCAGGCTGAAGAAGGGAAACTGAAAGCACCACCTGTTGAAGATATCCTTACCGCATCTGTGAAGTTGCTCCAAAGTAACGATGCAATGGCTTTCTCATTGACAGATTTGCTCATGACACTTTGCAATCGTAGCAAAGGGGAAGATCGGTTGAAGGTGGTATCCTATCTTATTCAGCAGCTGAAGCTTTGCCCATTGGATTTTTGTACAGACTCCAGTGCACTTAGTATCACGTCACGTATTTTAGCTTTGCTTCTTTGTGAGGATGGAGCTGTAAGAGAAATTGCTGCACAGAATGGTATCATATCTGTTGTATTAGATACTTTGATGAATTTCAAGGATAGAAATGTTCCAAAAAATGAGATAGCTGCACCAAAATGCATTAGTTGTTTGCTGTTGATCTTGGATAGCATGTTGCAGTCTAGGCCTAAAATCCCTTCCTTCACTGACGAAGGAAGTCAAACAGATTCTCTTCCAGTTTCATCAGCCCCAGAATCTGTTGCGGAGGAAAAAATTGCACCTGATATCCCTGAAAAAGAATCTTGCAATGCATTTGAAAAAATGTTGGGGAAGTCCACTGGTTACCTGACTATTGAGGAGAGCCATCAGGTCCTGCAAGTCGCTTGTCACTTGATGAAAGAGCATGTTCCAGCTGTGATTATGCAGGCTGTTCTACAATTGTGTGCCCGTTTAACAAAAACTCATGCTCTAGCATTGCAATTCCTTGAATGGGGAGGCTTAGCTACACTTTTCAATCTTCCAAGAACTTGTTTCTTCCCTGGATATGATACTGTTGTCTCTGCTATCATTCGTCATCTTCTTGAAGATCCTCAGACCTTGCAAACTGCCATGGAGTTGGAGATACGGCAAACTTTAAGTGGAAGCAGGCATGGTGGGCGTATCTCCCCGCGAACATTCTTGACATCCATGGCACCTGTTATTTCTAGAGATCCTGTGGTTTTCATGAAAGCTGCAACTGCAGTTTGTCAGTTGGAATCATCAGGAGGCAGGACATTGGTGGTCTTATCCAAGGAAAAAGAGAAGGAAAAGGATAAATCCAAAGTATCAGGTGCTGAGGAATCTGTCCGAATTTCTGAGAATAAGATACATGATGGTTCAGGTAAATGTACCAAGGCTCATAAGAAGATTCCACCTAACCTTACTCAAGTACTCGATCAGCTACTTGACATTGTCTTGAAATACCCGTTACCAAAAAGTCAGGAAGGATGTGATAGTGACTTGACCTCCATGGAGGTGGATGAACCTGCTATGAAGATGAAGGGAAAATCCAAGGTTGATGAAACAAGGAAAAAAGAATCTGAGTCGGAAAGATCTGCTGCACTTGCTAAGGTCACTTTTATTCTGAAATTATTGAGTGATATTCTTCTTACATATGTACATGCAGTTGGGGTTATCCTGAGACGGGATTTGGAGCTGTGTCAACTCCGGGGATCTAACCAGATTGATAATCCTGGGCATGCTGGGATAATTCATCATGTTTTACATCGACTGCTTCCAATATCAGTAGATAAGTCTGTTGGTCCTGATGAATGGAGAGATAAGTTATCTGAAAAGGCTTCATGGTTCTTGGTGGTTCTATGTGGACGATCTGGTGAAGGTCGTAGGAGGGTGATTAATGAACTTGTGAAGGCCATGTCTTCATTTTCAAACATGGAAAGCAATTCAAGTAAAAGCATTTTGTCACCTGATAAAAAGGTTTTTGCATTTGCTGATTTGGTCCATTCGATATTGTCAAAAAATGCTTCCTCTACCAACTTACCTGGTTCTGGATGCTCACCTGATATAGCAAAAAGCATGATTGATGCAGGCATTGTACGTTGTCTGACTGGCATTCTTCAAGTGATTGATTTAGACCATCCTGACACTCCTAAGATTGTTAATCTTCTACTCAAGGCTTTAGAATGTCTGACAAGAGCTGCTAATGCTAGTGATCAGATTCTCAAGTCTGAGAAGAAGAAAAGCATAGTGCCAAGTGGTAGAACTGATGATCAGACAGCTACAGCTGCTGAGACAGTAGAGCATAATGAGAACAATGGTGGCACACAACAGCACACTGATCATGAGCAGATGGAAGAGCAGCGGCACCAAGGAAATTCTCTGTTTGTGGGTAGTCATGATGCACGTCCAAATCAAACTTCAGAGCAAGATATGAGGATAGAAGTAGAGGAGACAATGCCAGCTAACCCTGAGATGGAGATTGGGATGGATTTCATGCGTGAAGAAATAGAAGAAGGTGGTGTTCTACACAACACTGACCAAATTGAGATGACTTTCCGGGTTGAAAATAGGGTCAATGATGATATGGGTGATGAAGACGATGACATGGGAGATGAGGGTGAGGATGATGAGGACGATGATGAAGGGGAGGATGAAGATGAGGATATTGCTGAAGATGGTGCTGGAATGATGTCTCTAGCTGATACAGATGCGGATGACCATGATGATACTGGTCTGGGGGATGACTACAATGATGACATGATCGACGAAGAGGATGATGATTTTCATGAGAATCGTGTCATAGAGGTACGGTGGAGGGAAGCCCTTGATGGGTTAGACCACTTGCAGGTACTTGGACAGCCTGGAGCTGCAAGTGGGCTAATAGATGTGGCAGCTGAGCCTTTTGAAGGAGTGAATGTAGATGACCTCTTTGGTCTACGTAGGCCTTTGGGTCTTGAACGTCGCCGTCAAAGTGGTAGGTCTTCTTTTGACCGATCAGTGATGGAAGTAAATGGATTTCAGCATCCTTTGTTATTAAGACCATCCCAATCAGTCGATCTGGTGTCCATGTGGTCAACAGGAGGGCAATCCTCAAGAGATTTAGATGCTGTTTCAGCTGGGAGCTTCGATGTAGCTCACTTCTACATGTTTGATGCTCCTATTCTTCCATATGTTCATGTCCCAAGCAGCCTTTTTGGAGATAGGTTAGGTGGTGCAGCACCTCCTCCTTTGACCGATTATTCTTTAGGTATGGACTCCTTACAGATACAGGGGAGAAGAGGTGATGGGCGGTGGACTGATGATGGTCAGCCACAAGCAGGAGCCCAAGCTTCTGTGATTGCTCAAGCAGTGGAGGAACAGTTTTTGTCTCAGTTGCGAGGTATATCTTCTGGCAGTTCTCCTGCTGAAATACAGTTGCAGAATTCTGAAGTACAGGGGAATCAACCATCCAATGATGGCCAACTAGTGGTAGAAGGTGATAACATCAGCAGTCACCAAACTCAGGTTCACCAACAAGAGAATAGTAATGAAGTTATGGATCAGCTTAATCCAACAACTGAAATTGTTCCTTGCCTGGGGCAAGTCAACCATCAATCTACAGAGGAAGATGCAGGTGGTTGTTTACAGGTAGATGAGCCTATGTTGATTCAGCCAATTTCTTTGAGTGGTACATCAAATGGGCATGATAGCATGGAAGTTGGGGAAGGTGAGGGCATCCCAGGTGATCAAGTAGACACAATGGTAGAACATATCAACACATCAGCAGCATGTGATGGAGGTTCTGAAGTCCCTGCTAGTACCAATGATCTGCCTGTTGAAGATGTGGGTTGTAGTGAATCTTCAAAAACAGATGGACATTCCGGTACTCCTGGTGGTCATGGTCTGGAGATACCCAATCTGGATTGTGCAAGCACTGATGTTGACATGAATGGCGCCGATGCTCAGGTAAACTCATCTGAGCAACCCATTCCTGTTTCTGAACATGGTGAGGATGAAGGCTCGTCCAGGGAAGAAGAGGCTGCTGCTCAGGGTGCTAATCCGACATACGAAACAAGCATCAATAACGAGGCTACTGGTGCTAATTCAATTGATCCAACCTTCCTGGAGGCTTTACCTGAAGATTTACGTGCAGAAGTTTTGGCTTCCCAGCAAGCTCAATCTGTCCAACCTCCAACTTATATGCCACCTTCCGTTGATGATATTGATCCTGAATTTTTGGCTGCTCTTCCTCCAGATATCCAAGCAGAAGTTTTGGCACAACAAAGAGCGCAGAGGATTGCACAGCAGGCTGAAGGACAGCCTGTTGACATGGATAATGCTTCAATAATTGCTACTTTCCCTGCTGATTTGCGAGAGGAGGTTTGTAATTTGAACTTCACCCGATGCTTAATAGTTGGCTGTGATAACATGTTTGTGTTTGCTTCAGGTGCTTTTGACTTCTTCAGAAGCAGTGTTATCAGCACTACCATCACCATTACTTGCTGAAGCACAACTGCTAAGGGATAGAGCAATGAGTCATTATCAGGCTCGGAGCCTATTTGGTAGCAGCCACAGATTGACTCGTAGAAATGGTTTGGGTCTTGATAGACAGACAGCTATGGACAGAGGGGTTGGAGTTAGTATAGGTAGAAGGGCAACTTCTGTAATTGCAGATAGCATAAAGGTGAAGGAAATAGAAGGGGAACCACTGTTGGATGCCAAGGCATTAAAAGCTTTAATCAACCTTCTACGATTAGCGCAGGTAAGTGATTCTTTCTTATAGTGGTTACCTAGTTTGGATGCTGGGAGTTGTGCATTCTTTTTGTTTTTAATCTTTAGTAGCTGTCTTGCATTGTCTTTTCATATATTGGATTAATTTACATTATAATATTGTAACACTCTTCGAATTTTGTAAACTTTTATAAGTGGAGTCTTCCTATTGCTCAGTGTTTACTTTTATATCTCTAAACCAGTATCAAATAAAGCTTACTTTTATTTCTGTGGTTGTAGCCCCTTGGGAAAGGCCTTCTTCAGCGGCTTCTCCTAAACCTTTGTGCACATAGTGTTACAAGGGCAACTCTAGTCCGCCTTTTGCTGGATATGGTCAAACCAGAGGTGGAGGGGTCAGTGAGTGGATTGGCAACAGTCAATTCTCAAAGGCTTTATGGCTGTCAATCAAATGTTGTTTATTGTAGATCACAGTTGTTGGATGGTAGTTCTCTGATGTTCTCTGATCACATTTACTTCTATTCATTTGTGGGTCAATTTAGTAATACATGATTTGTTGACCAACAGGCCTTCCCCCATTGGTATTGCGTCGGATTCTTGAGATTTTGACATTTTTGGCAACAAATCATTCATCTATTGCAAATATGCTGTTTCACATGGATCCTTCACTTGTACAGTCGTTCAGTACAAAATTAGAAGCTAAGATGGACAAAGGCAAGGAGAAACTAGAGGATAGAGTTGATTTGGAAAAATCTTTGGAAGAAACAAATGATGTTCCTGTAATATTGTTCTTGAAGCTCTTGAATCGACCACTGTTTTTGCGCAGCACTGCCCATCTTGAACAGGTAGAAGGGATCTCCTGTTTAACTGATTTTAGAAACTGTTTCCATTTATCCTATTCGAGTTGAACATATGGTTGATAGGAGGGTGCATTTTTTGTTGCAAGAGTTTGGTAGCCTGTTGCATTTTCTTGCTCAGTTATCTTTTTGAACCTGATGATGATGTGTTTTATCATGCAGGTCATGGGGTTACTCCAAGTAGTAGTTTATACGGCAGCATCTAAGGTAGAGCCCGCGGTTCAATCTGTACAGACTGAAAATTCCCAAAAACCAACTACAAGTGAAGGTTCGGAGAATGTCTGCAATGATCCTTCTTCTCTTGGACCCAATTCAAGTCAAGAGGATAAACCTACTGATGCTCACTTATGTTCCTCTGATGGAAAGACGAGCATTGACACATATAGTATTTTCTTGAAGCTGCCACAATCTGATTTACGCAATCTGTGCAGCCTTCTTGGTCGCGATGGGTATTGTTTCAGCACTTGTGAATTTTAACTGTTTTGCTGTATTTTTTTTTCCTTTGTTTACCTGGCGTACTACATGGACCATTCCTGCATTGTTGATCCTACCTTTTTTTCTATTATGCAATTATTCCTTTTCTGTGTTGTATCGTTTTCTTCATCAGTTTTCTCTTGCTGAAGTAGACTGTTGGTTTCTTAGCTTCCCAATATCTTGTCCAGGTTATCCGATAAAGTGTATACACTAACTGGAGAAGTACTAAAGAAACTTGCCTCAGTTGCTGCAACTCACCGTATCTTCTTTATTGGGGAGCTCTCTGAATTGGCTAATGGTTTGAGCTGTTCAGCTGTCAATGAACTTGTTACACTCAGAAATACGCACATGCTAGGTCTTAGTGCTGGTTCCATGGCGGGGGCAGCAATCCTACGTGTGCTACAGGCACTTAGCTCACTCATTTCATCTTGTCTAAATGAGAATAAAGGCACTGAGAGCAACGAGGAACCAGAAGAGCAAGATAACATGTGGAGCCTAAACATTGCACTTGAGCCATTATGGCGAGAATTGAGTGAATGTATAGGCTTGACTGAGACACAGCTGGGTCAGAATGCTTTGAGTCAAACTACATCTATAAATGTTGTTGAACATGCTCAAGGGACTTCATTATCTCCTCTTCCTCCTGGAACCCAGAGACTCCTTCCTTTCATTGAAGCTTTCTTTGTTTTATGTGAAAAGTTACAAGCAAATCAGTCAGTTATACAGCAAGATCATGCCAATGTCACTGCAACAGAAGTCAAAGAGTCTGCTGGAAGTTCTGACTCCTTGATCATGGGTAGTGGCGATTCACAGCGAAAACTGGATGGTGCTGTCACATTTGCCAGGTTTGCTGAGAAGCACCGTCGACTTTTGAATACTTTCATAAGACAGAATCCTGGTTTGTTGGAGAAATCACTTTGTATGATGCTTAAGGCACCAAGGCTCATTGATTTTGATAACAAGAGAGCATACTTCCGCACAAGAATAAGGCAGCAGCATGAACAACAGCTCTCTGGTCCTTTACGGATAAGTGTTAGAAGGGCATATGTTTTGGAGGATTCCTATAATCAGTTGAGAATGCGATCTAGTCAGGATCTCAAAGGAAGGCTAAATGTACAATTTCAAGGTGAAGAGGGTATTGATGCTGGGGGTCTAACCAGAGAATGGTATCAATTACTTTCAAGGGTTATATTTGACAAGGGAGCACTGCTTTTCACCACTGTGGGGAATAATGCAACTTTCCAGCCAAACCCTAATTCTGTCTACCAGACTGAACATCTTTCTTATTTCAAGTTTGTGGGCCGAGTGGTAAATCTCTCAGCTACACATTTTGGGCTCTGTTTATTATTGTGTGGTGTTGGTCAATTGATCAACATGACATTGTCTTGTTCACAGGTGGCTAAAGCACTGTATGATGGACAACTGTTGGATGTATATTTTACTCGGTCTTTCTACAAGCATATTCTTGGTGTAAAGGTTACATATCACGACATAGAGGCCGTTGATCCAGATTATTACAAGAATTTGAAATGGATGTTGGAGGTCAGAGACTCTTGATAAATTCTACAACTTATTGGTTTTTTTGTTATTCGGCAAACTTCCAAGTGTTTTGATTCAGGTTATAACTTTTTGTTTGTCTTTGTATTTTCCAGAATGACGTAAGTGATGTACCTGACTTGACTTTCAGTATGGATCCTGACGAGGAGAAGCACATCCTATACGAGAAAACTGAGGTACTTCTGTTCCTAGAATGTATTATGATTATCTTTAACTGGTTAACTCAATTGAGAGATTTCAGCTTTCTGCGTCCTTCCATTAATACTTTTTGACTTAATTTTTGTACAATGTTTTGCTTGACACAGGTTACTGATTATGAACTTAAACCTGGAGGAAGAAATATAAGGGTTACTGAAGAAACAAAGCACGAGTATGTGGATCTTGTTGCAGATCACATTCTGACAAATGCAATCCGGCCTCAAATCACTTCCTTCCTTGAAGGTTTTGACGAATTGGTTCCACGACAACTTATATCCATTTTCAATGATAAAGAGCTTGAGCTTCTAATTAGTGGACTTCCAGAAATAGACTGTGAGTTGGCTTTCTGGTAAATTTGTTTGAAAATTTACTTGGCTTGATTTCTTGTTAAGAGTTTGTCTTTTTCTGGTCGTTGCAGTGGATGATCTAAAGGCCAACACTGAGTACACAGGCTATACTGTAGCATCTGGTGTTGTTCAATGGTTTTGGGAGGCTGTTAAAGGTTTCAGCAAGGAAGACATGGCAAGGTTGCTGCAGTTTGTAACTGGGACATCAAAGGTATCTGTCAAATTTCCATATTCCTTTGCTACTTATGGAATATAGTTAACATGATTCATCAAAGTTGCTTTATGCAATATTTCCACCGCGTAAAAGGCCTTAGATGACTATATTTAATTCATAAATATGTTGGTGGCTCAGGTTCCACTAGAGGGTTTCAAAGCCCTGCAAGGCATATCTGGTCCTCAAAGATTTCAGATTCACAAGGCGTATGGATCTCCTGAACGGTTGCCCTCAGCTCACACATGGTTAGTTTAGAACAGAAGATGGTTAGGACGTTGGACAAATGCTCTTCTGCTTGTGGGGTCTAATTTTTCTTCTTTTTGGTTTTCAGCTTCAATCAGCTGGACCTTCCTGAGTATACCTCTAAGCAGCAGCTTCAGGAACGGTTATTACTGGCCATACATGAAGCGAGTGAAGGCTTTGGCTTTGGTTAACGAGAGAGTTTAGCCTGATGATGTTTTTCGAGTGATCGCGGACAATCTGCATTCAGGTTCTTGTACATGTGAGTTCCTATTTTTGCATAATTTTTAGCCTTTCATGTATCCAAGTCTGATCACTAACTAAATTTTATGCAGATAGTGGAGAATTGATTTTGGTGGGAACAGGAATTAGAATAATTGGAGGAAAATTGGGCAGCAAGCATTTGTTTCTGTGAGGTTGGCAACGTTCTGCAAGAATATTTCAACGGGTTAGGAAATGTACATCAATTTTGGTTTTTTTGCCAAAAAATGAAGCTTGTATCTAAGGAAAACCAACCAACCAACCGCCATTTGCTACAATGTTAATAACTAAACATCATTTTCATTTGTTTTATATATATGATGTGTGTCCTTCAAGGCTCAGTCGATCTGTTTGTTTCTTTTTTTTAAAGGTAATATCCGAAGTATCCAAATTCCAAAAACTTGTATCTTCTAAGAAAACAGAAGACAAAGGGGAGGGGCTGTGCCGTTGTGGTTTTTTTTAGTAGTCTCAACTCAACTTGTCCTTTGGGACATATCCAAATTATTATAATAAATAGAAGTTAGAACTACGCCTGGAAAATTGGGTGCTTTTTCATTTTGTCCTTTTCTTACAGCCACACCTGGATAATTGGGTCCCTTTTCATTCTGTCCTTTTCTCCGTTACAAGTATTTTAAGACGAGCAGAGCAAACAGCTTTTCTTCCATTCACGCCGTCTGCCAGCTCATCCCATCTAAGCACTTGCCACGTCATAGGCGATGATGGACATCTTTCCGTCACCGTTTTAGATTATTCTATTTGTAATACGATCAGTTTTCCAAGACGAAAAGGCCCATTTTTGGCCCAGTCACTTCTTTCGCTCTCTCTCTCTCTCTCTCTTTCTCTCTCTCATTTACAAGTATCTCCCCCCCTCTCTAGAATTCATGTCGGTATGTTAGTGCTCTCCTTTTGTCTGTGTTTTTGATGTGTATCTGTTGGGCTTTGATAAATTCTTTTAGCTTGTCCTGTGATATGTTTTTGAGTGTTTTTCG
>JANPWT010000005.1:23942957-23963846 GCA_024678245.1 Erythroxylum densum
TCTTGAATCTTGAATCTTGAATCTTGAAAGAAGCGGTTAATCAGTTGAGTTCTGTAACTAACTCGAACTGCTTCTTGCGTCTGCTTCTTTTCTTCGTCTGTTTTATTTTTGCGTCTGCGTCTGCTTTGCGTCTGCGTCTGCTTTGCGTCTGCGTCTGCGTCTGTATCTTTTCTTCGTCTTACATTGTTTGTATCGACTTCGTCTGTGTGCGAGTTCAACTTTGTCTGAGTCTGAATTCAACTTCGTCTGTGACTGAATTCAACTTCGTCTGTGACTGCATTCAACTTCGTCTGTCTTCGTCTGTCTCAGCTGTAGTTATTTCAACTTCGTCTGTGACTGCGTTCGTCTTCAGCTATTTTGTTTTTCTTTTTATTTGAACTCTTTTTGTTATACATCAAAATCATATTTAGGCAAAGTCATTCTGACTTAACACACGCTGCCTTCGGTAATATTGTTCATCGCAAAAAGCGTCTCCTGGCACGTCTTGGAGGCATCCAACAATCGCTCGAGGTCGCGAATTCTGACTCTCTCCAGGATCTGGAAAAGCATCTTCGCAATGAGCTTGAACAAGTCCTCTGCCAAGAGGAACTGTACTGGCATCAACAATCCCATTGTCAGTGGCTGGTTCAAGGCGATCATAATATAAAATACTATCATGCGATTACCACAGCTAGAAGACAGAAGTTGCATATTACCTCGCTCACTGACGATACTGGCGGCCTTATCTCTGACCCGGCAAGCATTCGCCTTACCGTCAAGACCTTCCTTGCTAATCTCTATATGACTGAGGATCTTAATCCCACGAGCCTTCTTCTTAGAGGGCAATTCCCTTCCCTCCCTACCAGCGCTACTCAAGCCCTGTTCGATCCCCTCATTCCTACAGAAGTCCGAACGGCTTTCTTTGTCACGGCTTTCTTAAAGGTTATGATTGGACCGTTTGCTAAAAAATTGGTTGGTTCTCTCATAAACCGGTTGGTTTTTATACTCAGAGGTTATTACATAGAACTAATCCGGATAATTGGCCGGTTCAGACTTTTTCCAGTCCACACCGGTTTGGTCCATTTTTTAAAACCTTCAGAAAAATAGTAAAAAAAAATTATAAACCTACAAATCAAAGTAATGCCAACTTCAACTATGTTGGTCCAGAAAGAGTCATGAGGAGAAGACTCGAAGAAGTTGTATCAGTCAAGATGCTATTTCTCTCTTGTTGTCCATAAGTAGTTTTTTTATAGTTTGGACTTGCAATTTAGATTTAATAAAGAGGTTGAATAAAACGTCAGACAGAAGTTGGAGTGTGGATTCTATTATTAGAGAATCTGTGAATTAGCAGTTGTAAAATAGTTTGATATCATCAAAAGTAAAAATGCAGTTATAAGTCAAATTCATATGCCTATTTCATCCCACATTAGCATTGGCATCTTGGATCCCAAAGAAGTTAAATTTCGCATTAAATGATTATTATACATTATCTTAAAATATAAAATTAGATCTTGAATTCTATTAATTTGATTTTAGTCTTAATCATTAATGAACAAAGATTGGGTGTGGAGCAATAATGATGTCATCCCTAGAGTAATCTTCCATACCTTAATCACTCCTGTTTTACTTCTTATTTGGTGCAATGGGTAAGGCTAGTCTTATATTTTTTTATTAAAAGAAAAGATCCATGATACATATTATACGATTAGTTTAGGGAAACAGACCCCTGATATATCCTCTAAAAGGATAGAGTGGCACCCAATGGATGTAGTATCAAAAAAGTGATTCATAAATCAAAATGTGTTGCGAAGTTAGCGAACCAATCGGCACATATGTTGCTCTCTTGATAGATATGTCGATGTACAACAGTTCAGTTCCGAGTAAACAGTTCATTAATACCCAGAACTATAGGATTGAGAGCCATTGATCGGTTAGCTGAGGAAGATAGGATATTGACCACCGCTATAGAATCCACTTTGAGTTCAATCCGGCGATAACCCACATTCCAAACTAGCGTGAGCCTGGGAAAAAACTCCCCAGAGTTTCGCAGACATAGAGGAGCACCAGCCAAGATTCTGGACGAAACCTCCAAGTCAAGTGCCTGCACTATCGCGTATAAGGCCACCTGCTGTGGCTGAGGACAAGGATCGTTTGCATGCTCCATCCGTGTTTAATTTTACCCACCCAGTAAGAGGTTTGCACCATCCGATAAGTTGCTCTTATCAAGGGCGACAGCCGATATCAGCTCTACTTTGCCAAAGGAACCAATAAGTAGTACCAAAAAGAATCGACCAATCATATCCAAGTACTAGTCGGTGGTATTGGAGATTTCTAATGAGCCACTCTCGAGTTGGTATGGTAAAAAAGTCAGCGAATATGATTTATGGAGGGAATATGTTCCACGAGTTGCAGGCTTTGACGAGTCTCGCACTGTATGCAACGAGGATTCTTCGAGACGACAGTGATAACACGCTCCGTCTATAGTGAATTGTTTGCAGACGCGTTGTTAATTGAAGAGTAATCGATCATGTGTGAGGAGCTAAAGGAAAGAGCAAATGCGTTGTGAGCCCTTACCCTGCCAAATTGCCTTCCAAATTCCATTAGGCGAAGTGTCTTCGTGATCTGTGATCATGGAATAAGTTGATGCTATAGTGAATTGTCCAGTGTCTAAAATTCCCCAGATCAACTTATTATGTGCTAAGTTGGGCTGAGGGGGAAAAGTACCTACTATGGACATGCAAATCGAAGCCAGGAGTCGAGATTGAAATGTGTCCCATTTTCAAGTACTGTCAGTGTGCACAAAGTGTTGAACATGGAGATTAATAGATGATTGGGGGATTGGTGTCGTTGCATGGGTAATAAGAGATCTCACTCCCTCAATCCAAGGGTCAAGCCATAATCGAGTCCTAGCATCATCACAGATCATCCATTTCATGCCCTAGAGAACAAGGTGTCATGTAGCCTTTATACTCTTCCAAATCATTGATCCGCCTGGTGCATCAAAAGAAGTGGGGAGATTGTTGACATCAAAGTTATATTTTGCAGAAAAAACTTTCACCCATAATGCATTAGGCTTGGAAATCAATAACCACCCTAATTTCGCTAAGAAGCCATTATTGATTTCTCGAATTTTTTAAATGCCAAGCCTCCCCATCTCTTTCGATTTGCAAACTTCCTCCCAGTTAACTAAGTGAATCCTCTTTTTGTCATTAGACGAGCTCCACAGAAATCGTCGCAATAATTTCTCTAGCTCATCACAGAAATTTCAGGGCAAGCAGACCACCTGAATTGTATAAATGAAAAAGGCCGCTATGATTGATTGAGTCACTGTGATTTGCCCTGCAAATAACAAAAAAATTGGCTGTTTAGCCTGGTAAGTATTCGTGAACCTTATATAAGGCTAATCTTATATATTACATTATTGAAAAATGAACATTACCCACTTTAATCACAAGAGAGAATTTTTGTTTTACATTAAAAAGTAACTAATTTTGTAATTTTATTAATTGTTCCGATGCTCAGGTTTTTTATTATATTCTCCATCTTTAATCAAACTAATCCATACACTGTGCAGGTAAGCTAACGTGGACATTAAATTATTATACCTAGCAAAAATCAACTAGCCTTTTCTCCTTTAATCATATCATAGGGTTTAGACTAAATAATTTAAGGAATACTTTTTCTATGCTAAATTGGAGGAGCACTCAAGTCTCGTAATATCGGAGTCAGGGGAGGTAAGATACTTCTGTTTTTCCAGTAATCATGCTCTGACAATTGATCTATATGTCTGGAGCAAGAAAGTCGCTGGTCATTGCTGCAATTTTAGTAATAGATGGTAAGCAACTATCTGCTATTAATATTAGCTAACAAGAACAGTGATTAGGGAACAAGTAATTCAAGGCCGATAGAGTGATATAAGATATGCATATTTCAGACTTTAAAAGGTCCTGTTCTGTTATGAACCTTTGGTCTGCTTGCTTGTAAGAAACAGGATAGAAATGGGGCCAAAGATTAGCTCTTCCGTGTCATGGGGATTCCATAGAAAGCGTGCAGGTTGAGAAGTGGACTATTATCATTATCATGATAATGGGTTTGATGGTCTAGCTACTTGCAGACAATCCACAATGGGTCATTATTACTTACTGTTCTCGTCCAAATGGGGCTTGCTTACTTTTGACTTCTTCTTCATTTAGCTTTTCCTCCGTTCATTTCACCCCTTCGAAAAAGTCAGCCTTTTGAGCAGATATGGCACTCGTTACCGGGTTTTGATTGATTTTGATCTTGATTTTGGTTAAGAGAAAGTGAAAAAGCAGGATGGGAGCTATGGAAGATCGAATTTTTTGTGGATTTTTTTGTTAAGAGTGGGTTTCTTCCCTTGTGCCATGTGGAGAGCACGTACGGGTTGCATTGCACATGGATTTGGCAACTCCAATGCTTCGAGCTTGCAAACCAACAGTTCTACTTGTCGCTTTCGAGAGAATCAGCTTGCAGATAAGAACAGACAGTAGCTTGGTTTCTGATAGAAAACACAATTTATTCTATAGTTTCGTTTTCCAAGTCTGAAGCTCTGAGTGCGAAAAAAGCATGGTTAGTATAGCACAAAAGATCACTAAAAGGTGCTCTATTTTCTCTATGCAATCGGTTCCTTGTCTTTGAGGCTTCCCTACGGTAGATGCTTGTATGCTCTCTTTTATAGGCGTCCCTCAAGCAGCTTCCACCATCTACTTCTGTTCTTTTGATTTGTTTGTTTTAAGTAGAAACATTGAGTAGCTGTTCTTTAACTCTCTCTGGACCAAATATTTGAGATAGATCCACTTTCAAAGCTACTTTTGATTCTGGAAATGGTAAATGCAGCTGAGAACCAAACCCCCACTTCCATGCTTCCTTCCAAACTCTCACTGCTTTTGCTTTCTGTCTTAGTTTCTTGTGTAGTTCTCACTTGTTTCCTGACCTTTGGTTCGTCTCCTGTCCCTGTAACGATTCTTATTCTGCTTCTACCATCAATGTTTGTCTTCATTTTCTCAAAGAAAAAGGCGATCCTTATTGAGGATACAAACCAAGAAGCAAACCCCAAATGCTGTCCAAAGACGCAATCGGAGACGGAAGTTGGCAAGAACTTGAACGCGGATATGGACACTGTCAATCAATGCAATGGTCGCGGACATAGTGAAGCTTGCCTTGTGGATGAGTATCAAGTCGAATCAACTGAGTTTCCATCAGACGGTGAAAGCAGTGATGGGTTCGTAGCAAGCGAAAACTTTGAACTCGGTTGGATGTGCTCCAGAAATATCGGTGAGAGTAAAGAAATGTCTGAAAGCTCATGCTCAGATGAAGATGACGAGGATGATAACTTGATTGAAATAAGTCTTCCCAAGAAAAACTGTGTCAACATAAATGAAGAGTCGAAGCAACAGTTGCACTCCAGTCTGCCTGATTACTTTACTGAATCCATTTTCAGGCAGCAGGGTTTAGTGGAGATATTAGAAGAGATTGAAGACGTAATTGAGGAAGATAACTTGATAGAGATTGACCTTTCTATGGGCTTCATCAAGTGAGCAGCCCTTGGCGTTGAAGGGTTAGTCTTGACACTTTGTTCGTGCTGTGAAACTTATAAATTCTCATCTACGTATGACTGACGAGGCTAGTCTTAGGATTAGTAACTTCTTGTTATGCTAATGCTTCTGTACATTAAGCTGTTTGTGAATATCATCAAATCTTGGATATGTTTTATTTGAAGTTTTAACATAGCCCAAGAACAAGATCAAAGCATTGTTTTATTTTCACCAATCACTAAACAAGCTTTCTTATGCAGCCAGCATATGTCAATTCCCATACTGGAACCTATTCAAGGCTACAAAAAAAGATCTCAAAATGAAGTATAATTACAGAGTTGAGACATCTGGTATTAAGCAGTATAAAATGATCAAAATAAAGGAACTGCAGACCTGTCTGATGCCCTAACCATTGTAATATATGCACGCTCAAAGGCACAAGTTGAAGATACAGCAGAGCTTAAAACTTTTAAAGCACTGAACGATCTCATTTCACATCTCAAGATTGGTTGTCAAGACAATAATCTGAAAGTTACGAAGAAATCCCCTTTTCCAGTCAACAAAATTATCAGAGATCCACTCTGTCCACAATTTACAGCGGCCTAATCCTTACATATTTTTCTACTATTCTAATGTCACTGCTTCACCATCTTGCTACCTTCAAAAACTCACATTAGAAGTTGGATACTACCTTTCAAAAATCTCTCCCGGTATTATGTTCTGAACCAGTATTAGAATTTGGAAGGCCCAACCTCACTTAAGGTCAAGAAACTCCAGTCCAGTTGCTGTGGGTGTCAAACCATGTTGAGACAAATAGTGAGCATCATAAAATTTGCTCAAATGCCTCAATCCACTATCACATAGGATGGTTACAACGGTGTGACCACGACCAAGTGATTGTGCCACTCTCACAGCTCCAACACAATTCATGGCTGATGAACTCCCCAGAAAGAGGCCATCATTCTTCAAAAGATACCTACAAAAAATTCCAACCGAAATATTAGTTTGAACTAAAATCAGAACCAAGTTTAGTTTTTCTATTGAAATGTGAGATTAATCAGTGCTACTGTTTACATCCCAGGGTAAAAGTCTTAAGATTGCATCTGAAGGGATATAACTACAAGATTTCCAGTTTAATTGAGTGAACAAGTTCAAAATTCTCAAAAAGACAAAAAGAAACATTTATTCCATATTCCTTCTAAACATTAATAACAAGATCTTGAAGGAAAAGAAAATATGTTACGTCATCTGCAAGAGCAACATTGACCTGGAAGGCGACTCAACTTTGGCCAATGATCATAATATCTTCACCTCTCAGCCACAAATTAAGCCTAACAAAGTAAGCGTAGAAAAGGAGAGCATAAACTGACCTCGACATTTCAACAGCCTCCTTATCTGTGCCTCGAAAAGCACCATCAAGTTCTGCCATTCCAAAATTTTTGGTTAACCTGTTGATTCCAATTCCTTCAGTTATTGTATCAAAGGGATTCTTTAACCTTTTCCCTTCAGCCTCCTCCTTTGTGTACATCACTCCTCTTGTTACCTTATTGAACAAACCAGAACCTGGAGGATCTATAAGGAAGCACTTGACATTTGGATTCTTATCCTGTAAAACATTAAACAAGGACTTACTAGACTTTTCTAGTACCAAATAAATAAACACATTCATAGAAGAGTAACTTGACCTTGAGAAATTTGGAAACACCAGCAACAGTGCCACCCGTACCTGCAGCTGCCACAAATGCATCTAGGCTACCACCACTTTGTTCCCAAATCTCTGGACCAGTACCCTCATAGTGCGAACGAAAATTTGCCAAATTTTCAAACTGATCAGCAAAATAGCCACCACTAGAATAACTTGTAAGGACAGAATCATGTCTATCTCCATCATGTTTGTAACCATTACGTAGTTCTTGATCTTTACCCTCAGTTTGGTCAATTTTGTTAAGCTTTGATGCTAACTCATTGGCTTCCATTGCCCGTCTCCTCGCAATATTGACATAGTGGTCTCTATGTGTAATTGAGACGGGTCTTACCCTTTCCACAGTAGCTCCCAGGACTTCAAGAATTTGAGACTAATAGTTGTTTGCAGAGAATCAATGTCAAGACAAAATAAAAATGAGATAGGTAAAGCCAAAGTAATAATTTAACAGTGTCTCTCTCTGTCTCTCTCCCTCTCTCAAACAAACAGACATGCACATGTATGCATAGAGTGATACAGCCAATGTGGGGGTGGATATTATGGTAGTGGGCAGTTAACATTTTTACTATGAATGAGGTCAAAAGTCAATTTAGGAAGTACATTGTGATAGCTCAACTATTAATCCCATATATACCAAAGCAACTTACAAAATTACTAATTCACTGCACCAACTCAACATAAAAAGGTTAAAGTAAACTCAGAAAGAACTTTCAATATGTAACTTAATTTTCCACTAATTGATCTAGAATTACCAATAACTACTAAATTACCTATTCTGGCATACCTGACGCATCCTTGGGCAAATCCTTTGACAATAATATAACATTTATTCCAAAACACCATAAAATTGCAAAGTTACAACAGAAAGCCAGAAAAGCACACAGTGCCCCACAAACCATAGAACAAAAACTGGGAATATTGTTGAGTGAGATTTTAAAGAAGAACAACCCAGGTCCTAAACTTCAATTTATTCATACCTTCTCAATAGCAGCATCATCAGGAATGACAACATGGCATTTGCATCCATAAGCAGGGGCCACCGTAGCAAGGCTAATAGCAGTGCTCCCTGCACTTCCCTCTGTAACAACCCCACCATAAGCTAGCTGGCCAGATTTTAGGGCCTGTAGAATAGAGCCATCAGCCATGTGTTAAGAGAACACGTTAAAAGAAAACAAATAGGCCATTGAGTGCAAAATCTGTAGAGTTCGCTACAAGTTACAGCCTTGAATCAGATGACCTTGAACTAGTTTCAGTCCTGTTGGACAGAGAAAATATCAACCTTAGATGCCCTACATAACAAAGGTTACCTAGCTCAGATTCAACATAGTTTCAGAACTGGAATAGCAAACTTCAAAATTGGCTTGACAACCATACTTCTTCAGCTATGTAATTTTGCATAACTTTTCTAGTTATAACTCCACTATTTGGAACCTAGATGCCTCAGTGCTTGTAAGTTTTGTATTGGAATACTGCATCTTGAGTAATATAAACTTCAACTGTGTATCAGAAATCGCACACAGAAATTTCAGCCACAATTCCATCCTCAATAAATTAATCCTGAAACTCAAAATTATAGTGAAAGGTTTCATTATCTGTCAATAGTCTTTGTACCTTAACAATGACCTTACATATAACTTAGCTGTGCTGTTTTCATTAATCCCTTTGTTGAAGATAAGGATGGCCTCAATAAGATATAACCATCAGCAGCAGAATTTCACAAATTGCACTTTGCAAAAATTCTTTATCAGCGCCCTTAACTACAAATAGATGTTAAAGTTGTATCGAATTTTCTTACCATTAAAAAACGCCCATATTGTTTTCTCAAGTACCAAGGGGAAAAACCACTCACAGATGTAAAAGTGTACCTCCTCAAATATTTTGGCAGCAACTCTGTCTTTCACACTGCCACCAGGATTCAAAAATTCGCACTTCGCAAGAATCTGCAGAAGGAACAGAAGTTCAAATAAGAGGTATTAATGAATAAATAGTAATGATGAAAATAAAACATACTTTCAAACGGAAAACACCAAGCAAAAGACCATATCTTGAAGGAAAACTGGGAAAGAAACTTACTTCACAACCGGTTGCTTCAGAAAGGCTATTGATTCTAATCAAGGGAGTATTGCCAATAGCATCAAGAAGCCCATATCTTGGTTGCTTTTTCTTGTTTGGAAGGACTGAAAGGTTCTTTCTTTGCGACTTGCACTTATTGCATAGAAAGAAACAGAGCACTCCAATGGACACCGAGATCGCAGCTACAATAGCACCAGTGGTTCTCACAGGCGCCATCGTGGCGGTTCCCAACAAAATGTGATGCCTCCTCCATGTTTCATACTTGAGTCATTAATAGAACACAAACAAGAATTGGGCTGATGTTGTAAGAATGTTGGTTATGGACTCAGCCCATGATGTAGCTCAATCCAACATGTTCTTTTGATATAAGTTCACGGCGGCCACCCACTCAATTTCAATCCTATTCTGTTCAAAATCTCATTTAAACAAGTATGTGATTTGAGTTAAAATCGAGTAACTGTAACTGACGATCTCATCTGTTTACTCACTGGCATAAAGCACAAAACGACAGAATTAATCAAATTATTTTTGGCGTAAAGCACAAATGTATCATTTTGACTTTTCACAAATTTTACTGTAAATTGTGATTTTGATTGGAGGACATCTATTTTTTTAGGAGGGTCTCAATTATGAAAAGATACCTTTAAGTTATTCACTCTCAGACTAATCCTCACTCGAGCCGGGTAGCTCCTTTGCAAGAAGCCAAGCTCTAGCCTCATATTTTAAACGGCTGCATATATAAAGACGGTTCGAACTTACGATCTCACTTAAATTAAGAGAGCCCCTTATCAATTCACCTGCGCCTGAATTTGAAGTACGTCTATTATGCAACACAAGTTGTTTCTCTCGTTAGAAAATAGTCTATCATGTGAGTAACTGAAAAGCAATCAAAGAAACAATTTGTTACATATCAAAACAAAAAACTATTTACATTACATGGGCACTTTAGGAACTGCAACACATTTTTCCAGACCTCAACAAAGACAGAATGACCAGAAAACACCAAACCAGCAAAAGTTGTACAGTTTCATTCACTCCTCAAAACAAATCCAAGGAAAAGAGCCAGAAACACCCCTTTTCTTCTTCCTCTTCCGCTTCTAACTCACCGCCACCATGGAGATCCAAGAAAACCTTGTCAAGTACAAGTACCATATCACTTTTACCCTCATAACCTCTCTCATTCTTGCGTCTCTCCTCTTTCTTGCTCCAAGTTTTTTCACCATCTTAGCCTACTTTTGGCCTCTCCTGCTGTCAACTGCTCTCTTTTTAGCTGCCGTCGTCATATTTGGCAACACCACCTCGACGTCCGGCGACAAGGCCGCCGGCGAGGGCCTCCTGGATTACGTTGCTGGGCAACCTGAACATGCCGTGGAAAGCTTCAAGCTTGAAGAAGAGGAGTTGAAAACCAAGTAACAATAGTCATATCTGTAGTTTCTCTTGACAGTATAACGGAAAGAAAGATCCAATCTTTTCCTATTTTCTTCCCTGTAGCTTTGTAGTTGACGGAACCTGAACCGTAGAACCATGGGAAGATCAGTACTTTATCAGTCAATGAAAACGATATGGGTTCTCTTCCTTTCCTTTTTTTTTTAATATCTAATATTCTGTAGTTGTTTGATGGGTGGGAAGTTTGGGATTTGGTAAAAGATACAATTCAGATTTCAGATTGGAATTTGGTATTCAATGGATAAGGTTCTGCAGACACAACACACTCACTTGGGAAATGTTTGCCTAAAACTAAAAGTTCAAATTTCGTTTCTTCGTTTCACAAAAGGGAAAATTTTAAAAAGAAAAACAACTTCTTTGGGAGATGTCTATCATTGTGAGTTTCACGTGAGCAGTCAGACGAAGATAAGCTCTTTATATATATGTATATTTTAGGGTACAATTTGTGAAAATGTCTTATATACCAAAAAGAAAAGAAACTAAAAATGATGATTGACCTCTGAAGTTGCATATCAGTTCATAATAAGTTTGAGGATTCAAAGTTTAGAAATTTATGTTTGATAATGTTTAGTTGTTTGGTGTATAGCCAACAAAGTTGTTTAATGTAAAATATGGCTTGAAAATGTTGTCACGGAGTCTAGGAATTACTTTGTGGAGAGGGAACTTGTACTTAGTACACTTTTTTGTTATAGCTGACGAACAAACTTAAATATTAACGACTAAACGCTACATCTTGTGCATCAATGCGCAGATAGTGTTGAAGACTAATTAGGGGTATACTCCGGACGTTCTTTGAATGTGGGCAGCCCGAGCTCAGACGAGCTAAAAAGTTTACACATTCATTACCTTCGTGAAATACATGCACAATGTTGTATTGAGGAGCCCTTTCCAGATAAGAGCGTAAATCATATATAAGATAAGCTAGAGGATCATATATAAGATAAGCTAGAGGATGAAAGAATAAAATATCATTAGAGAAGGTGAGACAGTACAACACTAGTAGTGCTTTTTTTTGGGATGTGATCCTCTGTACCCCATAACTTATACCAACCCTATGCTAAGCCATTCCAACCCTTTATTTATATGGATCTCACATAAATGGAAGGTTGGGATAACTTGGCACAAAGTTGGTACAAGTTATAGGGTACAGAAGATTTGATGTGCTTTTCTTTGAGCCACCACCACAGCCATAGTTGCCTTTTGTTCTCATGTTCCTTAGATCTCAGTTTAATGTTTTTTTAAAGAAAAAACATTAATTGAACGTTCAAATTTTCGATATCTTTCCTTAACGTTTTTATCTTCAAATTCATAAAGTTGTATTCAACCCAACCAGATTAATGTTTTGCCTTTAATTTTTTGACAACCATAGATTGTGCCCAGTCAGTTTAATTTCTTAGTTCTTGTAAAGTTGTACTCTTTGTTCCTCTCATTTTTTATTAGTATACCAACAAATTTCAGAGTATTTAATGTTCATTATTTTTGAGAGAAACAAAGACTACAAGAACTAAGAAATTAAATTGAGTGGACATAATCAAACGCCAATATATCTTAGAAATAAAGAACATTAAATACTCTAATCAGAAATTATATAATTTAGATAAATTATTTAATAAATAAGAAATTTGTGTTAGTAGTAAAATATATTCACTTTTTTTACTTAATTGCATTACTGACTGTTAGGATTGAAAATTTAAATTTTTATAAGAATAATTAATGAAACATTAAGATATAATATTTATGTTCTTATAATTTATTTAAATGATGTTCTCATAAGTTATTTTTTATTTAAATAATTAATTTTATTAAATATTTTTGATAAATAATTGAAATGACCGAATCAGTTAATATAATTCAACCGCTTATAAAAATATAAAAATAACTAACAACTATATGTTCGTCAAACTGGCCTAAAATATAACTCAAAACCCCTTAAAAACTGTTGAAATCTATTTATTGGACAATGAAAAATCGTCACAATAGATTGCAGCGGGTCAAAGACGGTCGTGTGACTCATTCAAAGTTGAAAGTGACTGAAAATTTGCAATTTTGTTCACTATTTTTCGGAAAAAATACACTTTTGCCATTGGATTTTTAAAGTCACGAATTCGCCAGTTACGTTCATCATAATTATGATTGTTGCAATTACCACTCAACCTCTGGTCTTTTAATAATTACGATTTTTTGCCATTTCTATCTTCACAGTTACATTTTTGTCTCTGGCGTTAAGAAAATCATAATTCTGTCACTAATTTTAAGACTAATTTCAAGATTTCAAAATTACAAGTCTTGTAAATTTGAAAATAATTATTCTACGGCTGGCTTTAGCCCTGCTTTTAAATTTATAGTTTTGCCACTCTTAATGAACAAAGATATTTGCAAACTAAAATGTACTACTCTGCTTTTGAATATTGCTAAATTGGTAGGAGAAATTTTTGTAAAGAGTTTTGTAATTTAGTAATTCATAATTCATATAATGAAAAGTTTGGCCTTCAAGGAAAGAATTTTAAATACATTTATCATATTTTTGCATTATTGTTCTATAAGCAAGAGTTATTATTTATGCATAAATTTTGTATTGTTGTTTGTTAGTTACCAAAGTAACAAACTATGAAGATGACATGCATAAATAAATAAAAGGTCAATTATTCCTGTTATTTAACAAAATGTCAATGAGTAAAGTGATAGATTGTTATTACTACTTCATATTTCTAATATAATGTAAGAATTTCTTACAAATCAAATCATAAACTCAAATGAGAAATTTCTCTTTGTGGAAAATCATATGAAAATTCCAATCAAAGCATAAGGCTTATCATTTAATCCTAAGTTTTGGTCACTAGCCAGATCTTTTAGAAATTTTTTATATACCTTCAATTTCTAGGAATCTAGTTTCCATTTTAAAATTGATATTATTATGTTTAAAAGGAGATTTTGGATAGACATTTCAATTTATTTAAGAACATTTTATGAATTGGTTTTGGTGTTCTTATTGATGGATTGTATAAATTGAAATTTGACAATGAGTTTATTGAATATTTTTATTTTTGTTTATGGTAATGATAAAATTAAAAATAGTAGATTAAATCAAAATTTTATTTACTTATGGCATGAACGCTTGGGTCATGTATCTAAAGAAATGTTAGAAAGATTAATAAAGAATGAGATTATTTCAAATCCATATTTTACTGATCTAAGTATATATGTATGGATTACATTAAAGGAAATCAAATTAAACATAATAAGAAAGGAACTACAAAAAGTACTCGGCTTGTTGAGATTATACAGGTTGATATTTGTAGACCTTTTGATATTTCTTCTTTTAGTGGAGAAAAATATTTCATCACCTTTACCAATGATTTGTAGTTTGAAGGCTTGAATCTAAGCTATAGAATAGAGTTTTTTTTTGCATCAATTATAGTTGATGGTATCCATATTTGATTAGATGTTAATTTTTGCACTCAATACTCTATTGAGTGTTTTTTCTACTTCATTGGTTTTAATGGCTTTAGAACTATATGACCCAAATATTTCTCACTTTAAAGTTTGGTCCTATTACAACTTTGAAAAATCCTTTGATTCATGTTATACATGTGAATCTTTAGTTGTGGGGAACTAAAAAGATATGCAGAGTTGTGGAATATCTTAATCATGAAAGATGTTTGAGTATACCTACATATTGATTTTATTTTTAAACATAACTTGTTAAAATCCTACCCCTAAATTACTAAATTTTTTAAGATAATGTTTGTTAATTTATATGAGTAAAAACATTGAATGATTGATTCATGTTATGATTTTTGAAAATTAGTCCTCTTTTCTTATGATTGTTTATTCTTAGGAAATATGGTTAAAGAAGAAGTGCTTTGATTTTGACTTTGATCTTGATCTTTAGGTTTGGCTAAGTGTGGGAGAACTTTATAATTTCTTGTTTAATTATCAATTTATTACCTAATGCATAGTGATTAGTGTTTATGTTATGCCTAAGATACTTATTTTGGTTTAGGTACAAGTTAGAGGAATAAGAACCAAGATGAGATAAATTCACATCCTTGGTGCAATTCTATTGATGTTTGGTCTTATTTGCCTCTGTGGAGCAAAAAGGAGATGACTTAGGGTGGGACAAAGAATGAAAGAATTAAAGTCAGTGTAACGTATACAACTATGTATGTGAACATGTAACTTATTGAAAATGTTACGAACTCGAAGACGTTGTTCCAACCATCTTTATAATCTACTCGCACATGTAGAGACCTAAACAACCATGTAAGTGAGTTTCACAATTGTGTATCTTTGTTATGTTTCTAACTATGATTTGTAATTCTGCAATTTAATATACACGATCACTTATATGCTTGTGTAGTTGACTCTGTATCAACACATAGTCTTAATTTTACAGTACAAAAGGGCAATTAATAGGCCAATCAAGGCATGAACATTTTGGAGACATAAAGGAGGCAGATTTATATCCCTTTTGAGAGTTATGAGCAACTAATCTTCTCTTTTCCTGTTCAAAAGGGATATCGAGATCGGATAACATGTTTGGGCATTAATCAATCTTAGTGATATTGTCTCAACTCTCTTTTGAAATTAAATATGTTATTCTGTATTTAAATTTTGGGATTTATATATGAATAATTTTGATATGCCTACTAGATTAGTCATATATGGATTTACTATAAAAATCATGATTACAATCCACAATTGTTGTAAATATAATTTATGTGTGGTAAACTAACGATCATGCTCATTAAGGATAATATAAGATAAACTAAATGATCCGAGCTTGTACGATTATTATTTAGATTAATCTATTTTCCTAACCTGTAATACAATTGTCACACTAAATCTAAAGAGCTTATCCTAGGTTGTATAACAACTAGATATAATTAAAGAGCGTGCCATAATTAGTTACAATATGAGGAGAAACTAAGATTAATAGAGTTTGTTGTTAATGTATGATCAATAGTTTCAAAGAGAGGTGTGAAAATAAGGTTACAATTGACTATGCACATTTGTGTGAAGGTTGAGATTGGATTGAGAACTAAATCAAAGCACATTAATTAACCATTGGAATTTTGTATTGTTTGATTTAACTTATCTTTTATAGTTTAATTTTATTTTATTGCATCAATTGAATTCATCCAAACCCCCTAATCTTATACAAAAATTTGTTTATTACAAAAGCTAATCACACACTTTCTAAGGATACAATCTTTTCTTACCACTATTACAAGTTTAATTGTACATAATTAGGTTTTATTCTTTTATATATTCAATATGCATCATAAGTAAAGAAGATGTCGATGTCCATTTACAAAGTTCCTTGAAAGAAATAACATATATGCACAATATACTATTTCAGGCAATGGTTAAAAGTATGATGAGTAACTCCTCATTACCTAAATATCTGTAGATGTATGCCCTTAAAACTACTATGTGTTTATTGTATATACTCGCTAGCAGGGTAGTTCTAAAACTTCTTTTTGAATTGTAAACTATAAGGAGACCTACTTTGAGACATTTGGATGGCATAACAAAAGCAAGGATCTATAATCCATATGAAAAGACATCAGATTCTTAAACAATTATTAGTTATTTTATAGGTTACTTAGAGAAACTTAAAGGATTTAGGTTTTGTTTTCCAAATCATAGTCCTAAAATTATGGAAACTAAAAATGCTACATTTATTGATAATGATGAAGTTTAGTGAGAGTAATGAACAAGAAAATATATATATCAAGGAAGTAAGGGCAAATGTTCCTATATTTGTAAAGGATCCTTCATTGATAATGGTTCTAAGTATTATTCTAGGAATTAATAAAATTTAGACAATAGTTGATAATATTTGAATGAAGGAAACCACCCATAAGAAACAAACTCATAACCACTTGTTATACATAAATCATAAGAAATAATTCCTTCGAGAAAATCTCAAAGAGAAAGAAACCTAGCTATTTAAAATAATTATATGGTTTATTTACAAAAGTCAGATGTTGATATTGAAATCAATAAAGATCTAGTTTCGTTTTTACAAGCCATACAATATGTAGAGTTTAAAAATTAATACTGTGAAAGATGATTTAATTCATATAAGACAATAAACTTTGGGATATAGTTGAATTGCTAGAAGGTTACAAGCGAGTTTGATGTAAGTAGGATTTTAAAATCAAGCGTGACTCAAATAGCAATGTTGAATGATATAAGGTAAGATTTGTTGCAAAAGGTTATACTCAGAATGATGGTGTTGATTATAAATAGACATTTTTACCTATCTTAAAGAAAAATTCACTAAGGAATATAATCAGATATATGGCTAATTATGATTTAGAGTTACACAAAATAGATATGAAGACAACCTTTCTTAATGAGGATCTTAAAGAAGATGTATTTATGTGCCAACCTAAAGATTTCTCAACAAAAGGTTAAATTATGCGTAAACTTAAGAAGCCAATATATGGACTTAAAGAAACTTCTTGACAATGGTATCTTAGGTTCACTGATACTATAATATCTTTTAGTTTTCAATAAGATGGTATTGATCGATATATATATCGAAAGATCATTGAGAGTAAGTTTATCTTCTTAATTTTATATGTTGATGATATCTTACTTATTTATAATGATTTGGGCATATTATATAAGATAGACGGTTTTCTTTATAAGAATTTTGAGCCCCATATGATAAAAATTAAGAATTTTTCATCATAGATTACAATGTTTATTAGGTCCATATAGAACATTTTATATCAAAAGATTTCTAGAAATGTTTAATATGGACAAGTGTTCAACATGTATTGTTTTTGTTCAAAAAGGGGACAAATTTAGTCTTTTGCAATGTCCAAAGAATAATGTAGAATAAAAAAAGATAGAAACAAATTCTTATTCTTCAAATATAGGCAATTTAATATATTTACACATTTGTACAAGATTTGATATTAGTTTCGCTGTTGAAATATTGGACAAATATGAAAGTAACCATATAACTGTTAATTGGAAAGCTAGAAAAAAAGTATTGAGGTATTGCAATGAACAAAGAACTATATGTTTATATATTCAAGGTTTACATTTGTATGTAATTGGATACTCAAATTCATATTTTTAAAGGTCTCTTAATAACAAAAGGTTCAAATTTAGTTGCCTTTTTCTTTTAACAAATGGAGTAATATCATGAAAAAGCAGTAAATAATATATCATTGCTTCATCTATTATGGAAGCAGAGTTTGTGGCATGTTTTGAAGCGACAATTATTACATTATGATTAAATATTTTAGGACTTGAAATTTTTCACACTATTACTAAGTCATTGAACCTTTATTATGATAATCCTACAACAATTTTTTCTTTAAGAATGACAAATATTCAAAAGGTGTCAAACAAATGGAATTAAAGTTTTATACAGTTAAAAGAGGAAGTTCATAAATGACGATTATATTAAACATATTAGTATTAGAATGATAATAACATATATATTAACTAGGTGTTTACAACTAAAGACATTTGAGATACATCTACATGAAATGGATCTTAGTTTTATCAACAAATGACACTTGATTATGATGATGCTAACACCTTAAGCTTGCTTTTGTGTTGTTGATTCTACATTAACGATTTTTTATTTTATAATAGCATATACATTTATGCTTTATATTTAATAGGAAATTCATAATTATAGACCATCATGAAATTATTTATATCATTATTTATAAACTTAATATAGTGAGCAATTAATGTTATAGTATATGGTAAGAAGTATGTTGCATAAATATTATACAACCATTATAACTCATATTGTCTGTTTTATCATGTAAAGTTGCTTACATTGAACTTTTAAATTTTAATTTTATATATTTGAAATTATCCTATTTAATTTTATGGTTATATTGTTAGAGAAGTGCTCTAAAGGCAATCATCTGTAGCACTTATTATACAAATCATTTTATGATTAATAAAAGCATTTTTTATTATTTTTATGTTCATACATTTATGTATTTGATGTTGATCTTAAATTGATTTAATGAAGTCCTTGATACAAAATATAACATGAAGGAAATTATGATGAGACCATGATAATGAGATTCTTATCATGTGTAATTACATTAGTATCTAAACTTTTCCTAGTCATAGGATTACTGAGATGAGATATCATTAATCCGGATAGACTAGCACATGTTATACTCTTTAATTAGATCAAGTAGTAGATCTCATAAGTTGTAGATATGAGTTGTTTAAAGTTATCATGTGGATGCTTACTAAGAGTAGTAAGTATATTGGATTGACCTACTATGAGACAATCATATGGATATTCTATTCCAGTGTCACTGATAGTCTCATCATAGCAATGGTGGAAGTATACTTTGACTTAAGGTGTTCAAGGATATCTACAATATTGATCCTGTGCTTTGACTCCATTCATCGTTGCCTTTCAGTGGTTACTCATAGGGTGGTGATTGGGTACAGCTTGAGGTATTCGGAGGTAATTAAGTAGTCAATGAAGGATTCACCACTCCTGATAGAACGAGATGATACCCACGGCCTCTTGTTGGGGTCATTACTTGGGAGTCTCTGGATAGAGCAGATATGTGTCATGAAGAGAGTCTTCAACGATATATAGTGTAATAAAGTCCTTAAGATAAGATCTAGTATCACTTGGACTAGATGTGACATAGTCAGTCTAGTGGGAGTTGACACTTTGATCATACTCTGAACCAAGTGGGGTATAGATGGTGAAATCACAAATTGCATGACAACATTGCATATGAAAGGGTTCGTAGTCAAACTACTGAATTTCTAGTCAATTGGAGGTCATGACGTGTTGTTAGATACTACTCTTGACTTACTTGAATTAAGTGTTAATTCAAGTGGCCAACAAAATTGAAAACCTAATGGGCCACACACTAATGCACTCATATTTTCTTATCTTTTTATACTCTTATACTTAGTTTTTATTCTCAATTGATGTCTAAATCATGTGACTTACATTGATTTTATCATTTCAAATGTTTTAGTTATCAAATGAGGAAAATCATGCTAAGAAGGGAATTTAGGACTTTTGGATGCTATTTTCAAAATGAGGAGGTCGAAATATCCCAAGGTGACCAAGTTGCTGAAATCCTAATCCTATTAGGATCAGGATTCCCCAAATCCTAATGCAACTAGGATTCCCTGTTTTGGGGAGAATCTAACAAAATGAGAATCAGGAGCTAAACCTAGCAAGGGATAGTGAAATCCTAATCCCAAAAGGATTAGGAATCCTACAAAGACAAGGAATCCTACTTCAACTAGGATTTCTACATTTCGAAAGATTCTTATTCGCCACTACGAGAAATGGATCTAGGAACAATCTAGATGGTAAGGGGACATGTAGCTTGGGAGAAATAAAGATCTCTACTTTTTATGAGAATTGATACACTGGCAGCACCTAATTGGTACACATGGATGACATTTAGTGTCCGATTAGCATGCCACGTCACCTGCCACGTTGGCATCTTGGGACACATGACGCCTATATGAAAGCACATGTGGACTGCCACTTAAGCCCTAAGAAGTGTGTTTGACTTGGAGGGAAGCTTCTAAAAGATCCTAATTCTATAAGGAAAGAAAAGGCCTACTTCTACTTGGAAAAGAAATCCTCTTCTACAAGGAAAGAAACACCTACTTGTACTTAGAAAAGAAATGCTCTCCTATAAGGATTTGATGACCATACCTCCTCCAATATAAATAGGGTCCTTTAGCATTAGATGTGGGTGGGTGTTCACGTTTTCTCTCTTTTCTTTGAACTTGAATCTCATTTCTTCTCTTTGTCTCTCCTATGCTCTCTCTTTCTCTCTCTAGGTAGAACCCTAGTTTTATTACCTCTTCTTCTGCTTCTTATACCTAAATTCTACACCATGTTTTCTATGATGATTTTTAACCTTGTTTTAATTAAAATCATGAACTAAATTCTCTTTTCCAATTGTTGAGGCTATTAGCTAAATCCATGGTTGTTTTTATGAGAAGTATGTGCATATAATTGATGAATCTATGATTGAAAATTTGTGATCTTGATCTGGACATGATTGCTGAATTATGCATGTGGATTTGAAGTCATGAATTCGAATTTTGCATGAATAATTTGTATGCTATCTGATTAATTTAATT
>JANPWT010000005.1:23977915-23990148 GCA_024678245.1 Erythroxylum densum
GTTGCAATTTTGTGGACTAATGTTCAAGGATAGGTTGTGAGTTAGTTAGGGTGGATATATGAAGTGAATTGAGTGAGAAGTGGTTTAGAAATGGTATGGAAGATGTAGAATGTGAGTTAGGTTGTAAATCTGGAAAATTTATTTTGTGTAGGTTCCAATGGTTTGGTCATAACTTTTTTTTATGGTTATGCTATTGAGGTGAGGGTTGGCTTGAATTAAACTTGAGAAGTTTGGCTAGAATTCTTATGAAGGAAGTGCTGTCCAATTATGGCTTGAAGGGTTTTTACTTTTGCCTTGAAAGTGGACAATATGTGTATGGTGAATAGTGCCAGGGGTATGAGTCTAACATTGAAGACCTGATATTTTGGGAAATTTTTCTAGGCTAAAGTAGATAGATTTTGTAAAATTGGTCTTCATGAAAGTTGAATATTTTCTTGTTAGCTTTCTATTGCCACTAAGTATGACATTTTTCGATTTTGAGGTTGAAAGTTATGACTTGTGAACTTTCAGATGGTATTTCAAAGTATTAATGTGCTTTGTGTGTGAAATGTCTCTAAGTGTGGATTTTGTGGTTACTGTACTTTGAAGCAAATTCTGGACTGTGATGGTTTAAATTAGTTCAAGTGGTCTATTGGAAAGTTGTAGATGAATGTCTTAGCTTTGAAATGATGTATAATATGCTATTTGTGGATGTAAGAATTGTAAGCTATGGATTTTTAAAGTATGGATATGGTTTAGGTGATATCTTTATTTAACACTCTTTAACAAGACAGCCACAATCATGTGAGAAGTTGACCTAGTTAGAGGGTGAAATTGCCTTAAAGTGCTTTATGAAAGTTTTAGATTATGTTTTGATCTTTCCATTGATGTAAAGTATGGAAATTTTGTACCATGGACTGTGAAGTTATAATTTTTAGAAGTTTCTGTTACTATTTGGCATGATCATTAGTGGATAGAAACTTCGAGTAGCTATTTGACCTATTTAGAGACAGAATCAGTTTTTAAGTTCTTCATATAAGTTGTATAGCTTCCTTTTATCTTTCCAATGATAACAAGTTTGTAGATTTTGGAATTCTGAATCAAAAGTTATAGAGTTTGGAAGTTGAGATGTTGGTGAAGAAAAATGTGCGCTGGTCGGCCAGATCGGTCGGCCAGAATGGGGCGATCAGTCGGCCAGATCGGTCGGCCAGAATGTGGCGATCGGTCGACCAGATCGATACGCCAGAATGTGGCGATCGGTCGGTCGGCCAAAATGTGACGATCGATCGGTCGGCCAAAATGTGGCGATCGGTCGGTCGGTCAAAATGTGGCGATTGGTCGGCCAGATTGGTCGACCAAAATGTAGCGATCGGTCGGCCAGAATTTGGCGATCGGTCAGCCAGAATGTGGCGATCGGTCGGCTAGAATGTGACGATCGGTCGGCTAGATCGATCGGCCAGAATGTGGCGATCGGTCGGTCGACCAAAATGTGGCGATCGGTCTTCTGAATACACTTCACTCTTTTACTTATATCTTTTCCGTCCGACATCCGATCGACCTGATTTTTAAAGCGTTGGATTCCTAAGACATCCCTCTATCGGGCCATGGAGAATTGTGGATTTTTTAGATTGAATTGAGGATTATTGAATTAATCAAATTGTGTTGGAAAATTTTTATGAATATGGTTCAGTATTTTGGTGAATTCTTGATCTGTGGAGATCCAATTAAGTTGATTTTTGTTGCAAAATAAACTAGAGACATGGGGCTACAAGTTATATGAAGGAATAGAATTTCAATTCAGCCCTTAAGATTTCAAATTTCTGAATTGAAGTTGGGATTAGTGTTCAGTCTTGGATTAGTAAGAGCTGAATGTATTTTGACCATAACTTTTGCTCTAGTCATCCAAATGAGGTGATTCTTGATTTGGAGTAAACTAGAGAAATAGGGATACAAATGTTCTGAAGAAATTGAGTTTCAATTTAGTGTTTAAGAATATCAATTTTTGGATAGAAATTAAAGTGTTAAGAATGCATAAAGGGCAAAATTGGAAGAACACTTAAAGTTTTAAGTTATAAGGCTTTTAAGGAAGGGCAAATGGGTCTTTTTGTATTCATTCAAGGGCAAGACATGTGGGCTTTCGTATAAGACAAGGATAAGCACGAAATTAAAGGAAAGAAACAAAAGAGAGAAGAGAGAAAAGAGAGCTTTCGGTGGAAAGAAAGGGGAAGAAGAAAAATAAGCTAGGTTTCGATTTTTATGAGACTTCAAAAAGGATTTTGATGTAGATTCAAGAGAGAAAAAGGTGGAGGATGATGAGAGCTTTCTTTCAAGCCAAGAAATTTCGAATTTGGAGAAGATTAAGGTAAGAGAAGAATTTTGATCTTTAAATTTTTGAAGAGATTTTGGTTTAGATAGCTTGGAAATGTTATGGGTTTATGATTTCTAAAGTTAATTTTGGTGATATTGTCTTATGTGATGTTCAATTTGAATTCCTATTGGTTAGGGATTTTTACAACTGATGAATGGATGAAGGAAATTAGTGAAGAAGCTTTGGACAAGAAATTAAGCATGGATATGAGGCTAAGAGGTCGCAGTCAACCGTTTCCAGAAATTTGAAGCAATGCTAATCTAGAGCGTACTGTGAGTAGACCGAGATAGTCTCCCTTCATTATGTTTTCTATTTGAATTTGCATTGATTGCCTGCTAAACGTTTCACATCAATGGTGATGAACTGTGAATTGATTGTGGATTCCGGACTGAAGGTCCGATGACTGTATACTGGGGAGTTGTGTTATTGAAGTGCTACTTGTATGTGAGTTTGGAACCTACGTGTTGTAAATGTGATTAATTGTGACATATGCATACGTGCATAATAATGTGAGTGATTGTGACATATGTACTTCATTCATGAATGCGTATTCAGATAAATACAACTGTGACCTGAGCAACCACCGATTAGAGCTTTAAGCTCAACGAGTGAAATTGAGCCTCGAGCTCATTATTGATTTCAGAGCCTTGGACTCAACGCTTAATAAGTCCTATATGGGACAGTTCAGGCACTCGGTCACAACACCGTAATAATTAGAAAAATGTCACATGAACATTTCGTATGCATTTGATTAAATATGTTGGCTTGAGTGAAAGGCAAACTACGTTGTACTTATGTGAAATACATGTGTTCTAAATGTGCACCATATGATCGATGCATTTCAATGCATAAGTGTATGACAGATGATGGCTGTTGTGACCAGAGTTGTCGCCGATCAGAGCTTTAAGCTCAACGAGTAAAAATGAGCTTCGAACTCATAAGTGATTCAGAGCCTCAGGCTCAACATTTAATGAGCCCTGTATCCTCAAAACGGATAAGGGACAGTTATTAATGAGCCCTACATGGGACAGTTTAGGCACTCGGTCATAGCAAAATAATAAATGAAAAGTGAGTCTCATGTGCATTGCATCTGCATAGTAGAAATATCAAATATGAATAATATGAATGTGCAATTCTGTAAAGGTGTGAATGTGAAGTATTGTGAATGTGCACTATGAAATAAAGTGAGATGAATGAATAGTGTGTTATGTGACTGGGTGAACCATTGATGATGGTCACTCACTGAGTTCGCAAAACTCACCCAAAAATTTGCAATTATTTTTCAGGACCCAGAAGAATATCTCGTTAGGCAACGAGCGTATAGCAACTGTCTGTGAGTGAGAGAAGAGGTCGGGATCAGTTCGTGTCTGCATTAGTGTCTAACAACTTCTGTATAAACTTGTATTTTTTGAATTTGTGTACAAATGATTAGGTCTTTTTGTAAAGTCAATGGACTGAATTAATTTGTAATTATGAAAGCCCCCCCCCGTGATCATTGTACTTACTAGTGATTGTATGTTAATTAATTTCTGCATAGTGCATGTTTATGTTTTCAAAAAAAAATTTACACTGAGTTTTTGACTAAGTGATGTAGCACATCACCCTCGCGGGGGACGGACTCGGATATCACCATCGATGTCGAGTTTGGGTCATACAGGAGTGGGGTGTTACAAGTGGTTTAGATCAAGAAGTTCATTATGGAATATGGTGTGGTTCTGAGCATTGCTGACCTAGTACAGTTGTATTGTGATAACAATGGGGCTATAGTGCAGGTGAAGGAATCAAGGTCTCATCAGAAGTTCAAACATGTACTCAAGCGCTACCATTTGATTACAAAAATCATTGGTAGAAATGATGTCAAGATAGAGAGAGTTCTCACCAATCATACTATAGCTGATCCATTGAGTAAACGTATTTTCCAAAAGAGTTTTGTGTCATATGTACATGCCTATGGTATTAGAAATCAATGAGATTGACTTTAGTGTAAGTGAGAGTTTGTTAGAAAAGTGCTCTAAAGATAATCACTTTTAGCACTTATTATACAAATCATTTTATGATTAATAAAGGTATTTTTCATTATTTCGATGTTCACACATTTATGGATTTGATGTTGAGCTTAAATTGATTTAATGAAGTCCTTGATATAAAGCATAACATAGAGCAAAATCATGATGAGATCATGATAATGAGATTCCTATCATGTGTAATTATTTTAGTATCTAAACTTTCCCTAGTTATAGGATTAATGAGATGGGATATCATTAATCCGATTAAACTAGCACATATTATACTCCTTGATTAGATCAAGTTGTAGATCTCATAAGTTGTAGACATTAGTTGTTTGGAGTTAATATGTAGATGTTTACTAAGGGTAATAACTACATTGGATTGACCTATTATGAGACAATCATATGGATATTATATTCCAGTGTCAATGATAGTCTCATCATAACAATGGTGCAAGTATCATTTGACTTGACGTGTTTAAGGATATCTCGGATACTAATTTTGTGCTTTGACTCCATTCTTTGATGCCTTTCAGGGGTTACTCATAGGGTGATGATTGGGTATAACTTGAGGTATTTGAAGGTAATTGAGTAGCTAATAACAGATTCACCACTCTTGATAGAAGGAGATGTTACCTATGGCCTCTTGTTGGGTCATTACTTAAGAGTCTCTAGCTAGAGCAGATATGTGTCATGAAGAGAGTCTTCAATGATACATAAAGTAATGAGGTCCTTAGGACAAGATCTAATATTAATTAGACTAGATGTGACATAGTCAGTCTAGTGGGAGTCGGCACTTTGATCATACTCTGAACCAAATGAGATATAGATGGTGAAAGGACGAATTGCATGAAAACAATGCATATGGAAGGGTTCATAGTCAAAGCACTGACTTTTTTTGTTAATTAGGGGTCATGACGTGTTGCTAGATACCGCTCTTGACTTACTTAAATTAAGTGTTAATTCAAGTGACTAACATAACTGGGAACTTAATGAGTCACACATATAGGAGATCCAAAAGATAAATAAAATGGTCTTGAATGGTGATTCAAGACATGAGAGTGTTTTGGGATTGTATCACGATGTGATTGTGGTAAAATTAATTAGAAACAAGTGTTATTGGCTACCAATTTGATCATTAACTTCCCAAAACTTCCATTAATGCATGTTATTCATAGTCATTAACTTCTCATAACTTTTATTAATACATATTATTCATGACCATTAACTTCACATAATTTCCCATTAATGATGGGGGTTATGGGAGGACAAAGAGGGTAGAAAATAATCATCATTTTCATGCATCTTGTGTAAAACACAAGGGATAGAAAGGCTCTTTCTTACACACCTACTCTTTTTCTCTCTAACTCTCACAAGAGTTCTTGTCTTTGCTAACACAAAAAAAGAACTCTAACTATCTCCTAGTAAGGTTTCATCTTTCTATGTTCATGTGGACTTTCATTAGAGATGGTTTACGTTGATCAATGTGGTTTATGACAACCCAACGTAGAGAAGATTAAAGAACGAAGGAGATCATTAGAAAGGTATGTAAACATCTTACATTTCATGTTTTTGTTTTCTATATCTATATGCATGAGTAGATCTAATTTTTGAGGTTTCGTTTTATTTTATGTTGCGTATATTTGATATATATTATGTATAAGATACATGATCGAAACCTTACATATACAATAGCAACAACAACTTAGGAAAAGCTTTGCTGATATGCAGGATCTGAGGAAGTCTAGTAATACGTAGTCTTACCCCTAACTAGTAGGGAACTCACATGAAATATTTATTTTATATATATATATATATATAAACATACATGTATATATTAAATAATAAAAATATAAAAATAAGTAATAAAATAAATATAACAATAAATATAAACCATGGTAAATAATAATGATAAAAGATAAAACAAGTAAATAAATACACAAACAATAAAGAAGTTAAGTTAATAAACAAATCAAATTTAATTTTATAACGAAACCTAGCTTACACCATATGATTCTCTTTCGTTGCATGATCTGTAGTGGTGGTGTTTATCATCTTTAACGTGTTTGATTTCGCTTCCAACCAAAAAACATAAGATAGTGAGCAAGCTTGAATATGTATAATCTCATTTGAACACAATAACTGGTTAAGCGATTGAGACGACGATGTCTTCTGGAGGTCTTCCTCAACCTCCATCAGAGCAACGATCTTTTATAGCCGTCTTACAAGGAGCCACCCAACACAAAGAACCAATTATAACGAAGAATCCTACAATGCACAAAGAAGAACCAAGTCTGGAATTTTTAGACGCTAAAGTATCGCAACTAGCTGCCCCATTATTGTGCACATTGGCTAGAAATTTTTCATGTGGAAGGCCAACAATGGATAGATTATGTAAATAGATAATTGTAGTAAGTTTCAAAGGGATTGTGCATATTGATTTATTGGACTATTGTCACATACTGCTCCATTTTGATGTTGAAGAAGATTATTTTCAATTTTGGATGACGAGTGTATGGTCATTTGAAGGTTTTGTTATGAGAGTATTTAAATAGACAATTAAATTTTCACTTATCGAAGAATCCCTAATTGTTCCAGTATGGATCAATATTCCAGCACTGTCGGTTCATTTTTTCTCTGAAAGCCTGCTTTAATCAATTAGTAAGTTGGTTGCCAATCCTCTAAAATTTGATACCTCGACGATTACATTAGTGAGACTAGGTTTGGCGAGAATTTGTGTTGAATTGGATGTATCTAAGGAATTGGATTCTCAATTTTGATTCATGAACGATAATCATGGACATTGGCAATCAATTGAATATAAAGTTGTCCCAAGTTTTTGTCATCATTACAGAAGGATAGGCCTAGAGGAGCATTATTAAGCCTTAAATGGTGGAATATCTTAGTCGAAGAAGAAGTGGATTCCCAAACCAAAGACAAATGAAAAAATTGAGACTTTGAAGGGTAAGAAAATTGTAACTGGTCTAGCTCTTGAATTACCAAGAATAAAAACGTCTAATTGAAGATAATGGATAAGTAACACCTTTTACAGACTAGGGATGCTTCACTGAATTTTACACGAGGTAATTCATTGCCTACTTCTATCTTGAAGGAGGTGATGCCCTCATATGACCCATTACCTATGCCCATTTTGGAGAAAGAGCTTGCTACCTCTTGTCTGCTTGGTCATGCGATTCCATTGACTTTGGTGGTTGGAGATAATATGATCTCCCCTTCATTGAATGTTAGTTCAGAGGGTTTGTCAACTTTGAAAGCTAATGTTCTAACTGTGAGTTCAACCATCGTCTCCCAAGAAATTGTTGTTATATTGCCAAGTTTGATAGCTGATAAACCTAATGGGGCTATTGGACTGGAACCCCAATGGATGAGTTTGCTATTACTGTTGGAATTCATAGGAACAAAGAATGTTAGCTAACTCATTTGGCTATAGTGGACAATCAACCACATGTGAATGTTAGTGTCATAGGATTTGAGTTTATAATGGCTTTGGATTTAGCAACGCTGCATATAATAAAGAAAGATGCACACTCTGAGTTTGATATTTTGAGGCATCTATAATGTCAGTTGATACGATGATTGTTTCGGCGACATCGAGCGAGGTAATGACTCAAACTTTGACTTCTACACAACATTTTACTGGTGTTCAAACTCGCTTACAACTTCGGACTACTCAGGTTCTTTTTTCTAGGTCTTAATGATTAATGCTTTATTTTGGAATACTTGTGGTATGGCCAATTAACTTTCAGTTTTGAGATTGACAAAATTGAAGAAATTCATTTATTACAAATGGTTGTAGTTGTTAAACCAATGCTTGATTTGTCGTGTGTTGATGAAATAAGACGTAAATTAAATTTTGAAAGGGTCGTTACTAATGCCATAGCTCGTGTCTGCGTCTTTTATAATAAGGAGATTTCTTGTGATATGTTGCATGAAAATTCTCAACAGTTGACTTTGAAAGTGTCTCATTCTCTGATAAATCAGTCTTTGTGCTTTACTTTTGCCCATGCTTCTTGCTCCATGGTTCAGAGACGATTGTTGTGGGATTTTTTTATGCCTGCTACATGCCCTTGGTTATTTTATGGGGATTTAAATGTATGCCTTTTTATGGAAAAAAAGATTAGTGGATTGCTTTTTCAGGTTTTTGAGGCAGAGGATGGCCCTATTCCCTGGTGGATGTTGGATATATGGGTTCCTGGTTTACATGGACCGATAATAGAGAAGGTACATAGAGGATATGTAAACGACTTGATAGGATTTTGGTGAATCCTAAATGGTTATACCCAATATCTTAAAAACCAGACCGAACATCAAACTGATCAAAGGAAAAGTTTAAGGTTTAGAGGTTCAATCAGTAATGAACCGCTATAAAATTGGAATATAATAAACAAAAATTAAAACTTATAAAAATAAGTTAAAATAACTTTGGATAAAATAATGAAGTTCATGAATCATGGATGATTCGTTGAGAATGTTTAGATATTTTTTCCTTCCCTCCGTATTTTATTATGTGATCATTAATTTTCCTCCTCTTTAGAACCCAATTTGGACAATATGAATACGTGAGTGGGAAAAGACAATTCCAAGATTTTCTCTGAAACTTCAAATATTTCCATTTATTTTAAGGGTTAGAATTTACGCACAAATAAAATGTTTTGAATATCTCAAAGTAAATTTTCGATAATAGTTTTATCTAGAAGAGATGTACGTTAGGCTACATAATATGTTTTTAAGAAACAAGCTTTCCAAGTTAAAAGTGAATAAAAGTATGATAGACTAAGTTCTTTGCGTGTTAATAATAAATTAGATATTATAACCATTAATTACCTTAACCTTATTTACTAAACTTAAAAGACAATAGTAGGATATTTATGCATTCTTGAATATAACTACTCCTTAAAGCTTATTTATTTCAATTAAACCAAAACACTATCCTTTTGATGTCAAAGCATAATTTATGTTTTCCATATAAATAAAAATACTTTAATGGCGGTTGTTATTCCGGTTAAACCAAACATCTATAATTTCTGATTTTCATTTTCATATAATTGATTGATTTTCTTTTTTAGATTGTTTTTATAAAATAGGGATATTTTAAGTTCTACATTGTTTTTCTTGTGAAAGAAGAAATATTAAAAGGTAAATTGAATTTAAAAAAAGAGTGATCCATAAAAAAAGTTATGCAAGTTTGATTAAGGTTTTAAAAATCAGGCCGGACCATCCAGTCCAACCAAAAAAAGTTTAAACCAATTGATTTTTATACGTAGAGGTTATTAAGTGAAACCAAACTGGACCATCGATCGGTTCAAACTTTTTTTGATTGAAGCGAACGGTTTGGTCCAGTTTTTAAAACCTTGGTTATACTAGATGACTTTAGTAGTTAATTATTTGAATCAGTTTCAATATGATCATTCTCCTTTGCTTTTGAAGATTGTTGTTAACTGACAGGCTATTGGTAATAGAGCATTTCGTTTCCAGAATGCCTGGTGCTTACAAAATTTCTTTTTAGAGATGGTAAAGCAAAGTTTGGTACAATCTTGCTTGGGCCGACCTTTACAAGTTCTATATCAAACGCGTAGACTGAGGGCGGACTACTTCTTAAGTAGTGGAATCACCTTGTGTGTGGCGATTTTACGCAAAATGTGAGAAGGACTGAAGATGAGGTTGTCATGGTAGAAAGTGCCTTTGAGGTTGATGGAATAGCCGATTCACTAAAGGCTTTGTAGTTGACTAAGGCAAAATACATATGTGCTTTACTAGGGGAAAAGGTATTTTGACGACAAAAAGCAAGGGTTAAATGGATAAAGGAGGGAGATGCAAGCATAAAATTCTTCTATGCCACAGTAAACGAAAGACAAATCCGAGGTTTGGATGAGGAATGGATAATAGACCTATAGTTGATCTAGGAAAAAGGGATGAGTTTCTTCAAACTTGCATTAAGTGAGGGATTGGTGGGTATCAGAGCTATGGATGCACTAGTAAAACGTGTGATTCATCCAGTTGTTTCGTCTTGTCCTCACGTCTCTATAGCTTTTTCTTCTCATCCTCACGTGGAGCACGCATAGAGTGTCTTCACATTAAATACCTTTATCCCTTACAAAAGTCAAGCCTACTCTTCATATCATTTAATGTGGCAATCTAGTCATAGCCTAGTCTTCACGTTATCTGTCCTATTGTTACATAAGTGAAGCATCATTTAATGTGTGGCAAAGGCTTTATCAAATGGAAGCCTACTATTCTTGTCTTAGTGAAGATAAGTGAAGCCTAGTCTTCATGTTATTTGTCTTCACGTAATACTAGGTTTGATATCTTCCATCTGCCTTTTCTCACAATTAAAACCTTTCATTTGCCTTAACATCATAATCTCTTCACAACCATATGTCATAACTTAACAATTTATGCTAGGTAAGGTAGGAATGTCACGGGGCTTGTATTTGGTACAACAACAATTTTGCATGATCTAAAAGTTGCTCTAGCCTAGAAGATGCATAAAACAATGACTTAGAGAAGCTAAAATCAATATCTCAAATATTGAGAGGGGAAAAAACAAAAAAGGAGCCCGTCATAAATAAATTACATAGAACCAAAGGCATCATTTTTCAATTGCAAGCCATCAACTTACAACAATATAGACCACATTGGTATTATCTAACTCAAATTTGTTAGAAATGTGTAAATGATTTATTGTAGTAGTTTTGCTACCCGATTTTCACATATAGTGAAAATTTAATTTGTGTACAAGTTTAAACACAAAATATTTTTTAGAAATTATTATGATTTTCACATGTTTATTTTAAACTATATTTAGCATTTAATACTTTGTAAAAATTATTATGATTGATGTCACTTATATGTTATTACTTTTAGAGATGGAAGGCTTGAATAATATGAATAATTACAATGATTGTATGGCAGTAAATGAAAAAGATGAGGGTATGGAATGATACTATAGAGATGCATTTAATATCCTTGATGGTTAAAGAAGTGAAGAAGGGAAATCGATCGAATACTACCTTTTTCAAATCTAGTTGGAAGAATACTAAAGCAGGGCTTCAAACAAAATGCAATAAGGTAATCATTGTTTTTGTTGCTGGGGGAGAATAAATATTTTCATTTACAAAAACAACCATGTAGAACTTCTGCTCTACCAGGTCATGATTGGATATTAGAACTTTTGAATGAGAATCTTACAAGAATTTATGAAAACTTAATAATGAGAAAGATAATCTTCTTGAGCTTATATGATGAGTTGAAGAGTTTAGGAGGCTTAAAAGCAACAAATCATTTGATTGTAGAGGAACAAGTAGCAATTTTCTTGATGACTATAAGGCATATTGAGACAACTAGAATCAATGCAGAATGCTTTCAACATTCGATCTGGATAATTTCGAAGTATTTTCAAAAAAGTCTTATATGCAGTTGATTGTCTTGCAAAAAAAGTCATTACTCCACCATCTTTTACTAATGCACCTCCTGAGATTAAACATAATTCAAAATTCTTTCCATATTTTCAGATACAGTCATATATTTAATTACTACTTTAATTATGTCCTTATGATTAAAATTATTTTAATATATATTTTTTAATTTTTAGGATTGTATAGGAGCAATATATGGTACACATATTGATGCACATGTTTTGACCGATAAACAAATATTATACAGGGACAAAAGAATTAATCCAACCCAAAATATTTTATGTTGTTGTTCATTTGACATGCGTTTTACATATGTAATGGTTGAAAACTGTGACAAATCTAGCGAATCAATTTCTTACGTCTCTATAAGGTATTATATTATTTTAAATAAACATAGTAATTATGATTCATTTTTAATATCTTTTTGTTAATATTATGTTCTTT
>JANPWT010000005.1:24060562-24071650 GCA_024678245.1 Erythroxylum densum
ATAATCATTATCACTACATACTCATATTGACATTATAAGTTATTTTTATTTTTTAAAAAAAATAGAAACTAAAAATTAAAAATCATAACAGTATAACAAAAATGTTCTCCAGACAAAGGAAAAAAAGGCAACCATACCAAAACAAATTATATATCCAAACTTAAACACATTCCAATCTGTATTTACAAACACTATTTCACTGATTGCATTTTTGTATGAACTATCAACATATCAACAGATACTTTCTAAACTTGTTGGAAAACAACACCAATAAAGTTCAAGAACAATTCAGGACAACCACTTAAATACATTTTGTCAAACACTTGGTATGCAAAAAATTCTTCCTCCCTAATTTAAGACAAAATCCCATTTTTTTCCATTAATCTCCAACAAATACATAGCCTATCATTAACAATCAATAATTAACATTTAAAACCAAACAAAGACTCCATATGAACCAAAAACAAAATCCACCAATTGTTATTCACTGGCGAAAGGAGAGGAAGGTTTTCCAAAACAACATTACCTTCGGTTAACACCGTCGGAGCAGAGAACGTCGGCGACGTAAGTCTCGACGACAACAACACAGCAAACGATGGCGATGGCAGGAGACGGAGGCGACAGTTGACGAAGAGGAGAGGAAGAAAAGGCTAAGGCGTGCGCGGGACTGGCTGGGGGGAGGGCTTGGGAAGTTCTAAAACATAACCAAAACGACGTCGTTTTGATTATGGGTTATATTTTAAACATTTATAACTTCATAAAACGATGTCGTTTGGATTTTAACCAAACGATGTCGTTTTTGTTAACTTTTAAGTTATCCAAAATGATGTTGTTTTGGTTATGTTCAAAACGACCTCGTTTTGGTTATATTTTAAATGTTTATAAATTCATAAAATGACGTCCTTTGGATTTTAACCAAATGACAGCGTTTTTGTTAGTTTCTAAGTTATTCAAAACGACGCCGTTTCGGGATAACCAAACGACGTCGTTTTCTTTCAGCTCATTGATGACGATTTACAAACATAATTATCGACGCCATTTACTGACGGAATTTACACTGCAAGTAAAATCTTATTTCCTGTATGATTTTGCCGATGAATTAGTTTATTCCGTCGGTAATTACAGACGGAACGATCTCGGTCTCTAAATTTCCGTCGCTATTCTGCTCTTTTTCTTGTAGTGATATGGGATAACTCTAATTAATAACTTAAATGAAAGTCAATAAGATGATATTTAAAATAAATCTATATGTAAACATGAAAATTATTCAAAATAAAATGGAATGAATTATGCTATTGTTAATTTAATCAAAAAGTTAATTATTTAATACTCTAAATAAAATATGATGTTTAATACTGCTACTCTTTTAATTTCTTATATCTTATTCTTTAATTTTTGAATTTTTCTTTTTCATAATTTATATTTACAATTTCATTTTTACGTATGAATAATTGGTTTATATGAAAATACATTCTAAAATTTTCAATTTGTTTACAAAAATTTGTATCTCATTTTTGAAGAATAAAAATGAATTTATTAAGCTAATAAAGGCATCAAAAGGGGATTACAAGGAGAACTACAAGAAACATTTGATGCTTCATTTCTTGTCTTACAGAAACTATTTCTTAGCTAACCAAGAACAGAAGAAAAGTAAGTGTTACACAAAGTAATGTCTCATAGGTCCATGATCTGAGTATTTAGTGACATTTTGCTTTGGTAAATATACAAATGAAATTTGATTTTTTTCCAAAATCTCATTGATGAAGAATTCGTCTTGGTCTCGCAAAACTCGTCTATTCCTTGCATCCCATAGGCTGTTAGGCTATAGCTGAAGCATCTTCATTCAAGCCTTGTTGGTGAAGGTACATTTAAACAATAAGTGTATAATTCTTAGTCTGAATTGTATAGAGAGCATCAATTAGGTATAGTCATCGATACCCTTGTATTCCATCTTTTTTTTTCTATAAGATTTAGAATTTATTTTAAATTTATATTTTTGTATAAAATCATAAATTATTATCTTAGCCTACATCCACTTTCTAAGCTCCACATAAGAGCTCATTATCATCTTCTTTATGGGCAAAGAGAAATCTCTCATACGTGTCTTCCTTCGAGCGAAAAAGAAATCTTATACATCTTCCTTTCCTAGGACAAAGAAAAATTCAAGTATATAATCAATTATAATACAATATTAATTATTACTAATTTTTGGTTACTATTACAAATTGAAATATATATAATATAATATAAACAAAATAAGTGTTGTGATATTTATTTTAAGTATAGAAAATTAATATATATAAGAAAAATAAAATTTTTAATAAAAAATAACCACCCAAAATATAGTAATAGTATACATTAGAGGTGATACAAAGAAAAAGTAGTTCTCTTACGATTGCTATATAAGACTAACTTTGTAGGCATTATTTTAAGTAAGATTATAATTATGGTAAAGAAAGACATTTTTTTACCACATATAACTAATTTTTGGCAACTAAAAATGTAACTAATTAATATTATATAATTTATTAGTATTCATATTTAAAAAATTGATGCATTAATTATTTGTCCTAACACTTAAATGCTCCTTTATTTTCTAACTCATTATAAATGCTCATTCATTGGAAATCATCATCTTTGTAGTTATATCCATATTACCTTCTTAAGATACCAATAATTAATATCATAAATACTATTTGGGAAGATGGGAAACATGGTTTTTCTAAAAATATACTTAATTACTAAATCAATATGTTAATGAAATTATACAAATTCTTTTGTTCCATGTTTATATTCTAACCGTGTAACTAATTGAACCCGTTTTAGTTATAATTTCATATATTATTATTCAGTTACTATTACAAAATTTAAATTATGATAACATATGTTAGAGACTTTTTATTGATATTCAATTATAACAAGATCTTTTGTTATTTTATCTCATGTGAATTGAATCTTGGTCTAGAAGAATGACATGCTTTACAATCAATCAATATTTCATTGTATTAATTTTATAGTAATTAATAATCTTGATTAACTATATCAAAATAGGATTTAATAACATTTTAAAATACTTTAATTTGTAGTATGATACTAATAATTGACTAATTTTAGTAAAAAATATTTATAAAAGGATCTCTTTTATAATTACTATTGTGGCGTGTGGTCACATACGCCGCAAACCCACGCGCAGCTGACTTCTACAGGATAACGTCAGCGTTACAATGCGTTGACGCAATGCTAATATCATGCTGATGTTAGTTGTACGGATTTTGCTATATTATTTTTATTAAAAAACACAAAATTTTCATATTTCCCGTAAGGGTGCCCCATGGTATTTTGGGTCAGTTTTTAGGTCCGAAAACTTCATACAATGAGCTTTTCCATTTTTCTGGATTTATTGCATTAGTAATAAATTAAAGTTTTACTCTAGAAAAAGAAATTAAGGTATTCTGAATCCAATTTCGAGAGAATTTTCATGCTTCGGACATCACATGAAGAAGATACTTCAAGTTTTTATATATCAAGTCTCATGTTCAGTGTTCGGGATTGCATGATTTGATCAGAAAAGGAATTAAGACATTCTGAAGCTATTTTTTGGTAAGTTTTTGTGCAACAATCTTGCCATAAGGGAGATATATGAGGTTTTCGTATCTCGGTGGTTAGTTTAGTGTTTGGTGATGCACGATAATCACTATATTGAGATTTTTATTTTACGAAAGTCTCAAATGAAGTTTTCAGATAATATCTTCAGCACGAGTGTGTGATAATGAGACTATGCATTCAAATTTTTTGCATTTATTGAGGTTACTTTGTCACATACCATATGCTCATAAAGAATGTGAGGAAAGCATAAAGATGTATCCCTTGTGTTTTTGGGCATTTTGAATATTGATGAGGATGTAGTCACCACAGTGGTCTTTCGAGTCGGTATTTTGAATTGTTCTGCTTACACATCAGGGGATGTCTTTAGTCTTATGTTTGGTTATTCTGCCCACAGGTGTTGGCCTTATATGAGATTTTGAGGCGTGCATAAAGGCATTAGATAAGCGAAAGTTGTTACTTGAATGATCTATTTGCCCACAGGTGGTAGTGTCATGAGAGTTGATAACTTGTACTCTGGTCACTTTTATGTGGAGGTCTAGTTGCATATATTATGTATTTAGCCCACAGGTGTTTCATAATATGTGTGATTGGGTTTTCATAAAATTAAAAAGATGCTTGTACTATGAGGTCAAGGAGAGCAAAGTTATCTTTTTATTACTACATGTGGATGATATATTGCCCACGTCAAATCACTTGATCATGTTGTATGAGGTAAAGCAACTTTGGTAAGAACTTTGACATGAAGGACCCTGGTGCAGCATCTTCTGTCCTAAATATTCAGATAGAATGCATGCATTGAGTACATGTTATAAAGGTTTAATACGATTAACAGTAAACCTGTCGTAGCAGCTTTCTCTCAATAATCTTAGGCACAGTATCTAAAGAATAAAGTAAAGAGAGAGGTTATAAGTAATGTTCCATATATTAGTATGGTTGATAACTTGATGTATGCTCGACTATGTACTAAGCAGGACATTGCATTCACCATTTGATTGTTTGGCCAATATCTAGTTAATCTAAGTGTGGACCATTGGAATGCAGTCTAGCGAGTGTTGAAACACTAAAGGGAATTACGGATTATATTTTGACATATAACATAGTTAATAGACTAAATCTCATAAGGAATTCAGATTCAAATTTAGCTATGTGTCCAGATGATCAAAAGTCCACTTAAGGTTACAGTTTTAAGTTTGCAGATGGTATAATGTTGTGGAAGTATGTCAAATAGACACGGGTAACTTCCTCAACTATGCATTAGAGTGCATGTTATGAGGCTGCTTAATAGATGGTTTAGCTCATGAACTTGATTTTTAAGTTGTCTGTGGTTAATTCAGTGGCTAGACCCTTTTAGTCATACTATGGTAATCTTCTTACCTTGTTGTTTAATAACAACAAAGAATATCACATAGTCTTAGCATTTAAAAGTTAATTATTTGACTATAAAAGTGTTGGTACAAAAGGTGACATTAATGTTTGGAGCAGTTAAAGACTGGGGAACTGTAAGTTGATCCTTTAACTAAAAGACTTCGCCTACTTGTGTTTGTGACATAAGTATATAGTATAGGTGCACTTAGACATTGTTAGTTAATAGATCATTATGTTTGCTCCATGTACATTTGTACGTTTTGATGTATTATGACAGTTTGATGGTTCATCAATAAATATTATCATCGTTTATTCTCAATAATACGTGTTGTCATACATTGTCATAATACGTACGAAAGTCTTAAGATTTGTGTCGATTTTAAGCATTTAAAGATCATTAGACATATATACAGATTGACCTTGTGCATATGTTATTTAGACGTATACATTTTTAGTATGGGTATCTGTGAAATTTAACATGGCATAATGGATACAAGTTTTTTAATCTCATAAAGATTCTCTAATGTAGTCTAGCATTCAGTTGGAGAATATAAAGATTTTCTTTAATGCAATTTAGCAGTTGGTGAGAGGAAACAAGTATTCTCTAATAGCATTCGGTGAGAGAAAACAAGATTTCTCTAATGCAGTTTAGCATAAAGTTAGAGGAATTGAGACCGAAAAATGAAGATATTATTATTTAGATCATAAATGTATCATCTTAGTTTGCCACACTCCATTTTTCCATTCATGTTAGTGACATATTAGGTATACGTAATTGTATTGGATCTATGTCGCACATGACTTATCCATTTGATACTTTTCGGTATCGAAAGTCTTGCAGGACGAAATGATAGACTTTCATTATCTTTGGATCAAATATTTTGTTTTTAAACCTAGTCGACTAATTTAGTAGCATGGTTTAACTTAGTTTTTAAATTGTTTTAAAACCAGAGTCAAAATTGTAATTAATGCTTGTCAAAAAAGGAGAATGTTGGACAATTTTATCCTTTTCCATAAAGTTGGACAACTATTAATTACATTTTTTGGTTTTTCAATAAATTATCGTTTAAGTTACGTAATTTGATCTAGATAAAGATAATAAAGTGACACAATAAATGATCTAAATCAATAGGTCGAAGCTCGAATACAAAATTGATCCCAATTTGTGTGAATCGGACTCATATCGGTCTTGTGATAGGGAAACCCGATATGAAAGCTATATATAAAGGTTAAGGTTTCCTATAATTGCTCATATCAATCGTAAGCATAAGGATTCTCTGACCTGTTAAGATAACCTACGCTTTGAAAAAATTGTAGAAAGACTTTACGCGTATCTCGTAGAGGAGTTCTCGTAAAGATGACTATAGATTTATGATCGTTTCGGCTTCAAAAAGCTCGTTTGAAGTTATGGAGACCGAAATTAGGTATTTCCACATTTCTTTGTTTCTTGTCCTTTCACGATCGAATTGGGATACGTAACTAAAGTACCGTTACATATTATATATCAAACTAGAAAAACTTGGGATAAATTAAAAATAAATCTTTTAAAATAATTAAACTAAAGGAAATTTCTATTAGCCTTTACTTATGATAAGTATCTCTAGCATGGGAACTTGTATTATAGGTCAACTAGTGAGAGACAAGGTGATGAAAACACGGTTTCAATTTTTTAGCTTTGCAGACCTTCATGACTTCTTTATCTTTGGCACTAGATTTTTGTTCCTAGGTATCCTGCTCCGAACGATACCTAGAAGCCTCTATGGAGGCCTTTGCTCGGGAGGGCCAACTTCATAAGCGGGCGCGCACCCGAGATCATGAGGAGGAGATCGCCATAACACCTCCACCGTCGTATAGTGTTGTTGTGATGGGGACTATAGCTGCTGCGAGTAATGATAATGACTGGCCTGAAGATGAGGTTATGACCACTAACGAAGGCGATATCAACATTTCGGCAGACCAAGGGGGAGGCATCACCCTTTCGGCCTCGTTTAAAAACAAGCTAGATGCATAGTGGAAACAAGCTGGGGTGGTTAAGCTGCTTGGAAGAAGGATCGGATTCCAACTGTTAGGCAAGTGCTTGGTGTCCCTATGGCACCCGTAAGGACCGATGAAGGTAGTTGATTTGGATTTTGATTACTACCTCGTGAGGTTCAAAGAGGAAGAGGATTGCTTGGCAGTTTTGACGCAAGGGCCATAGGTTATTTTCGGTCACGTTTTGTTTGTCCAACAATGGCAGCCTAGCTTCAGACCATCCCATGGAATGGTGACTCGTGTAGTGGTGTGGGTTCACGTCCTCAACCTTCCCATCACACGTTACAATCCCTAAATTCTTACCTCGGTTAGAAACTTGGTGGGTACCACTGTCCGAATTGATGTCGCGACTGTGCTGAAGTCCCGAGGCAAGTATGCGAGACTGGTCGTGGACGTTGATCTCGCGTGCCCATTGCGCAACAATGTCGAGTTAGATGGAGAGACATTATTCCTAACGTATGAAGGCCGCCTGCAGCTTTGTTTTGCTCGTGGGAGGATCGGCCATGTGGAGACTGCGTGTCCCTAAGCCTTCCATCCTCCGCTGGCGACTGGATCAGGTGATGACGCAACGCAGGCGGCGGCGGCCACAGCTCCACCTCCAGGCACGCAGGCAACGGCTAGTTCCTCCAACAGTTATGGTGAGTGGACGCAGGTCACTAGGAAAGGTCCACAAAAATCACAGCCCAGCAGAGACGTCAATGAAAGAGGCAGGACACGTACAAATCAGGGAGGCTCGAGGTTTAACATACTGGATTGTCAAAATGCTCAGGAAGGATAGGCTAAGGGCACGTCCACGGGCCCACCTGCTCACCAACCAGTTGGTAATTGGATTTTCTCACCAACCACTGAACGTGGGTCCAAGGTAAACAAGTTGTTCCCAGCTTAGTGTTCAAATCCCCTAGGCCCAAAAAACACACGAAGCCAGCCTCCAGAGGCCCCCCAACAGTGCAACTTCGAATGCACAAAGGGGATAACTCTTAGGCCCAGGCCCATGCAGTGACCAGAGAGACTCCTATGACCCCACTCCAACTCCATCCGTTTGTCCAGCACAATCACATGGCTATAGATATTTCCTCCCACATCGAAATGGTTTGTGATCACCAAATTTTAGAGGAACGCTAAGTCTATACTGAGGCCAATCTCTATCCTATGGAGGGAGTCGAGGAACAGGAAGTGCACCACACCCAAGAAAGCCCTGCCGATCCTGGTCTGGAACCTCCAGATTTAGTTACGAGTGGCCTGTGAGGGGAAATTCCCAGACGAGGGTACTTTGTCCACTACTATAGGAGGTACCACTTCACCCTCTATCGGAGCTTAGCCTTCTCGTTGTTTTTAGTTTTATGTCTATCTTAATTTGGAATTGCCAAGGGGCTGGGGGCTCCAGCTTCCTAACCATACTGCGTAACCTTCTACGTATGTATAAGTTGAGTATTCTGGTCTTGCTGAAGACGCGTATTAGTGGTCCTCGGGCCAATGCTGTCATTAATTCCTTAGGCATTGACCTATCTTTTTGGGTCGAAGCAGTAGGTTTTTTGGGTGGGATCTAGCTCCTTTGACAAAATGACGCGGGCATCTCCATTGGTATTGCTCATCGTCAATTCATCTATACCACTATCAATTTTGCGTCGGGCTCGTGTGAGTTCACTGCAGTCTATGTTAGCCCTCAGCGGACTTCCCAGTCATTACTTTGGCCCACCTTAAGTTGGGTAAGCCGCACTACCCGTCGTCCTTGGCTAGTAGGCAGAGACTTTAACGCAAAGCTGGCCCAATTGGACAAGCTTGGAGGTGAACGGTCCACTTGAGTCGTGAGGAAGTCTTTTAAGGACTGGGTCCATGCCAGTGGCCTTCATGATCTGGGCTATATAGGGTCGAAATATACGTGGCATCATGGTATGGTTAAAGCCCACCTGGATCGTGTTTTCAGGTCTTTTGCTTGGCTTTATGAGTTCCCCCACATGACGAACCAATATCTACCTTTCTTGGGATTGGATCATCGACCCTTGCTTGTTCAGATTCGTCCTTCATCTCCTCGTCCCCCGAGGGATACGCCCTTTTGTTTCCAGAATGATTGGCTCTCTCATCCGCAGTTTGAGGTGGTGGTTACGGCCCATTGGCTGTCACACGCCGATACCATGAGTCAAGCACTCGCCACATTCTCCCATCAGTTGATGAGATGGAATAAAGCCGATTTTGGTAACATCTTCCACAAAAAACAGAGGCTGATGGCGTGCCTTGAGGGCATCCAGCACAGCATGACGGACGATAATTTAGACTCCCTCCTCGCCCTTGAGGAAAAACTTAGTGCTGACCTGAGCTAGGTTCTGTGTAAGGAGGAATTGTATTGGCACCAGAAAGCTCGTTGCAACTGGATCTCGAAAGGGGACCGTAACACCAAATTCTACCATACTCTCACACTGTCTAGGCATAAGAAATTGATGGTGGAGAGCTCCTGGATTCTAATGGGATCCCTATTACCGATCCTGTACAGCTCGGCCAACTAGCCCGTTCTTACTTTGTCGAACTGTATACTTCTGAGGCAGGGGACCCCCAAAGTTTCCTATCACCGCTACTTTTCTATTACTTCCCGACGCTAGGCTCCAGGAGCTTACTCAACCCCTTCATGACATTGAAGTCAAGTATGCTATTTTTGATATGCATCTCCATAAAACACCAGGAGTTGATGGTTTTAATGCTTTAATTTTCCAGAATCAATGGGGCATGGTTGGGCCTTCTATGGTGAACTTCCTTAAATAAATCTTTACTCAAGGATGTTGGGAAGCAGAGTTAAATCATACCATTCTTTTCCTGATCCCCAAAAACCCCTCCCCGACTAGAATGGCCCATTTATGTCCTATTAGCCTCTACAATGTCCTTTATAAAGTCATTTCCAAAATTGTGGTGAACCGCTTAAAGCCTCTGATGTCGACTATCGTGGCGGAGACTCAGTGCAGCTTTATTCCTGGTAGGCATATCACGGACAATATTATTATAGCCCAGGAGGTCATCCACACAATGCGCAAGAAAAAAGGGAAGACTGGTTATCTAGCGATAAAGGTGGACCTTGAAAAAGCTTATGATCGACTCCGTTGGGAGTTTATCCTAAGCACCTTGCAGGATATTGGATTGCCTGAGGGGCTTATCAAAGTTATCATGTAGTGTGTGACTACCGTTACTATGCAAGTTGCTTGGTAGGGCAACTGAACTTTCCCTTTTCACCCTTCCCGAGGTATTCATCAAGGAGACCCGCTTTCGCCTTATTTTTTTATTCTGTGCATGGAACGTCTGGAACATAGCATCTCCTAGGCAATGGAGCAAGGTTCCTAGAAGCCGATTAGGATGAGTGCCAATGGCTCCCCTATCTCCCATCTGTTCTATGCAGATGATCTGATCCTCTTCGTTGAAGCTACGGAAGCACAAGAGCAATTAATTACCAACACTTTAGAGGTGTTTTGCACAGCTTTTGGGCAGAAAGTTAACGTTGACAAAACTAGGATTCATTTCTCCTAGAATGTTCCTCCTCCTACTGCGCGTAGGATTAACCAACTTTTACGCATTACCAGTACGAGGAATCTCGGGAGGTACTTAGGTGTTCCCCTGATTCATGAGCGTACCACGCGGAGTACCTACCAATATATTTTGGATACAGCCCAGAGGAAACTTGTTAGTTAGAAGGCCAAGACCCTCTCTTTAGCTGGCCAAGTAACACTAGCCCAATCTGTCCTCGCAGCCCTCCCCCTTTACTTTATGCAAACTGTGTGCCCCCTTTGCTTCAGCAGAGCATTGACCCATGCATCTAGTTAAGTGGGAAGAAGTCTGCAAGCCTAAACAAGAAGGGGGTCTTAGCCTCAAATGCATCCACATATCGGATGATGCTCTGTTGTCCAAGCTGGGTTAGGCTTTAATTACTCAACCTACAACCCTATGGGTCAGGCTTCTAAGAGCTAAGTATCATCTACCTCTGGACCATATTCCCCTCACTATCGATAGGGCAAGGGCTTCTGCTACATGGCGAGGTATAGCAGCTACTTGGTCTTTCTTGCGCCAAGGCTTATAGTGGACTTTGGGGACCAGGTGGAAAATTTTATT
>JANPWT010000005.1:24129859-24155961 GCA_024678245.1 Erythroxylum densum
CAATTGCATCAACAACTTAAGCTTTGAATCTTAAGAATAAATGGTTAATGAAAAAATTATATCAATTTCATTCAGCATCTGGCATCCAAGATAGTTTTAGGATTCATCTTTTATTCTCTAAGAGTTAGCAATTTTGGGATGACAACTACTTGCATCATATCTAAGAAACAATTTCTCTCTATTATATTGTATACATTCCTCTAAGATCTACTACTTGTGTTTCTTCACATAAATTGAAACTAATAACATAAATAATCAAGTTACCTTAAACTATAGTGGTCAACTTATAACTTGTTTATGAAACCTACATAATTCATGACAAATATTTTCCAAAGGAATAAATCTTGGATAATGTTCCAAATTTTTTTTGTGAAGTTACAATCAAATAAAATATGGATTAAACCAATACCTCAACCTAAAAAACACATAAACCAATGATTACCCATATAATCAAACCAGAAACAAAAACCCATACAATCAAAGCAGTACACAAAATGTCGTAATAAACAAAACCCAACAACATCGTGAAAAATAATCAAAGAAGGACCACTTTCCTTAACCGATGATTAAATGAATATGACGACTATGGCACGTGATGGAAGAAGATAAACGTAAGGAAGAAAAAACAGTGAGGAAACTGAAGCATGCACGATAGAAGATGGAGAACCATGGACGACGACAATGATGACGACAGGGAATCAACAAAGGTGACAAAGGAGAAAACAAAAAAAAGAGAGAGGAGAAAATAAGGATGGACGAGGGGGTGGGGTTCATGGGTAGGTTTTTCATTTTATTAAAAACGTTGAAGATGAAACTAATGACGACGTTTAGGTTTTAATTTTACCGACAACATCGTTATTCTGTCAGTAAATCACCGGCAGAAGCCAATCCCATCGATACACCCCGACACTTATTTATGCCGCCAAGCATTCTAACTAATTTATCGATGAATATCGTTATTCTGTTGCTATGTTCCATTGGAAAAATTATGGGGATAATTTCTCTTTATCATTACAAACTAATATTTTGTCCGTTGTAAAATGGAAATTTTTCTGATAATATTACCTACATAAATTGATTTTTTTGTCGTTAATTAGCTATGGTGTTTTTACCGTAGGTAATTTTCCATCGATAGTTTATAATTTTTTATAATGATCCCATTAATTCCTCTTTATGACCTCCAAACCTTCGAGCAAGACCAACTTTAACACTTTTAATTTAAATAATGACTATGGCCTTCTTAAAGACAAAATCCTTGGATTTAACAGCATATTTGAGGAACCTTAGTCAAGAATCTTGCCTTGTCCTTAACTATTGCACATTTGGAAGTAGTTAGCTTAGAAGTATACATAAGCACATGAGCTTTCTTGGTCATTTCATAATCCACATCAATTTGGTACTTAATAATCCATAAGTTCTTTAGGGTCTCTTGTTGCCCTTTCCTCGTCCTTTTTTCATCCTCCTCGTTGGGAGTAGGATATATAAGTTTATATCTATTACCTTTTAGTTGGTTGTAACCTTTTGCAACTAATCTTGCCTTAAACCATTTAACTAACCTATCAACCTTCAACTTAGTTTTAAATACCCATTTTAAACCAATAACATTCATCTCTGGGTCTCTAGGAATTTTTTAACAATAAAAATCAACCAAGTTAATTATATATTATTTTAAAATATGAATTATAAATAAAAAGGAGAAATTGATCATTTTTATTAGTATTTTTATTACATAATAAATAACAATTTAATAACATATTTAATTTACTGTCATATTAAATTAATAAAATATTATTATCATTTAATAAATATAATAATTAATTAAAATTATTTTTATTTTAATATAAATAATGATATGTATATACAATAAATAAGTTAAATTAATAAACTGATCTGTTTGTTTTATACTCCTATAATTTATTATTCTAATTATTTTTTATGATGCCATTGTCTACACAAAGTGCCCAATGTCCCAAAAATATTAAGTTATAGAAGTTAACAAAAGAAGACTAATAAAATATATTCACAAATATTTTTTGCAAAATATAGGGATTCTTAAGAAATTTGAGATGGACAAAATTAATACAAATTTTGATATCTTTTACTATTTTTATTTTCATTTTAATATTATTTTATAAAAGTTTTATCACTTGATAAAACATGCCAATCCTTGACGAATGACTAAAGATGGGACTATGTTGTTTATATCAATGTGTTAAAAATTGAACGGAAAGTTAAATAGATAAGATAAAAAGATTTAATATTCAAAAGATACAACTTCAATTAAATTATTATAAAATTACTTAAAAATTAAAAAAATTTAAAATTTCTTTTAATCGTCATTTTGTGTTTTCCTAATAAAACGACAGAATATATGTATCGTATGGGCAACAGCTCGGGGCAAAATTGTAAAGTCGGTAGCCAAACAACAAAGTTTCTGACTAAACAGGTTTAGAGATATATCCACTTCCAAACATACCCTATAACTGAAACATCTAAGCTGTGCAAACAGGCAACCCCCTGTTTTGGGCTTTTCTCTGTCTGTTCCTCCTCTCTCACTTAAGCTCATAAACCCTAATAATTTCCAGAATTAAAACCCTAAAACCCTTCAGAGACCCTTAAAATGGCTTCGATTATGCATCGATCTCGCATCGTTTCTATGATTTGTCGATCCCAAAGGCCTCCCCGCAGACGATTTAGCACCGATGTGAGTTCCAATCCGAGCAAGGAGTCAATCATATCTTCACAGTCTATCATCACCGATCAAGCGGCGGCTGAACCTCCTACGGAGAAACCTGTGGAGGAGGTAACTGGTGGACAGGAGAGGAAAGCTTGGGGCTTTTTGAAGTATGCGATTGTTGGGTCTCTCACTAGCGCCTCTGTTCTAGCTGGCTACGCAACTTACGGTGTGTTAATTTTCTTCTTTTTTTTGCTTTTGATTATTTTTGGAAATAAATTGGTGTTTTTTCCCATCACATTCCTGTAAAGTATGATTTGGTCGTAAAATTTTTTATTTTGATATATTTTTCTGTTTTTCTATTGGGTTCTAAATGGTGCATGCTTGTGTTTTCTATTTAATTGAATAAGAAGTAGGTCCTTGCTTTATAAACTGTTCAATGCTGAACTTTTATTCATAAACATAAAGTTTGATGCTTCTGTTTTTATGGAAAGTTGTTTCCAGAAGTAAACTGATTTTAGTTTATAGGTTGTTGCAAACATGTCTCCTTTTTCCTTTTTCATTGAGATTATTTTAAGCTTAGCGAGTAAACTACTTTTATTCTAATTGCATCATCAAATGATTGTACTGTGTCGTTCAATCGTTGAAGGTTTCATCTTAAATTATCTTTTGTTTTTAGTTGGTTTTAAATTGGTGTGATTGAGTTATTTACTTTCAGACGAAGCACGGTTCTTGCTTGATAAATCATGCAGTGCTGAAGTTTAGTGGTTTCTGTTTGTTATGTGTTTATTTTGCTCTTTTGTTTGTTCAGCTTATTCACTGGATGAAATAGAGCAGAAGACAAAAACATTGCGAGAATCTGTGAATTATACTACTGGTGATGATACTTCCTCTGTTGAGGTCAGTCAACTTTTAACTTTCTGATTGTATTCTTCATGTTCTTTTCCTATTAGTATTCTTGGCATCTTTACAAACGCTGTTGTTACAACTTTTGGATAAGAAAAAAATTGCTTTTAATCAATTCTTTGTTTTCCACTCTGTTAATCACTGGTCTGTCGCGTGAAACAATTTTCAAAAGTAGCAGGGTGTGATTTTTATTTCAACACGACAGATGAACAGATCTAAGTAAAGTAAGTTAGGATGTAATCCAGGATGTTGCGAATGAGAATTTAAATCTTCAATTTGGATGTCACTCCCGTATTTCGAGGAATCCAATCTCTCGATTCATCTCTTTGATTTTTACCGTGATGTTTTGCATAATTATTCTCATGATAGCTGAATACGCTAAATAGGCAATAATACAATAAATTGATATTCACTTATCGAACTTCTGCAGAAATATAAAGGTTTCCTGTACTCTGCTGCAATGACAGGTGAGATCTCTGAAATGTTTTTTAACAACATTATTCACCTTCTCTGTAGTTTACATTCATGTTCATATAAAATTTTATTTTGCAAATTTATTAGAATATTGGCTATTACATGTTCACTTTGTTCCTGCCTTAATTTGGAACTGATATTCTTCTTCCTGTTTTTCTATTGCATCATTTCCTTAGTAGATCTTAAATTTCACTTGATTAGCTGCAAACCATTTCCAAAAAGTTCACATGTTATGTTTTGTTATAATTTTGGTTATGATGATCACGTCAGTGATTTTATATCAGTTGTGCTTGGATTTTTTTCCGTCATGTTGTCATTTGTCAATTCGATGAAGGTCATCAACATAGCAATTGTAGTTGTTCACATGCAATGCCATTTCTATGACTGAAAAATTGATTGTTTTCATATCCCATGCAAGATGCGGGTCTTATTATGGGAAAAAAATGATGGTTACCTGCCATCGATGCTTTTATTGTGGGTTATTTGGTCTATGGACAGTTTGTTATTCCACTATCTCTCATCTTGATCTTTTAGAATGGAAAAATACAGAGGAGCTAATCATTGAACGCTTAATTATGCTGTGAAGTTTATAAGTGGAAATGTAAGCATGTTTATGTAATGGGCTTCTGAAAATTGTGTGTTATTTATCTCAATTGGAAACAAAATCCTCATGTTATTTGCTTTCTTTGAATTCCAGTGCCAGTTAAAGCGGCTGAACTTTACCTGGATACGAGGAGAATGATTGAAGAGCAGGTTAAGGTGAGTGTGGATTCAACTTCCATTATTGTTGGATCCATCAAAATTTTCATCTTCTAGTTGTTAACCTTAGGGTTTGTGCTGCGTAGGGTTTTACTGAACCAACATCTGATAAGCTTCTGCCTGATCTGCATCCTGCGGAACAACATGTTTTTACTCTTGTTTTAGATCTTAACGAGACAATAATCTACAGTGATTGGAAGGTAAGGCATCTAGTGGAAACAGCTGGCACAATACTTCATTTGTATTATTTATTTGAATTTAAACTTCAAAAATGTTTTTGGAGTCTATTCAATAAGTTCCCCAGCTGGATCATGTCTGCATAATGATTTTATATTGTCAATGATATTAACTATTCTACGTTCATGTGTTCTGTTCTTTTGTCGTCTAAAGCGTGACAGAGGCTGGAGAACATTCAAAAGACCTGGAGTTGATGATTTCTTGCAGCATCTTGCCAAGTTCTATGAGATTGTTGTGTACTCTGACCAGCTGAATATGGTAGTTGAATTTTTGTGGCCCTATGTTCAAATTTATGTGAAGTCATTTGGTTATCAATTTTTTTTTTTTTTGTGCAGTATGTTGATCCTGTTGTTGAAAGATTGGATACAAACCACTGTATACGGTATCGGCTATCAAGGGGGGCTACCAAGTATCGGGATGGCAAGCATTATAGAGTATGCTTATTATTGCCTTATACAGGCCATTACCATGTTATGTCTTTCTTTTGTGTAGCTTGTCTATCATTGTTCATCTGTAATATAACATATACAGTTTATATTATTATGCATTCAAATGCAATCATATCAACATATTTCTTTCAAAATTCTTTTGGATGCTATGGGAATAAGCTGACTATACTCCACATAATCAATAGATTTATAACGTGAGGTCACACTTGACCATCCTTGGGATAGCTGTTGGGCAAAGAATTCTGTCAACTACTTCCATTGATTATACTTCGCGAGTGGTTTTGCGATGAAACCATACCATGCACAACACAGTACCTAGGCCCCCATTTATAGTTTCTGATGTGATCATAGAGGCATTGACATATCCTTCAACCTATGATTTAGTCATCTTATCTGGAATGTAGTGAAGTATTTAGAAATATGAGATCATAGCATATGTTAATATACACTAGTATTATTAGATCTTAACTAATGCCCTTACAAGTTTGCATAGCTAGAATGATTTGGTGAACTCTAGGTTTAGATCTTAGCAAAAAGTCTGTATAGAGTATCCACTTCACTACTGCTGGGTTATTTATAAGGCTTATTTGCGATGGGATGAGATATCACTAATTTTTATGATCCAGGGAACAACATTCTCTCTTTAATTTTTTTTTCATAAAAAACTATTTCCAATCTTTATTTCTTCCTAGTAAAATGCATTGGTGCAACTGTATTCACCATGCTTTTCTAGAGCCACCTTTAGTAACTGTTTACTTGAAATGGATTTGCTTCTATTTATATCATCTGTAGGCAATCCCGGGCTTTATTCTTTTAAAGTTTGCTGAATTAAATGGTTTTATGAATAGTTGCAGGTCATTTATAACTGCTGCATATAGATAATGAAAAGATATCATTGTTCTAGTTGTTATTTTCAGGATTTCACGAAACTCAATAGAGATCCAGCTAAAATTATATATGTGAGTGCACATGGTTTTGAGAATAGTCTTCAACCAGAAAACTGTGTCCCAGTTAAGCCATTTATGATGGATGACAAGGGGGATGCACCTTTGGATACAGCACTTCTGGATCTCATTCCATTTCTTGAATGTAAGTTACCTGCAAATCCTATTTCTAGAACTCATGTCCGCATAAATTCACAAAGGGGAAATTTTTTAAAGTGCCAATGCTGACAATATAGGGGTATAGTTGTTGAACTTCTAGGTGCCTTTATCGTTTCTCATTTACATCTTTTTGTGAAGCTTCCACATTATCCTTGAAGATACCATACTTGATCTTCTGTTGAATAATAAAGGACATTCACATGCTGTGTGCAGATGTTGCACGTGCTAGTCCAGCTGATATCAGAACAGTTCTAGCTTCTTATGAAAAGAAGGACATTGCAAAAGAATTCATCGAGCGTTCTAAGGACTATCAGAGGTTACTTTCTTACTTGTCATAGCTTTGTTAGAAATCTATGAGGCTAGCTTTGTTTCAGCGCTAGATAGTGTGTTCAATCAGCATAACCTTTCTTCTTTGACTGGCATTGTAATTTGTTCAAATCTTGGTGTAGACGCATGCAAGAACAGAGGCAACAAGGGCGTTTCTGGCGACGATGAGGTTGTTAGTAGGATATAGTGGATGAAGTTTTGGCGGGAAGATCATGATCAGACAATATTTACACTTGAAGTTGTCGAACCCTTTTTTATTTTGCCAAGTTAGAGCAGTTTGACTGTCGAGGGTTATTTTGGAAATCATAATGCTCTTCACTGCATCATTTATATACCGTTCGGAGTTTGTGGTCTTTCCCAGTTGTTGGGATCATGTTACTAATCAATTATCTTGATAAATAATAATCGAGATTTTCTTCTAGTGACAAGGGGATTCATATCCTCATTCTCTCAGCGTTTGTAATCATCATTCATCTCAAGGATCGGTCATTCAACAAGTTTTGCAGAAAGCTACAATAGAGGTTAAGTTTAGCCGTCTGATGTAAATAGTCTACTTTGTTTTCTTTTGCTCATGGTTGTGTCATGAAATCTATTTGTAAAACATTTCCTGTTCGAGTTGCGAACTATTTTATTTCTCATCGTGGCCATGCTCCATTTGGACAACATTTGGTGATACTGTTGTCTTCTGCAATTAAATTTAAAAAGAAATCTTATAAATTAATGTAGTAGCTGAAAGTAGTGATTATTTTCATAAAGAATTTTTAACGGTAAAAGTTAACGAGTTTAAAATTAAAGCAAAAAAGGGGGAGGTTGGGTTTTCAATTCACGGCAATTTAAGAAAAAGATGATAAAAATTGAAAATTAAAAAGTAATTGGATTTGAAAATTTAATAGACAAACTTTGATTTTAGATCATCGAAGTTATCATAATAGATGATATAAAATTTATTCATATAGATCCTTGATATAAAATTTATTTCATCAATAAACATTTATTGGAAGATTTTTTAAAAATGTAAATGAATAGAAATATGTATTCGAAATATTCTTATTAACAACCTAGATATAATCGTAGATTTAATGGAACAATAGCTTTAAAAACCAAGAAACTAATGAACAAGATAACACATGTACGACATGCATTAATCAAGATTAGTATCTTCTTAGAATTTCCTACTCTAAGGTAAAGAAAGTAATCCTAATTACCACTTATGATTAACAAAATTGAACATCATAGTTCATTAATCTACTTATTAAACGAATCAATTCTTAGTTGTGCACCTAAAAATCAATCAATTCAATTAGAAAAAATAATTAGAAGATAGTCAATGAACTTTATTGGAACATCTCACACATAATAGATGATAACATGATTTTTCTCAACCAAGAAAAGGGGTTTAGCTGCTCATAACGAAAGTGAAAATCAAAGAAATAACAAAACATAAAGTCTTCATCTCTGGTCTTTTTCTAAAGAATATGAAAATAGTTAGTAGAAAAGTGTAAAAATGTCAACTAAAAATGAAAGAAAAGTTGCAGAAATTCTAAAACTATTCTAAAACTAAAGGCTATCAAGAACAAAAGAAGAACAACAGCTAAAAAAAAACTATCCCTAAATTTTACTATGAACAGTAGCATGCAAATCTCTCTTTATCGCTTCAAATTTTCTCAATCTTTCTTTGATTTTTAGCAGATAACCTTCTTATAGATTTAGGTGGTCGATCCCTATCAATAAGGATGCAATTTTGATTATCAAAATTATCAAAATCTGAAGTGGATGGGATCTGTATTTTAAAAACATATATGACAGATAAATTTTGTCCTTACACGTACCACGCTTAACCACTAAATTTGTTGCCAATTTAAAATTTCGGATTTTCTTTGTTTCTTTTGCATCTTTTTTATTCAATTTCACATCTAAAGTGCAGAAAATCATCTGAGAACAATTAAGCGATAATTCCATTAATTTTAAATAATAATTTCGACACATTAAAAAGAATTAAATACAAAATAAGCACAAAATGACAACTTAATATTTTGATTACTTGCGGGGCATCTGATTCGATTGGTTTACAGGTAGTTTCATCGTTGTAGTCTGGAATTTGTGAAGTCTTCCCTCTCGATCCACCTTGACAGCATTGGCAAGTTGAAGAGGATCTCTCTTCTAATGTTCTCCGGCATATCACTCACATTGAAAGCTCAGCAAGTCCACCGTTCAGTAAGGTTTTGAATATTATATTCGCAGATTGAGGATCAACATGAACATGTATATGCGGCATCATTCACTACCGACCACTGTGCTTGTAGGCCATACAGGACTTATGCCTTCTGCCTGCACGGGTAGCTCAGTTGGTCATTGGCAAGGTTAACTTGGGACAAGGACCAGGGTTCGAATCCCAGCTACGGGAGGAGTGATTGCTGATAAGCTGACTGAGATCAGACCGTGATTTACCCCCTCACTACTCTGTCGGGCCGGGGTGTGGGGACGCCTGGGGTGGGCGATCCACCTTTTGGGACAAGGACTTATGCCTTCTACCTTTGGTCTAAAATTTTGAGGAAAACGCTGGTGGTTTTAGGAATTGTGGTTATTTCATGTGAAGTTACTAACACTAGTATAATTTAAAGAAATATTCAGAGATACACTATCTTCCAACCATTTTCTTCTCATTCATGTTTTAGATTTATATTTAGTGCATTTCATTTGTTTATTAGAGAGTTTTTATTGTTTTTGATACTTAGTTCTTTCATATTTTTGTTTTCAGGTTGTAATTAACTTATTTGGAATAAAATGAGTAAATTCAAACAAGTTCCAATTATTTTGGAGCTATTTTTGACCAAATATTGACAAGTACATGGCTGTGCTTTAAGAGTCTTAAGGTGTGTTGATTGATTCTTGTAGTACACGCTCATGTTCAAGAGGTACACATTCATGTTGACTATTGATGAGCTTGTGTTCACAAAACATATGTCCGTGTTCATTCACGAGTTTGCTCCAAAAAGGATATTGTATCTTTTTTAAAGTACAAAGCTTAGTACATGTCCGTCTACTTGTTCGTATATAATCTAGAATCTGAATTTCAATATTAAAAAGCAAAGTTGAAAGGTAGAAGGGGAAGGAAGCTTAAAAGGCACAATTGAAGACCTAGAACGACAGAAAGAATGAAGAATAAGCTAGGATATGTATTTGGAGTGGATTTCCATCAATCTAAAATTAATTTGTTGAAGATTAAAAAGAATTTCATCATGTTTCTTTTGATTTTCTATTTTTCTTTTAGCTTTAAGTCTATATCTTTCATTATAAAGAACTAGATCTTAATGGTACCTACATAAAATCAACCTTAGAGTAGCTTGTGTAGTGACTTCATTTTAATCTTTAACTTCATCGAGATTCTATTGTGTGTTTCTTTAATTATTTTTGATGAATATTATCAGTATATTAATTCATATTTGATTTTATACAATTGAGATTGATTAATACTCTATTTGAATTGATCTAGCATAATCGAAAAGAGTTGTATGCAATCCTAATGACAGATTGACATAAATCATTTGGATTAAGGTCTAATATAATTCATAAATTGGGTAATGCAATCCTAGGAGTTTTAATTAGAAACAACTTTCGATTAATCAACCTAAGATTAGTTGATAATAATATTGAGAAAGATTTAGCACAATTGAAGAATTTTCATAGTCCAATGAACTTTACATTAAATTTGATGTTTAAGTCTTATTTATATGATAAGTACTAGGGGTAATTTATAATTTGAGTACCATTATCTTTACTGATTGTTTCCTAGTCTAATCTCTATTATAGTTAATTAATTGAGTTAGTTTATTTTAGTTTATTATTTCATTTTAATTTTGATTAATCACTATCTCTATTATTTGTCAGTTAGATATTAGAAAAAGTTTAAGGCCCCAAAATATACCCTAGTTAACATAATACATGTTTATGAAATTACATGTGTGATAAGAGTTAGAGTTTGCTATGATTAGAATACGAAAGACATGATTTGAATTTTTGGTCAAGTGGATAATGATTAGTGAATTGGAATTAATTAAGTTCATTAGAGAATTAAGGTATTTAAACATACATTTGGTCTAGGAAAAGTTGTCAAGTGGTAAGTTAAGTTGGTACATGAAAATTAAAACGATTAACCTATGAGTTAGTGACATTTGGCATGGTTAAAGCATTGACAAATGGCATAGTTGATACATTGACAAATGATAGCAATAAGTGTGTGACATATGACCTAATGTATCATTGACACATGGCAGCTCCTTCAAAGGACACATGAAGCTCATGCATGGAGACATATGTTGCTCCAATTCCATGACACCTAGCTTTGGATATGGCAAATTCTGTTAGAGCAAGTCTTCACTTTGCTCTCTTCTCTCCACCGAAATTCTCCTACTCCCCCCTCTAAACTTCTGGACCTTTGCTGAAGCTTGGATCATCATCTTTGTAAGTTATTTCATCAAGAAATAAGTCATATAACTTTATATAATATTATCTAGTTAGTGTTGAAAGTTACACCTTAAACTTAGGTATGTGCTGGATGTTTGGAAGCTTGGTTTAGCTAGATTCTTGGAGTTGAATTTGCAGTTTAGCAAGGAAAGGGATTTATAAACTTGGTATCCTGTGATAACATGTGTTGTTTGATGTTTGATATGAATCAATTGTGTACTGAAATGAGAAAGAATTGAGGTTTGATACATGCTGAAAACTGGTTTGGATGAGTAGTTTTACTGGACAGGTTTTGGTATTTTAGCCATATCTTGCCCTGTAGGTATCCAAATTGGATGAATTTAAGTTCGGATTAAACAAAAACTTATATCTACAACTTTCATGAAGTCGTAAAATTTGATTTCTATAATTAAGTGCGTCAAAAGTTGGCTTGAAGTTGAGTATCTGAAATATGTCACTGTTTGTGAACATTTTGTAGTAATTTGGGGATAATTTTCAAAATACTGAACCAAATTGCATAACACTGGTGTCAGTATAAACTTTGGACAAAAAGGAACAAACGTTTAGAGAATGTTTGGCCTAAACCCTTCATTTTCATTGTCAAAATGACCGTATAACATTGACCTGAAAGTCTGTTTTGGGGAAAAGCTGGAAGAAAATGATGAAGTGTTGGATTATGATAAATGAAGTGTTTTCACTAAACTTGTTTTGGTATTTTGATTATAACTTGAATTGTGGGTCTCCAAATGAGTTGGTTCTTAATTCATACTAAACTAGAGACATAATTCTACAACTTTCCTGAAGAGGTTGAATTTTAATTTTGTCCCTAAGATTTTCAAATTTTGGTATGAAATTGAGTCTTGGCTTAGGATTTAGTACTACCAGGTACAGAAATCATATCCTATTGTTTTTGAATAAACTGTATTAATTTAGGCCAAATTAGAGTAAGGTGTCTTCACCAAAGATGAAGCTTATTCTCTTAGCTTTAAATTGGTATAAAGTTTGTAATATTTGGATATTGGAATTGAGAGATATGGGTTTAACAACTTGAATGCATGACCATGCTCTAACCAAAATTTCAAATGGACATAATATGTGATATTTTAAGCATAAATCATAGAATAATTAACCAAATTGAATGATCTTGGTATTAATAGAGACTTAAAACATAGAGGAATAATTGTCTAGAAGAAAGTGTCACAGAAATACATCATTTTCTTTATCTTATTGATTGTGCAAAGTTGATCCGAATGAAGTGCTTCCACCAAAAGCTGGAATAGTAATTGAATGTATGAATTTTGGAACTTTTGAAGTACAATTGATGTTTACATCAGTTTAGTAAGAAAATATACCCAAGAATTTGTAATGAACATGCATGTTATATGATACATTCATACTAATGCTGATTTAGTTACATAAAAAAATGGTAATATGAACTTATGTTTGATTATATATAGAAGGGAAAGTAGAGCGATCACTTCCAAATATTACTGGAACTTCAAGGCAATAAGTGAAAGGGAGCAATTGTGAGTAATCGTAGAAGATCATACCTTACTTTGTTCTACTTGTTGAATTTGATTTATGCTGATTGGGTTCTGAATTCTGAACAATGATCGTCTGAGGCGTTTGATGCATGTTTATATCATTGGAAGTGGAACTTGTATGTAAATGTGATTGACTACTTGTTTTGCACATGAAATGTTTGAAATGACTTTGTTTTGTTTTAAAACTATTGAGTCCTAGTTGTGGGTAAATAAGCATGTCTAGAAGGGTCTGCAGCTGCTTTTGTGACACTTCGATGTCTTCCATTATTAACACTTCAGTGTCTCCTGTTATTGAGACTTAAGCCTCTTCTGTGATATGATATCAATTATTTTGTATAAGTCCAGTTACCCACTTCTGTTGACGGATTAGCAATCATTTGATTGTGTATTCTGATATAAGTTGGATTTTGAAATAATCAAAATGATGTTTTGAACTAAAGGGATTGTTCCTTCTTTGATACTTAGTTCTGTTAATTATGCAATTGTTCTGAAATTTAAATATTTGCTTATGCTATAACTTGATTCAGTATGATTAATTGTCAAATTATGCATAGTTAGTTATTACTCACTAAGTTATATGCTTAGCACGGTGGATTTGTCCCGTGTAGGTTCTGAGTGACGTTTATAAAGACTGGGACAAGACAATCGCAATGGCCAATGGAGTCTGAGTTTTGTTTTGAAAATAATGTAATTTTTGGTTTGACTTTTGGCTTGTATCTGATATGTAAAAATGTGAATTTGTTTGTAAGTTAATACTAATGATACTTCAGTTTGGTTTGGAATTTACATCGAGTTTGTGTTAAGTACTATGTAATTTAATATATGTTTGCTTGAATTGTTTTTTTCTGGAAGTTTTCGTATGCTTTAATTTGTTTGTAATGTTTTGTGTGACATTCAAATATCCTTCTAGGGGATATGTGGGTGTTACAATTTTCGGTATCAGAGCATGGTTTAGACGATTCTAGTTTAACCAGCGCTTAACCACTACTTATACTTGAGTGTAATAGTTGTGTTTTGGCCTAATAAGGTTGTCCCATGTTTTGATTATAGAATTAAAGATGGAAAGATCCCACGAAGCTGTTGACGAGGTTGCCGAAAGTAATACTCCTGAGCGATCTCATCCATCGACATCTAGACCCTCTGGGATTAATCAAGGAGAAGCTACAGTGCCACCTCCTCTTATAGCTCAGGGAGAGGTTTTAGTGAAGCTGTCCCAGGATATGATGACATTATTACACCGTATGACCACACCTAAGGCTCCAATTGATTTGTTGCGGAAGTATGGAGCTGAGGAATTTACTAGGACTTCTTTGGAGGGATTTGAACGATCTGAGTTCTGGATTGAGAAGGTGAAGAGGGTATTGGAGGAGATCAGTTGTCCAGTAGATCAGATGGTGCACTGTATTGTCTCTCTCCTTTAGGGAGCAACCTATGAGTGATGGAAGTTCATTTTGAGAAACCCACAATTACTGATGCCTTTAACTTGGGATTTATTTACCCGGGAGTTCAATGCTAAGTATGTTACGGAAGCTTACAGAAAGGAGAAGTGGAAACAATTTCTAAATCTGAGGTAAAGGAATTTGTCAATTGCTGAGTACAATCGGGAATTCAGTCACCTCATTAAGTATGCCCTAGAGTCGGTGCTTACTGAGGAGTTCCAGTGTCACCAGTTTGAAAATGGATTGAATGATTCCATTAAGGAGCATTTGGTGGCAGTTACTCTATTGTAGTAAGTAAATTATCATCAGCTAGTGTAGGCTACTATGAAGATAGAGAGGCAGGAGGTGATTAAGAGGGAAAGGAATCAACGAAGGGGTTTTGCAAGAGGAGGTCAGTTCTTGGGCAAACGAAGTCAGGAAAGTATTTCCTTTGCACTAAAGTGTACTCAAAGATCTGTGGCTTGGGGAAGGTCACAAAATTATCCCTCAATAACTGTTTCTGGTAGGGGTTCTTATGCGGGCCGAGGTTCTGATCTCCCAGAGTGCTCTCATTATTCTGTGCATCATTGGGGTGTTTGCAGAAGGGCCACGGAAGCATGTTTTCGCTGCAGCAGTACTGGGCATTAGATAGCCAATTGCCCTCTCAAACAAACTTAGACATCACAAGTACGTAGAGCAATTTCTCATGCATCTGTTGGGAATAGAGGACGTGGTAAAGGTTGAGGAGGACCTGGACAGAACATACCTAATCTAAATACCCCGTCGGAGACTGTTAATCGACCAATTGTGCCTTCTGCTTTGGCTCGAGCTTATGCACTGAAAGCTCGTGAGGATCAGGACACACCAGACGTTATTACTGGTATTGTTTCTCCCTTTAATTTTGAAATGCATGCATTGATTGACCGTGGATCCACTCATTCTTATATCTGTGGTGGAGAAATGTTTGATAAGGAAATGCCTGTAGATCAATTAGAGTATGACATGCATGTAACCAGGCCTCTAGGAAGTATTGTATAACGTTCGCACTAGTTCTTTAACTAATATGGTATCTGCTATGCAAGCTCGAAAGCTTCTCAGGAAGGGATATGAAGCATATCTAGCTTTTGTGTTTGATTCTAAAAAGGAGGTTGGTAATTTGTTAGATATTCTGGTGGTGAATGAGTTTCCAGATGTGTTTATGAAGGAATTCCCTAGACTCCCTCTTAAAAGAGAAGTGGAATAATCTATTGAAGTTATGCCTGGCACTGCTCCTAAGGTTATAAAATAAAGGATGGAATGATTGATATCAATATATATGAATTTGAGAAATATGACTTGTTAATGATATAAAGATGTTCATGTAAATGCAAATGTGATTCAAAGGATATAAGAAATGAATTAGGTATGATTGAATGAGAATTGAGAAATTGTGTGAATATTTAATGCTTTCGTCGAGGTAATAGCTAACTGGAGTGTACTGTGAGTAACTTAGATGTGTGATCTTGATTAGAAATGTGTTCTATTAATATTTTTTTATTAAACTAGATTTCTTTATATTGAATTGATATTGATATAATTGTGATATTGACAATTCTGAACAATTGATTGTCCTAGGAGCTTGATAGTTGGGACTGTATTGGGAGTGTTGTGATTTGAACGTGAATAAGGAAAGTGAATTCTGAACTATATGTTGAATGTCCGACATAAATTCGATGAATTGTGAAAATTGAGTGTTTTTCTTGACTAAAAAGTGATGGATGACATAATATGTTAAAATGTTGCATTTCATTACATGAAATGTTCACGTTCATATAAAAGAGAGTTGTGACTGGAGTAGCCAACATGAAAGAGCTTTAAGCTTAGATATGTGCACACAAAGCCTCAGGCTCAATGTTTAATGATCGACAACAGATACAGGACCAGTAATTGATAATTAGGCACTCCGTCACAACAAAGTAAAATAATAAAAAGTGAGTCTCATGTGCATTTGCATTTATATCTTTACATATGTACATGAGATTGATTACAAATAAATGTGGAGTTGTGTTGATATAGTGATGTTTACATGTTGATAATATGAAGAATTGAGATAAATGATTGGATTGTTCTGAAATGACTATATGAAGTCTATGTATTCATAATGTACTTATTGGAAAGATGATATATATATATATATATTGAACGGTGTTTAATTCATAAGATGTTCATGATCTGCTTTGAGTGAACACACCGATGACGGTTCACTCACTGAGTTAGCAAAACTCATCAAAATTGTAAATGTTGATTTTCAGGTACTGAAAGGAGACTTAACTTCTAAAGAAATCTGGTTAAAGTGTAGTAGTATCTATTTGGGATCAAGATATGGCTCAAAGGTCTGATCAATTGTTTCTCTAAGGACTTGGATAGAATGCTTTGTATAGTATTTCATCTCATGTAGTATATTTATATAAATAGTATGAACACATATGGTTTTTGGTATTGTAACTATATGGATGGTTTGTAATGAAATGAGTTGAACTTTTAAATACTTATATTCTTTATGATGCAATATAAAGTGAATGCGATTGCTCTAACATGCCATTCTTATAGGGTATGTTCTTGAATGTCCTCTGGATGTTTAGGTATATGCTCTATAATAGTGGGGTGTTACAACTAAGGGCCTGAACTAATTAGCAAGTTTTATTGGCATAACCATTTTCCTGGATCAAGCTACTGCTGAAACTAGGATGGTAAACTTTGCTAAAATTAGTATAGCAACTGACGCTTTTATAGATTTACGAGAAGAGGTTCGTATCATGAGATTTAGTGATAATCTGAAGCTTATTAAGGAAAAGGTTAAGGTTAATTATGCCTGAAGGCCCCCTATTATGAAGCCCAAAAAAAATTGGCATCCATATGGGAAAATCCTTAAAAATAGCAGTTATTAGGAGTTAATAAGAGAGGAAGAAATTTTGGAGCGACCTATTCCATCTCAGGATCAATTGACTCCTCCTACCACATTAATATCCAATGAAAATCCAATTATTGAGGTAAATCCACCATTCAATCTCATTCCTGATACAAACTTAACTTTTTGTACCCCCTAAGAAAGATGATCATTCTGACCCCTAATTGACCAAAAAGTTAATGGTTTGACTACAAACCCTTCCATAGATAATATTCCTATGCAATTTTTCCTTTCACCATCTATACCACACTTATTTCATAGTATGGTTAAAGTGTCAACTCTCACTAGACTGATTATGTCACATCTAGCCTAAGTCCCTAAGGCTCATTACTCAATTGGATATATCGCTGAAGACTATCTTCATGACATTTCCACTCTAGCCAGAGATTCCCGAGTAATGACCTTGATAAGAGGTTGTGGGTATCATTTCCTTCTATCAGGAGTCGTGAATCCTTTATTGGCTAATTACTTTTGAATGCCTCAAGCTGTACCCAATCATCACCTTATAAATAAACTCTAAGAGACAATGAGGAATGGAGTCAAAGTATATGATTAGCATTCAAGATATCCTTCAGCACCTCAAGTCTAAAGATATTTGCACCATTGCTATGATGAGACTATCATTGACATGAGAATAGATTATCCATATGATTGCTCATAGCAGGTCATCCAACGTTCTTACTACTCTTAGTAAGCATCCACATGTTAACTCTAAACAACTCATGCTCACAGCTTATGGGATCCACTGCTTGATATAGTGAAGGAGTATAACATGTGCTAGTTTCTCCAGATTAATAATGTCTTGTCTCATTAATCCTATGACTATGATAATTTAGATACTAACATAATTACAAATAATAGGAACCTTATTATCATGATCTCATCATGATTTGCTTCATGATATGTAATGTATCAAAGACCTCATTAATTCGATTTAAGATCACTATCAATTCATAAAGAAAATGAACATCAAATTAACGAAAAAGCATTTTTATTAATAAAAAGGTTTGTACAATAAGTGCTAAAGGTGATTGTCTTTAAAGCACTTCTCTAAAAACCTTCATTATATTTTGCTTAACTACTAGAAATCCATTTCTAATCATGATTTCCACCCCAATATTAGGATCTTTATTGTTTACAACAGTGATAGAGTGGAAGTAATTAACTTCATCATCAATGATTAATTGATTCATTCATAGGTGAAGCTCAGAAGCATAAATAAACTCATAGATATCTCCACTATTTATGCTTTCAACTACAACTTTCAAAGAAAATTCTTATAGAAAAACCTGAAGGATATATCTCAAAACATCAGTAATCCTTGGTTGTTAACTAAAGTTCAGGTAGCTAACTTTCCTTGTGGGGGCAATTTTTATAATTTATGTAATAAGCACAAAGATGAAACTTTCTTGAGAAAGAAGTTAGATAGAGAGCTCTCCAATCTCTCATGGATTTAGGAGTTTCCTAACTCTAAAGTAATCTATCCTAATCCAATCATCTTTAACCATTCTCTTATTATTGTACAATTTGAATCAATCATTCTCCAACCAACCATCCTTATTAGTTCAATAATTTTCTAATAAACTTACTTCGCGTTAGGGAAGTTATGAAAGGCCCTTACACTCAATTTAAGAGAACCAAGTAATTTCAATGCTTAAGCAAACTGAATTGTATTCATGAAAAGATTAAAGCCTTTTGTAAGGCTAATGTGGATAATCTTCACCATCTCCTTAATACTACAAAATTAGGTCTCAAGAAAGCTTAGGATGATCTTTAACTTAACCTCACTATTCACATTCTTCAGGATAAGGAGAGACAAGCTTTGAGCAACTATACACAGGTAGTTAACTTTGGTTACTCCCTCTAAAAACAAAAATTAAAAATCATATGGCTACAATATGGAGATAAAGAAAAACACCTTTTTATTTCACAGATTAGTGATTTCAAGAAAGGATACTAATGTGATTGTTTCTTTAGAGTATAATAGAGCTCTAACTTATACATAATCTCAATCAACCAGTGAAACTATAATTTATTTCAATGCATTCCTAAGCACTGCTTCATTTATTTCCCATCAGTGAGACACATTAAAGATATTATTCATGATAAGTTAACATCCCAGTACATTGAAGCTATCTCAAGTACTGAGATTGAAAATTCCATAAGATATTTAGCCCCTGGTATTGGTCGTTTCAACATGTTCTTAGTAATATCCTAATTCGATTATTTTATTGTGCAATGTGTTGTACATGCATATAGAGTATGCTCTATTTATGGTATATTAGAGTAATTTAAGCATTTAAATGTATTATTAAGGTTATAATGGAGATCACGGATATACTAGAGATGTTCCTGGACTCGACAAAAACTTTCTTAGAAAAATTTGAAAACTCTGAAAAGCTACAAAATGAGTCCGAACGAGCTTTAAAAGCCCTTAAATGTGATTTAAGAATTTAAACAATACTTTTGAATGTAATCTGGATGATTTTGGTGAATAACATTTTCGGATGAATAGTTAATTTGGGTGAATAGTATTTTCATTGAAATAGTAATTTTGGGGACCTAACCTCGAAAATCAAAAAAATACTTGAAATAGGTATTAGAGTCTAATGATACTAAAACATATGGAAAATAATTCCAATTGGATGATTTCAGGAATTTCAAAGTTTAGGACTTAAAATGCACTTTTTGAAAAATAATGGATATTAAGAATTTTAAACTCATTCAAAAAAAATTTAAAGCAAACAATAAAAAAGTATTAACCTTAATTTGAGTATTTTATAGTCAATTTGATGATAAGACGGTTGTCAAATATTTCAGGATTTAACGCGGTTAGTTGATGAATTAAAAACATTAAAAGGTAATTTGGTCTTTTTGTATGTATCGAAGGACAATTTGATTTTTTTTCATTCATTAAAGGGCAATGTGGTATTTTTATAAGAATTTAGTGGATTGATGAGTCATTAGAAGAGAACCAATAGGAAGGTGAATCCACTAAATGAGTATAAAAAGCAAGAATATGAACATTTTGCTTCATTTTGTTTGCAACTGTGAGAGTGAATGGAGAGAGTCATGTGTGAGAACAAAAATAAAAGAGAAAAGAAGAGAAGCAAGAGTTGATTTCGGCCATTAATGAGAGAAAGGAGGGAAGAGAGAGAAAAATGAAAAGAAAAGAGAAAGGAGAAGAGAGGTTCAACTATGGCCATGGAGAAGTGATCTAAAGAATTTTTCATGCTCTTCAACCTCCAATCAAGCATTCCATAAGAATAAAATGGGTATGTACGTTTACTAGTTTTGGTGAAAATTTGGGTTTGTTGTATTATAGTTTTGATTTGGTTTTGATAGTGTAAATTGCACCCTTTTGATGTAATATCAAGTTTTTATTACATTGGAAGCAATTAAGAGAAGAAAATCAAGAAAACCTAAAGTATGTAACTTCAGTCAAACATGGTCAAAGAAGAGATATATTGCCTTAAGTGTTTTATTTTGTCATTTGATTATTTAAGATTAATGAATGACATTAGGAAGTCAGTTTATTGATGAAAGAATGGAAGAAAAATCGTGGAAATGATTGGATGACTTTTCGGCCATGGTTAGGGTTTTTAATGTATTATGATTCAAAATTCTACTTTGATGTTTTATGATGTTCATAGCATGATTTTGATGCTAATGAAGTAAAGAAATAAAAAAGAATTGATTTGGAATTATTTTTGGTTGAAATTCAAACTAGAGTGCATAATTTTGTAAAAAAAATTAATAAAATTTTATGGCTTAAATGTGTAAATTAAATGCCATAGAAATGATTTGGATTGGTTTTAAGTGTTATAAATGAAATGTAATTGAATTGGAAAAGTTTTGTGTAAAATATGTTAAGTTTAGCTTTAAAGGCATTTTTAGTATAAAAGTATGGTTATGATGTAATGACCATGTAAATGTGGTTAAGGACAGTCATTAAGTATATTTATAGTATTGGAATGATTAAATGAAGTGTTATGTTATTAGTTGGAGAAAAACTAGTATATGAAGTGTATATGGAAAGTAATGATGTTGACTTGATTTATTGTATTTGGTTGAAAATTGTATTAAGGAGTTGAATGTAAATGTATAATATTTTTGGATCAAAAAACGAAGCCAACTAAAGGTTTTCAAAATGGTGATTTGGAAACAACCAAGTTATGAGTGTACTTTATATTGATTTTATGCAAAAGGTTTTTACTTTAACATGAGATGAACATTTTTGTGTTGTTTTATGTGTGTTTTTCAATTATTTTATATGAATAAATTCCTTGCAAAAAAGTTGATGGCATGTGATTTTAACTTATGCATTCAATTGTATGATTATGAGATTGAAAGAAGTTGAAATTTTGAAACATAAGATTTTGCAGTTTCACAATCATGACAGTCCCATAATTGATTTCAAAAATTTTATGAGTTTATTTTAGTTACGAAATGGTTTAAGTTTTATGTTAGAAGTTAAGGTACAAAGAAAAATGATTTCTTTTTTTTAGTTTATGGTACACTGTTAAGCTCATTACATGTTATTATACCAGTTAGAGTATCCAACCATGCATGGAAGTGTCTGGAGGGTGTCACTTACTAACAATGGATGGTATTATGTCTGTCAATAGTCTAGTGAGTTGCCCTCTGCACATACAGAGTATGTAGAGTGCTAACCAAAATTTGTCGTGGGTAAGTGATGTAAAACCAATTCCGTGACTTATTACGGATAAGCGATTCAAAACCAACTTCTTAACTACCAATTTATAGCGATTAACCTAGTATAGGTAAGTGATGTAGAACCAGCTTCGTAAATAGTGATTAACCAATTGCAGGTAAACGATGCAAAACCATCTCCATGACTTTATACCTATTGTACTATATGGTAAACAAACTAGTGGTAGGCTATATTGAGTAAAAAAATTTATGAAGGTAATAATGCCGCCACTATTAGTTGTAAAAGTGATTTGAGAGGTATCGTATTATACCAATTCTAGTAGTTGGTTTATTTTCAGTATAAAAATTTTTAGAAAATAATAGAACCTTTTATATTATGACCTTAATTTTGAAAAAAAACATTTCAAAATAGTATTTCAAAAAAATTAAATTGTGTTTTACGAAACACTATGTTATTACCAAATATGATGATGCATGGATTAATGGTTATGGCAAATATTTTACCATGAGCATTATTGATGTATGAAACTACTACAATTATATGGTTATTAAACATTTATCTTTTAGTAAACTGATTAACACTCATTGAGCTCGTTTAGCTCACCCTTATTTTATGTTTTTAAACAAACCACCCCAATTTGGGTAAAGATGCTGCAGTAATTGGGATTTTACCAAAGGATTATTTATATCATCGGGTGATGTTATGCTTGTGTTATTTTTGCTATATATGTGATATGTTTTAAATTATTTTAGAAAGAGTTCAAAAGTGATCTTATGAATATTTATAGAATTGTAAATATTTTTTATTTAATGAACTATGAGGGCTTTGATCCTCAATGATGTTTTTTTAATATTGAGAATTATATTTTTGTGGTTGTTTGTGATATGGAGGTCCCATTGCAGAAGTTAAGTTGGTACATAAAATATTATAAGTGTTTTAAAATGTGTTATGCAAGTTTTTTAAAATTTAGGAATCTTAGAAAAACTGTCGTTATGCTACCGAAATTTTCAATAAAATGATAGATAAAAATTTCTCACCATTTTTCGCTTTTAATTATTAACGTATAAAAGATTTTAAATAGTTAAACAGCTTGGCTTTGCAGGAGTCCTTTAGTTGAGTCAGATATTAATTGGAGGGTTACTATGGAGTCGCCAAGGCTCCACTCAGGTTCTAAAAGGGAAACTCCAGGATGAGTCCTTTCATTCTTCTTCATAGAAAATTGGTGCCTCATAAAGCAAATTGTAGTTGAAGCAGTTGTGGAGTTCTTTAACAAAAAAGATACTTCTCAAAGAACTAAATAACACATTCATCATATTAGTTCCCAAAAGTAATAAACATAAGTCCTTAAAGGACTTCAGGCCAATCTCTTGTTGTACTTCTATTTTAAAGGTAATTTCTAAATTTTTTTGTAGAGTGACTCAAAACTATCCTCCTAAGACTTAATGATCATCTATTTTAGAACCAATCTGTCCAAATCTAACCCATAAAACTCAAACTCAAAGGATTGGCATGAAGCTGTGGCATAATCAACCTCTATAAAGATGATCATTGAGTCTTAGGAGGATAGTTTTAGTCTCTACAAAAAACTTTAGAAATTATCTTTAAAATAGAAGTACAGGACTTCAGGCCAATCTCTTGTTGTACTTTTATTTTAAAAATAATTTATAAATCTTTTTATAGAGAGACTCAAAACTATCCTTCCAAGACTCAATGATACATTTAATTGGAACTTCATTCTAAACACCTTAAAAGCTTTTGGCTTTCCAGATACTTTCATTAAATTTATTTCTCAATGTATAACATCAATATCTTATATAGTTTTTATTAATAGTGAACTTTCTAGACTCGTCCATACAGCTAGGGGCATTAGATAACGGAACCTTATTTTCCCTTATCTATTCTACCTTAATTTTGGAGTTCTAACTAGGTTCAAAAAAACAATCAACAAGTTTCACTCTCTAAGTATAAGAAACTCAAAGTTTTTAGCTTAAGCCTTACTGATGATGTCTTCATCTTCTCCAAAGCAAACATCTATTTAAAATTTATTCATTCTGTAAGTGTCACTCATCTATTTGTAAGGATTTCCTCAATAAATAGCTTCAAAGTATCCTATCTACTAGTAAAATATCTTGGTATCCCAATTTCTTCCATTAAGCCTATATTTTCAGACTTTAATCCTCTTTTGGATAAAATTCATAAAAGATTAATAGTTGGGGATTTAGAACTCTCTCCCTAGCAGGAAGATGTCAATTGATCAATTTAATGCTCTCCTCATTAACTATTTATTAGTCTGCTTGCATTGTATTCCCTAGTTGTGATCAAAGCAATATAAAGATTATTCAAATTTTTCCTTTAGTATGTAAGTAGTGATAATAGAAGCCCCTGCAGAGTTAATTGGTTAAAAGTTTATATGTTTAAAAAGAATGGAGGATTGGGTGTTCCCTCCATCAATGCTCTTAATTATGTTCTACTATCTAAAAGACTCTGGAGACTATTAATCGATAAACAGTCCTCTTAACCCTCATTTTCTCTACTTTACCTACCTTAGCTTTCCTTATTATTGGCCAGCTATTACCATCTGCTTATTGTCGCTAGCCATCACTATGTACTATTTTAGTTCTTAGCTCTCATGTTGGTTGTCGTCCACCATCCACACCCCTTCTTGATTCTTCATGTATTTCTTTATGTTGTTCACATACACCTCCTTATTCTAGAGCTCCTTTGTCACACAAAGCTGCTTCATCGTTTTCTCTAGTCAGCGATTAGTTCTCAATTCTATCATTGTTTTGTTTGTTTGCGATGTGTGTGGTTAATTGATTTATAAATTGTGAGTCTGTATTGGCACTTGGTTGATTCTTACTTGCTTGTTGTGGGTGATCGATTTCTTTAGTATGCAGATGATTGATTTTAATTGGTGGATAGTGGTGGGTGAATCAATTAATTGTAATTTGTAAATTTATCAAATTGTGTCATGTATTTCCAATTACAAATTAAAAACTAAGGGTATACTATTATCTTGTATGCATTATCTTTTAATTTTATATAACACTTTATTTAACAGTTAAAGTTTAACTTGTTTTTAGGAATTGATTATGTCATTAACTCATTATATGTCTTATTAATATGATTTTTTAAGGATCAAAGGTGATTTTTTCAACACTATTTGTTGAATTTATGTGCATTATACTATTATTAAATATTAATGAGTATTTTTGGGAATCACTTTATAAAGACATAAAATGATATAGTCCTGTTTGTTTGATTATTTAGGTTTTTTATAATAACCATAAAAATGAGATGAAATTTGAGCTTATTGAATTAATGTTTGTATTTTTATATTATTGTTATTAGACAATAACATTACAAATATGTAAATTAAACTTTAAAAAGGAATATTTCTAATATGATAGTAAAATTTCAAATGCACATTCATTATCCCACCTTTTGGATAATTAAATAATATTTGAGACACTTTAGGTAATTCAATTTCTCATTTAGTATATTTAAGTTAACCTAAGGTAATTATATTTCTTTATAATTATATCAAATGACTTTTAAGATATGCCTAAATTTATGATATTATACTCATTACTTAATATAATATGAAATGTTTAATTCATGATTTTTTCTTTTTATTTTGTATAATAAAGTCATTTTTGCAACGTTCATTACCAAAAGAAAGATTTAATGACGTTATATAGTTATGTATTATTTGCTTTGTTATGCAATGATGTTATATTAAAAAAACCTTATTTTTTAAATATGATGTTTTTAATTTAATTTTGACATATGCCTTTATTTATTTTTGCAGATAAATAGACAAAAGTTCAACTTGTAGATAATTCAACCGTTTCAAGTTTAGAAAGATTTGATGATCCAACTTGGGCTCATACTAGATTAGTTCCTAGAATGAAGAGTCATATAATTTGTTTGTATTGCAACAAACATTTGAGTGGTGAAGGAATCACTAGATTAAAGAAGCATTTGACTGAGATCAAAGGTATTGTAGAGCCTTGAAAAAATATAAGTCCTTGTTAGAGTAGTGCCTTAAAGGCAATCGCCTTTAGCGCGTTTTGTACAAAGTTGTGTACATACTTTATGAATAAATAAAGAAAGGCATATTTC
>JANPWT010000005.1:24187030-24200520 GCA_024678245.1 Erythroxylum densum
CTGCTTCTGAGTATACTCAACCAAGAGTAAGCCCATACCGGCTTGCAGCTCATCTTACTTCAGCATTTGTTATTTATAGTGGCCTTTTGTGGACTGCTCTTTCTGTTATGATGCCAGAACCACCTGCTGAGTCAGTAACTTGGGTTCAGGGGGCAGCAAAAGTGAAAAGACTTGCCCTTCCTGTAACCATAATTGTTGGCATTACTGCAATCTCAGGAGCATTTGTCGCTGGAAATGATGCTGTATGTAAACAGTTTAGCTCTCACTTTTCTCCTTTTACCACAAGACAATAGAGCGATATTTCTGCAGGATGCTTACAGACAAATTTGATCATGGCTGCATGGCTCAATGCAGGGTCGGGCATATAATACCTTTCCGAAGATGGGTGATGCGTGGATACCTGATGATGTATTTGATATGAAGCCATTGATCCGGAATTTCTTCGAGAATACTTCAACAGTGCAGGTTATCCATACTTTCATAATCTGACATTTCTAACAAGTATTTTAAGCAATTACAATACTTGAGGGAGACATTGAGGAAGAAACTAGTAGAGAAACTTGCTTAGAAATTACGTATCCATGCAAGAATGATGAATGAGAATACACTAGTAATGAAGTAAAATCCTAAACTTGTTAAAGACTTGAAGGAACAAGAAATTAGCTTGATTCTAGTGGTTGCACAGTTTAACATACAATCATTTGCTAAACTAAATGAGTGGCAGAGATGGCTATTGGGCATTTGATAGGTTAAAGAAAAAGGAAATCTAGCGAGTCATTTCCTTGTTTTGAAAAATGTTCTGAAGTCTTTACTGCAGCTTGACCATCGCATTCTTGCAATTACAACCCTAATGTCGGTTGGGGTCTTGTGGTGTTCCACAAGAAAGTTGGATATACATCCTGCAGTTCGAACGCTGATTGGAAGTACAATTGGCATGGCTACTCTTCAGGTGATTACTTGCTCAGCACATGCTTGTTACATGGCATCTCTTTTTAAGGAGGTGAAAAATGCGTTGTTTTTTGTTGATGCAGGTTACTTTAGGGATATCTACACTTCTATCATATGTACCGGTATCGCTTGGCACTGCACATCAGGCCGGGGCATTAACACTTTTGACACTCATGATCCTACTCAACCATACTGTGCGGAGGCCATCTGCAGTCCTTTTAAAATCATTGCCTCAAGTTGTGAAAACAGCTTGATGATCATGAAACATCTTTATGTCGTTAAGAGCAAGGGAGAGGGTGTATTCTTACTTACCGTGTATCGGTTACATTGGAGAAATCAATTTGGTCATGTTGGATGGCTAAAATTTCAATTTTAAGAGCAAGGGAGAGGGTTTATGCTTACTTCCAGTGTAAAGGGGAAACTGGAGAAATCAATTTTGGCATGTTGGATGGCTACAATTTCCATTGTCATGTCTGATGCCAGTGCGAATTTCTGAGTCAGGATGTCCTAGTCCATTTGGCATAAATTTGCATTTGTTTAGAAGAGTAGTAGGAGCTGTTTCTTTTCAGCAAACCCAGGAGGAGATGAACGTGCAAGAATGGCATTGTTCTGATTGAAAAAAGAACTAAGGATTAGTATGTTGTTCAGTAGCAGGAAAGATGTTTCTGATCGGTTGAATAAAATGTATTTAGAAGGGTCTCAGCAACTAATTAATGTGGCTCTGCACAGTGGTGCTATGACACTTAATTGTTGTCTCTCAGTAGTTATCAGGTAGGAATTTTCTGAACTCAAGGATAAATAAAAATATCTTTAGAAAAAACTAAATAATGCTTTCTTAGGATGAAAAAAGATATCCATCCCGAGTATCATTACTGTTTTTGGTTGGCGGAAACATTGGTCTTCAAACAGAAGACAATTGTTTTTGCAAGGAAATAACGAAGATTTCAGATTATAAGGTAATAAGAGAAATAGAAGAAATGGGAATTTTACAAGTCGTAACATACAGAAAAATGATGGATTATATCTTTTTTGAATTTACAAAAATAATAAGAAAGGAAACATCATATCATATATATACTAGATATTATTATACAAGAGAGCTAATAATGACTTCAATTTGTTGTTTGCCGTTTAAGATGTCAATAGTTCAGGCTAGGTCGAACTCGAGTCACTTCTAGCTCGGCCATGCTCGACCACGGGCTAGATGGCCCATGGCTAGGTCTAACCATGGGTTGCCATGGGCGGGTCAGCCCAACTCAGCCTACCATATATTTTTAAAAAAATATATAAAAAACAACTAGGCCTATCTTATATATATTTTTAAAAACATTAAAAATGACGTCATTTTTTGAAGTTACGATCGGTCATGGGTTGGGCTAGCCAACCACTTTTAGCCCATGGCCCACCCATTGACATGATAAAATAATTGCATACCTTGTAATAGTAGGACGACACTAATTCTTACCATTTATGAAATCTTTTATGATTAAATTTAAGACTCATACATGATTATAAAAGAACTTGATCATCTTTTTTTTTGTATAGTCTCATTAATATTAAAAAAATGTCTAGCATATCTTATATTTTTCAACATCAAGTCAATACAATGTGCAGTGCAAGGAATCCAATAAAAAGAATTATACCTACTTTGCAATTTTCTTCCAATTGCTTTATAAGCAAAATCATTGTCAGTATTGAATTGAATAATATTTTTTGGCTCAACTTCATTCACATCTTCATCAAATATTTGAAATAGAGTATCAGCATTCCTAACAAGTCTAGATTCATCAATAGATTTCAAAAATATTATCCCCTTTACAGAATAATCCAAAAAATTAATAATAAATTCATATTTTTTATTTGTCCAACTATTATATATGATTGAATACCAAAAGTACCCAAATCATTCTTCTTTCATCCAAATAACTTTTCATTTCATAAACATAGTTACTTAGAAGTTTACCTCTATAGTCATTAATTGAAGAAACTTTATATCATAGACTCTAAGAGGCAATAATATTTACCATAGACCGATAATAATATGATAGGACAATATTGAATGTTGTATCTTAATCATGCCATCATTTAGCTATTGTCATATCTACATTATAAGCCACTTCTATAGATTGTAAGGCACTACAGATTGAAGGTCAAACTCTAGGAGTTGTTCGTAGTGCAAAAAAATTAGACACTTGTTTTCTTCTTTTCCTAACATCAGGTGTAGCATTCCCTTATTGTCGGGTGGGAAAACTACCACCTTCAACATTCTCATTATCATCCGGACCACCAACAAAAGAATGTCCACTACCAATTTTGTAGTTCAATCTTTGTCTTCTATCTTTCTTATGTTGATACTCTTCAAGCAAAGTTTTTATTTGACATTTTACATCATGAATTACTTTTTTACAAGACTTTACATTACCTTGATCCCAACTAAATGCTTCGTTAATATGATGATTTTTGTACTTTTCAAATTTTTGTTATAAAATAAACAAATGGTATGGTTCTTCATTCTAATAACCAATCCAGCATGAGCCCAAGTTGAACTATTGAATCTTGTTGAATTTATTGAATTATCAAGAGTATTTAAACTTCTTTCTATTTATTTATAAAAATAAGTGAAGTCATATATCAATATTAACTTGATAACTTCAAGTTAGTGTAAAAAAAGAAGAAATAGATCAACAATAGTTTCTTAATAACTTATGTTTCTTTCTAAATCGTAACATCAAAGATATAGATTGAGTGTTACACTTTTACAACTATAACTCATTTTATTTGATTACATAATTCAAACATAAGATCACAACTATAACCTATTGTGTGTAATTATATAATTAAAAAATAAACTCACAGTTTTAACCTATTTTGTATGATTATATAATTCAATCATAAACTCACAAATCACAACTATAACTCATTTTGTGTTATTACATAATTCAACAATAAACTCACATCTATAAATTCATATAATCACATAATTCAACCATAAAATTACAAATATAACTCATTTTTGTGATTATATAATTTAAACATAAACTTACAACTATAACCTATTTTGTATAATTATGTGATTCTATTATAAACTTTTAACTATAACTTTTTATAATTATTTGATTAAATAATCCAATCATTGGCATAAACTCACAATTACAAATTTCATTTCTCATCAAAGCAAATACAAATATATAGGATAATTTTCATTTCTTCAATAAGTAGTGATTGATAGAAATATATGTGGATTAGTACAATTGTTGGCTTATATTATAAATATATTAAAATTTTAATATTATAAATATATTAAATAAAAATATAAATCAAATATTTTAAAATATAAATCAAATAGAATAGAATAATATTTAATATAGTAAATCTTCTTGTTCCTAATTATTGTATAAAAAGTATAGAAAGAAATGAATTTTTTTTCTTTCGCCTTCCCTCGAAAATTTATTTGAAGTCATAACATAAGACATATAAGTATCTTCAATATTATTATTGGATTCAGAACACAAGATCCATTTCTATTGATATTTAAACTTATATAAGATTTATATATAATAAGCAAGTATACAATAAACAAGATTTATCTATCTATTAGATTATGGCGTCTCAATTCATCCTATTTCATCGGATTTGGGATGTGATATACTTCTAAATGATGAATTAGATATGGACAGTTTCGATAAGATTTCTTTCTTAAACAAAAATCTATCACAAGTATCACCTCTTCCCAGACCATCTCACCCCTTCCTCGGAGAAAAATGATCAAATAATTCCCAATCATGGTCCTTGTGGATTAGTAGGCTTACTACTTAGATGCTTTCAGCACTTATCCGCTCTGCACTTGGATACACTGTGTTTACCGTGGGCACGATAATTGGTAAACCAGAGGTGTGATCTTCCCGGTCCTCGCGTATTAGAGAAAGGTCCTCTCAATGCTCTAACGCCCACAGCGGATATGGACCGAACTGTCTCACGGCCCCTCTTTCAATTCTTTCCAAGTCATTGGATCCTTTTCCTCATTTGAAAAGCTCCTCCCTTCCTCCACTCCGTCCCGAAGAGTATAAACTCACAACTACAATTCAATTTGTATAATTACTATTCATACAATTCAACCATAAATTAACTAATCTATTTTGGTAATTACAAAATTCAATTTATAATATATAACTCAATTTATAATAAAGACTAATCTTTTATTCAAATTTCAATGTATCTTAATCTCAAATTTCAGACAAGAACAATCTTAAACTCATAATCCAATTCCAAATTTCAAACAACAAATGAATAACCTAAAACATAAATTCATAATCCAACTCAAAATTTTAGTTCTTAATCATCACAAAAAGTCATAAGCATAACCAATTCTAATTTTCAAGTGAACACTATGGTAATTTTTATGAATTACACAAATCTAAACTTCCATTCACTATTCCATATAATCACAAATTCACATACTCACAATTCACAATTCATAATTCATCCATGATAGATGATGCACCATATACATAAGTCCACAAGCCTACAATACAAGTAATCATACACACATACACAAGGTTTCGTATACATACACACTAACAAAATGCAGCCTTAAGCTCACAAGTGACAAATGACAAGTGACAAGTCACGACACTTTTTAGAATACAAACACAATACAAGAGGGTGATCACTGGCAACGACTGGTGACTCGCGAGTGGTTGGTTTGACTAGCAAATGATTGGTGTGACTGACAAATGGCAATGACTGGTGCAATTAACGATTGGTTGTTGGCAATGACTAATGCGATTGACAACTAGTGGTGACTAGTTATTGGTGATGATGGGTTTGAGATTGGTGACTGGTGGAGAAGAGGAGCAGGAGAGCTGCAACGAGTAAGGGGGAATAGCTGAATGAGTTTGAGAAAACAAATAAATAATTTGGTTAGTTTTTTTTTACATTTCAGTCCTTTAATTTTTAAAATTTACGAATTTTTAAAATTTACGATACTAACTGGTATTTCAAATACTGGTCTGTATGGTATAAAATTCAAATTGTTTATATATCAGTATTGTCATTATTAGACCTTTTTTTCTTAGAACATCATTGCCTTTTTTTTACAAAAATATGGATTATAAATTTTAATAAAGATATGTCCTTTTTTGTTGCAACAATTTTATGAAATTTATTTAACAAACATCACCATGGTTACCAGGACCACAAACTCTAAAGAGAATAAAGTTCCAAAGCTTTGATTCACATTGCAAATTATTTCTGTTATCAAAGATCCTGACTTGAAATTCCTAGAACAGATTTCGAAGGGAACTTGAGTGCACGATAATATAAAACCCTTGGTGAAATTTGATTGTTTTCGAGGATTTTAACATTCAGATCAACTGACAGGAGGATCAAAATATGAATTTGGAGGATTTAAAGAAAGTATGAGAAATCAAGGCTAAACATATCAGGAAAAGAGCAAGCTAAGTAGAATCTCGAGAAAATCCCCACGTAGGTCCAGCCCATCATGCGTGAACATAAATCCCTTAGCTTTGTCTCACAAATCGGAGAAAGATCTTTTGTCCCAAAATGTGTGTATCAACCCTATCTTTTTGAATCTTAGCCATCTATTTATATGAGACTCACACAAATGAATGACTAAGATTTAATGAGACAGAATTGGTACACACATTTTGGGACAGGATTTCATGCCATGAAATCTGGTACTTCATTTTAGCTCTTTCTTTTCTTGGGATTTCCCACCAAGTATATTTGTATTGTACGGTTTGTTTGATTGATCCTAAATTTTAAAAAGGCTCTTTTCTTTTCTTTTTTTCATTTTGCTACCCTTTAATTTTGCATTAACCATAAAAAGAAGTGATTCCAATACTTCTGTCTGATTCGCTATAGCCAAATGTTGGATCCATATGGTTCTAGATGTACGAAAAGTATTGGTTTGATGTATCTCTTTTACATTAATAGATGAGCTCCGATATGTTAAAGAGTCATGTGAAGTGGAACCGTTGTTCCTCTTGACTTCATCATTGACTACACTGTTTAAAATTTTTTCTTCAAGAATAGCGGAGGTGGACAAAGCTACTTGATAAAAGTTCTACTGATAAAAGCTCAACTAAACGGGCCCTTAGACTACTGAGTACTAGAAGTATACTTGGTACTAAAGCCCATACAGTTGACCATAAACCCTTGATGCCATCTCAATACCATCTGCATTTGTATAATTTGAAAAGTCATTTCATTCATTTATTGGAAGATGTTATGCAGCTGGGTCCATTAGACCTTGTAGAAATGGGAGTCACCGACCTCTAGAAAATTAACGAGGACAGGGAGAATTTGAGAACTACCAAAACTTGATGCTGTTCCAAGTAGAGAGAGCGAATTAATACAAATGCAAACGTTGGGCTACAGACAAATTAGATTGTAAGTATCGCAAAACTCCAGAATCCAAATACTGCAAGCCTGTAATGTGGAGGATACTTCGATTACTTCGAAATCAAAGAAAGCCGTCTCCTTGTAATTAGACGGATTCCTCAACACCAATTGACTGTGATTTGTGTCCAAGATAAAAGCTAGTATAATATTGAGATATTACAGTCTCATTTCTCCCGTAGATCAAAGGATTGTGGTTTGCAGCAATGGCTTCCTATCATGATCACTTCCTTATATTTCTCTTTCTAACTGGACTTTTCTCAGTGCAAGCACAATCGGGAATGAATCCTCTAACTTGCTCTTTACGTATCCTGAAATGTACTGCCCAACTTTACCACATCAACAGAGGCGTGGAGGAAAAACAACTGGCTAATCTCTACTCCGTCAAATCAACCCAGATCAGGCCTATCTTGTACCAAGGTAGACAGGATTATCTCATAACAATACCTTGTTCTTGCAAGCTCATAAATGGCACCATAGCATACTTCTATGATACGTTGTATCAAGTGCAACCAGGGGACACCTTTTTCAATGTTTCAACTGAGCTATATAGCGGTCAGGCTTGGAGAGTTGGAAACGAACAAGGGTCATTCGTAGCAGGAGAAAAAGTTCCAATGCATCTTTTATGTGGCTGTGTAGATATAAATTCGCAGGTAATCACGACCTATACGATTCAGGCGGGAGACACCCTTTCAGGTATTGCTAGCTTGCTATCATCAACTGTGAAGGGCATACAGGAACTGAATCGTAATCTGGGTCGAGCTCCAGGCTTTATAGATGAAGGGTGGGTGCTGTTTGTGCCCAAGGAAACTGGAAGTCCAGCTCCAAGTCCAGGATCTCTTTCTTTTTAGGAACAAGTTTCTGTAATCTTCAAGTGTAATTGCACTGTGGAACTATATTTATTGTCTTGCAAAAAAATTTCCACCCTCTTCATTACCATGATATATTGAGCCTTAATCCAACACCGATCTTAATAAAACTAGACAGGAATGTTAGAGGAATTGATTAAGTAATGCAATGAGCTTCTATGTTTTGTAAAGATCCACAAACGTTAAGCTTTTCTATTGCCTCCCTCCAGCAAATGGAGCACTTTTAATGGTATAAAGCAAAAGGCTTCAATTTAGTTACTTGGTTTAAGAACAATGTAAATCACAAAATGAAAACGAATTAGGAATGACCATCGGAAGACAAATGTTCTAGATAGTGTATTTTCAGGAGAGGATCGTTCATTTCCTGATGGAACAATGGGCATATGATTGTTGGATATGTTTCTGTAACATTCCATCAGTAGAATTAGTAACCTATATGCTTAGGCAACCCTTAACCTATATTCATATGGTTGTAAGTTTCAAAGATAAACTTTATTCACAAACTCCACACTCAATTATTTGCAAGGAAAATCTTTTGTAGTATGTAGATAGGAGGCCATATGTGACAATTACTTGTTATTTAGGATTAAACAGTAATAAAGAATTGGACACAACTAATGAATATTATTATTAAATAAGAAATTTTTTTATTATAAATATTTTTTTACTATTTATGATAGCGTGTTCATCAAATAGTTACCTTTTTTTTTAAGAATTATGAGACTACTTAGGTTATGTAGTAGTAGGTAATAAACAAAATTAATATTAATATTTTTAGATCAAATATTTCAATTAACCCCAAAAAAAAAGTTCTCTTCACCTCCCACATTTATCATTGTGTCGAAGTTTAAAATGGTGTGGCTCACGCCTTCTATTTGCAACATAAATTTGCAATCAATTTTATGAATTTTGTCATTGCATCTGTTATCAATTGTTGTCTTTGTATTATTTATCAAGTAAGTATGCAACTGACATATCAAGTGAAATTTTCATAGTGTTCGTAAATTTTATCCCTTGAAATATTGTGGTTGGAATAAGCTGCATTGTTAAGTTTTTTTTAATCATAATAAGGTATTATAACTGTTAGTCCAACTTGGAAAGATGTTTGCATTAGTTGTAATTATTTTGGTATAATAAAGTTTTGAGAACCACATATAAATGTATAAGAGTTAGAAATAGTAACATTGCTATGAGAAATGAGATACAAAATTTTGGAGGCTTTTATTGAAAATTATTTATAGATTGTAAACAAAACTGCAATCAACATGGTTTCGATATAGTTCGTATTTGTTTAGAGTGAAAGTTGGCATAGTAAGGAGAGTATAAGGTTAAAAGGAAGAACAAGGAAGAAGCTCTTGTTTTAGTGTTAGAATTCCACTATAACACCATTCCATTTAATGTGTAGTATAATTTGGTATATATATTGATAACTAGTAATGAAAGGAAGAATGAAAAGAGTTTTATAGATTTAAAGGTATCTTGTAGTAGGATGGAGGAAATAAGACAAAGGTTGTAATTTATATCGGAATGAAGTTTGAAAATTCAAAATAATTTTTGATTTGTACTAAAGTATGTAAGGTTCACAAGTTTATGATTGTTACAAGGGGAATAAATAAAGATAAGAATGGAGACTCTAAGAGTAAAATATTTATGTCTTATTGGGATGGTCTCACAAATCAAGAGGGTTAAAAATGAAGCCTAGAAATAATAGAAGAATTGGGAGCAATGCTTGGGTACATTATCGGTCAAATGAAGGTATTTAGATCATAATCAAGTTTAAAGACATGCATAATCATAAATTGATTCCAAGCAATACAAGGTTTATAAGGTAACATCAGGTTAAGGTTAGTCAAGCTAGACAGAGATTATAAATGAATGATAATTGTGGAATTAGGTCGTGTACAATTGTATGGTCTATTATTGTAGTCACAGGTGAGTATAAAAATATAACATGATTTTGAAATAATTTTCTTACTAATATATATACACACACATATATATATACATACATATACGTTAAGAAGGGTGAGGTTAGAAGAAGGAGACGCAAAAGCGGTGTATAAGATATCTATTATAATGAAAAAGAAGGATGTTATATTTTTTTTTTACAGAATTGACTATGATGAGGAAGGAAGGTTGAGGAATACTTTATCTAAGCAAATATAAGGATTTGTGCAATATGTGTTGAATTTAGTGATGTGATCATGTTTGATACCACTTATATCATTAACAAATATCAAATATCATTTCGTATATTTATCATTGTAAGCCATCATGTGCAATATATATTGCTTGTTTATACACTCTTACATAGTAAGACCATTGATAGTTTTTAATTAACTTCTCTATATAGATGAGGTGTATGAATGAGAAGTCATTTAGCAATATAATTGCAGATGAGCGTAAGAGTATAAATAATACCAATGAGGTAGTATTCCATAATACAAGACATATTTTATATTTGTTGTATATACTAAAGAAATTACCTGAAAAATTTATGCCTATAAGAGTTATAAGAATTTAAAAGATAAATTTAAAATGTTTTGTATGAGGCCAAAAATATTAAAGAATTTATGAAAAAATGGAATGAAGTGGTTGTGGAATTTGACCTAAGAAATAATTTATGGGTTAAGTCTTTATTTGATGATCTTATAAGGTGGATGCCAACGTGTGTTAGGGGTTATATTTAGGTGGAAATGCTGACAAAATAAAGAAGTAGGGGTATGAATACTTACTTTGATGGCTATGTGCATGCTTATGGCATATTGATAAAATTTGTTGAGCAATACAAGAAAGAAATAAAGGAAAGAAGAACTGAACATGAAATGAAGTTTAATTATGTATGGAAAGTAGTGTATCATTGATGACATGATTTGATATTAAGGAGTTTTAAAAGGCATAGAGCAATTCGTTGCTTCATATTGTATTAGAAGAACTAATAAATGTGAGGTATTGTGAGGCGATCAAAACTTAGAGTGAAGGGAATAACAAGTTATATGAGGTAGAGGAGATGGATGAAAGTATTAATATGATCAGACTATATACATTACACTAAATGAGTCACATCCGCTAAGCAAATATGGCGTCTTATTATTTAAATTTAAGAGATTGTGTATCATCATATATTTAAATTTTTTAGGATGGTGAAGATAGAAAAATTTTCAAAATAGCTCTCTATTAGTAAGTGGCAAAAAGATGTATTCAGTGGAATATAAAAATAAAGGTTGGCAATATATGGGTGGATGATGATATTAGTATTAGTAGGATAAGAAATTTGGAAATGATTTTATTTAAAGATGCTACAAAAATTGAATCAAGTTTTAATTACCTATATAACATGTTAAAAGAAGATAACACAAAATTTACAAATATAAATGCAACTGAGTCAGGGGATATAAAAGATAATTATGGACATATTAATTCCTTTAAAAAACATTAGGTTAAAAGAATCAATAGTCTCTAGGCCATGTGGTAAGATAAGAACAAGAGGGTTGATATATCAAATGGAGAAGATCCATAAGAAGAAATGTAGAAAAAAGGAGGTTGGTTATTGAAGATACATATAGGTAGTAATAAATTCACATATTAAATGTGTTTTCTTTTATGATATTATTGAATGATATATAAGGATGGCAAAACCAACCCATCTCGATTTTGGCCCGATTTGAAAGGGCTACGATCAGGCCATAGGCTGGCCATGGTCGGCCTTCAAAAATGACGTCATTTTTGACTTTTTCTTAAAATTATATATATGACAAGCCAAGCTCACCCATGGCCCGTTTGGCCATGGGCTGACCCATCCCGAGTTGTGGGTCACCTGATCCATTGACATCCCTAATGATACATTTTTGTTAATTGGGTGAGATGATGCCTAAAGAGGGAAATTGGAATACTTGTTTTAATGACAATAAAGAAAAGGTTAAAAGTGTAAACTACTATTTCATTCCCTTTAATCAATATGTAACCTATATTGTACAAAAGTGTGAAATGCTATTTCATTCCATTTAATTAACATATAAACTATGTTGTATAATTTGATAGCATATTTATATAGGTTGTGATGAGTGTTTGGAATAGATAATGTATAAAAGTACTAATGTATATGTGTGTAAGAGAAACTTTTCTTTTCTAATATGAGTAGGCTATAAACTCAAGTTCGACCAGTTATACTGACGTATTGATGCCCATTAGTAATCTTAAAAGTGTGTCAGATCTGAAAAGAACATTCAAATATTTTAATGAAAGATAATATATGACATTCAAAGTTATATTCTTTTACTTGATACTGGTGTTGTGAATTTTTATTAAGTCATAAGCTTGGCTACTTACCTACATATATACATCAAATAATTAATAATATATTAATCATTATTAATTATAACTGAATTAGATTAACAGTTAATGATTAATAATTAATTTATAACTAAAGTATAATTCAATAAATCAGTTAATTTATTATATTCAAATTACCATTATTAATCATGTATCACATTGTCGTAAATAGATAAATTAATTTTATTTTAACTAGTTGAGAATATTTTAGTAACATGAAATTATATTTAATTTACTAAAGAGATATAATTAAATTAATTAAAGATATTTTAAGAATACGTAATTAAAAGAGGGAAAATATTTTGGATGCATTAATAATAACATAAATAATAACTGGATGATGAGTTCTTCTTACGAAATTCTCAAAACAAATGTAGACGTTAATAATAAATCCCTGAATTTTTTTTCACGAATTTAGGGTGAGCCAAACAAATGAAAAAGGGCCCGAAGTGAAACTGGTTCAGAATACCAGCAGGATTGAAACTTGAAATGAAAGTTGATTGTTTGAAGACTTTAGAGTTAGAATTGGATGATGAGTTCTTCTTACGAAATGTTCGAAAATGTGTCATCTAAGTACTGTATAAAGGAAAGTTTAATTGGATGAGTATTCGGTGAGATATGGCTGAATAAGTGAAGGGTGTTGCTAACCTTAGTAACACATAAGAGAACAGAAACAGGTCAGGCTTATAAAAATCACAATAAATCCAAATTACATTTTTTGAGCCGTTTTTGGATATGTGATACCCATGTGAGTCTATTGAAAATGAAGTTTTTAATCACCTTAATTGGATGAGAAATGAATAAGTTATAAAGTTTTGAGACAGGAGGAGTCTAACTCATGACTGAATATTAAGGATGATTGTGAATGGGAGATTTGGATTGCTTAATGACTGAAATAGAACATGGTCATAAAAGAAAATT
>JANPWT010000005.1:24217977-24229558 GCA_024678245.1 Erythroxylum densum
TATAATAGAATGGAACGCAGGGGCGGATCTACAATGGGGGCAAGTGGGGGCACTTGCCCTCCCTGCCTCCAACAAATCCTTTATAAAAAAAATTATTATTTTAAGTTTTGCCCTCATAAAAAAAATAAAATTTTACTCCTATTAAAATTTTGTCCCCATTAAAAATAAAATTTTGCCCCCACTTAAAAAAATTTCTGAATCCGCCCCTGATTGGAACGTAAATAGATGTAATATTAGAAAATTGTTTGGAATAGATGAAAAGGCTTATAATGCAATATAGTAAAATGTTGTTTGGATAAATGATTTATAATGTAATATAGTGTATCATTTTATATTCCATCGTAAACTTTCCAAATTAGAAAATTTTCATTTTTACTGTTTAGGATGAAATGAGATGTAATATGAAACTATTTTCTTATATTTTATTTCATTCCATTCCATTATAAATCTTCATGATAAATAATAAAATAATATTACATTACGTTACATTTTATTACATTCTATTATAAATTTTCGTCGTAAATAATGAAATAATAATCCATCAGCAAAACCTCAACCAATCAGACTTTTCGAAGCTTAAGTTATAAATAACATGGGCTTCGCGTCTCTTTCAGTGTAAACATGAAATGTTTTATGTACTGGTATGCATAAGCATAAAGCCGTAAGAATCATGACGGCGAAAAGATTGGAACTTTACGGGCCGTGTCGCTAAATAAAGGCCTATGCATTCCATGTACAGAGTAAAATGGATTCAGCTACCAAAGTACGTCGTCAAATCCATCACCTAATTATTCATTGCATTGCACCAAACTCCTTTTAACTTTATTTCCCCATTCCTAAAAACACGTCCCCAGCTCCCAACCAACCTCTTCTTCACTACTTACCGTCATCTCCATTGCCAAACCCCTGTATCGCTCTTAAAACTCTCCTAAAAATGGCCTTCTTTTGGACTCCTTGTTCCGTTCTCATCTCTTCTCCTAATCAAGCCTCCTTCTTCCTCTGTTCTCTTTTTCACTGCACGCCGAAAGAGCTCCAAAATTTCCTGCTTTCACCTACATCTTGAACCTTTCTTACCCATCCATCGGAGGGCTTGGTCTATCTTGCAAACCTTAGAGAATTCAATCTGTGTGCTTGGGATTTTGATTATATTGTAAACTGGGATGCCCACGTCATAGTCTCTAACGATTTTGTTAGTTAAATCGGTCAAAGCCTTATCTTGGTTCCTCTTTGTGGTGTCAAGCTTCGATTATAGTTTTCTTGACTTGCTTACTAATCTGATTGCAGATTTTCAAAGAATATAGTTTTAAGCTTTCTGGTTAGTTTTCTCTAGTACTTATTTCTTATTCGGCAGAGTTCTTCAAGTTTGAGCTCAAGCTCCAGGTGGGTTGTAGGTTTATTGAATCAGGTGAATGATTAGACAAGCTTTTCTTTGATTAGACGTCCTAGTGGAAACCCCGTTGAATTCGTTGCTGGGGATCTGATTGTGAGGGATATCTTGGGATGTCATAATTATGTTATTAGGGTTTGGGATCTAACCTCAGCTTTTTGTTTTTGGAATTTAATTGAGTTTGTGTAGTACTTAACTGTATTTTGTTCTTGTTATTCCAATTTTCTGGGTAGTGGCGGTGTTGCTAGTGTTAACCACATTTAGAATAGCTGTTTTCGGTACTTTACGATTGAAATGACTGGAAGTACGAGATGTTTTGTGGAGTGGAAAGAGCAGTTTGTTTCACAAGAGCGTGGACGCCGTGTTGTTCACTATTTCCTTAAAGATTCTGCTGGAGAATCTGTGCTCGCAGTTGTGGGGACTGAGAGGAGTGTTAGGCACATGTTTTATATTGTCGCCGAGGAATTTGTACGGCTACACGGCCCTGAAAATTCCATTCATGCTGGTTTCAAGTGGAGGTCCAGAAGGGAGGTAGTGGATTGGCTTACTTCTATGCTTTCAAAGCAACATCTACAAGGTGATCTGCCACTGCTTAGCTCTTGTTGCCAAGCCTTTGCACTTTTGTAGCCCATTTGACTTCATTTAGAGGCTCTCTCTCTTTTTCTTTCTTCTTTTTTTTTTTTGTCACAGAACACTATCGGTGATTGCTTTTGACTTTATAAATGTTGGCTTGCCCACAAGTTTCACTAAGAATGCTTGGTAGATTTGTAAGGATTTAAATTAGTCATCATGCCTCATAACTTAAGATTAATTCCAGATCTCAGACTGCTCCTTTTATGATAGTAATAGCTTAAACATAATTCCTGCTGTCAGACCGATCCTTTTATGATAGGAATACATACTTAATTTCTTGATTAGTGACATATACTCTTATTTCAGTCAAACTTGCTTGTGAGTTTTTCTGCTTCCTCCAAATTTTCAGTTCCTTAAAAAGGAAAGATATATATATATATCTGATTTATATTTCAAACTGAAAGAATTGTTTAACATCTCATTAACCCTCTGAGCAATGTTTACACGTTTGGAAGCATTATGTTGTTTCATCCTTGTATATTTGACTTTGCAGGCATCTAATGAACTCAATCTTATTATAGATTATCTCTGCCGTGCTTGTTTCAAATTTTGTTTGCAAATTGTTATCCCGTCCACCACTTGCCATGACAGTGTATATTTTAATCTTATTAGCTACAATTATTTGCTTTCCTTTCAAACTAATAAGTGATTATTTGCCATTACAGAACCGAAACATGATTTAGCACAAGCTTCAAAGTTTCTGGAAGGTCCGATGATTGGGTATGGTGCCCAACAGATGCAGGTACCAGAGATATGGCTCTCATTTCTTGTTGTTTGCTCATATCATTCTAAGGTTAGTGCCATTTGACTCGTATATGAAATTTGCATTGCAGAATCGCTGTCCAAAAGACTTGAGTGGATACAGTGCAGACATTGTATGGGCAGGCAATTCATGGACATCTGGGAAACAGCTCAAGCATTACCCAGCATTCTGCCGGAATGGGACTAAGATTATGGTAAGGATTCGTTATTAAACTATGAATGAAAGACAGGAGTGAGGGATTACACTGATGAATTCAGTCAAACTCAGTCAAACACATTGTTTCCTTGGTTGTAGTCAATATTTGTTTATTCAATTCTTATAATTTCATTTGGGGAAATGAGATATTGTTTGATTGGAGAAAAGAAAGAAAGAAAAGGAAGAATGCAATCTTTTGCTGAATGTATTATGGCATAAATAATAGTACCAATATTCAGATTGACCAATTGCTTTATGTCCTTTACAACCTTGACAGATGGCTCCATTCATGTGTCCATGTGTTGTCTGACTTAAAATGATGCATTGTGGAAGATTTTCTGTTATGTCAATTTCATGGGCCCTATAATCATGGTCATTTATCCTTCTAACTTTTTTCATACAGATCCAATCTTTTGTCTTTGTCATGGCTAAGGGAGAAAATCATTATGTTGCTTACTTGGAAGATATGTACGAAGACAAGAGGGGACAGAAGAAAGTCAAAGTTCGGTGGTTTCACGACAACCGAGAAGTTAAGGGTACAATTCATTTAAGAAATCCACACCCAAAAGAAGTTTTTATCACACCTTATTCACAGGTCATCAGTGCTGAATGTGTTGATGGCCCTGCCACGGTCCTAACTCGTGAACATTATGATGAATGTTTGGCTGCTTTCAGTGATGCTTTCACAACCAAATTGCATTTTTGTTCTAGGCAGTTCAGAAGCAATAAAGTGAAGCCCTTTGATGTTCGTAAATTATGTGGCTACTTTGAGCAGCCAATTCTTCGCTGTTTGTCTTACAAACCCTCTACAGGAGTTGATTCCATGAGCTATAGCTTTTCTGTGGAAGATAAAGAAGAATCGAGTCCAACCGAATGTGTAAAGTTAGGTGCAAAGAGAGCTAGAAGTGATAGAGGACGTGAAATATTTTTAACTGAGCATGCTGGAATTCAGGTTGCCGGTGGTCAGATGATAACTAATGGGCCTTCATTCAGGAGTCTGAGGTATGGTTTTTCAGGCAATAGACTTCTTCCACTCAAGCATGTCAAGCCTCAAAGGTGGTACAACTCGTTCAAGATTGATGAAAAAATTGAGTTGCTGTGCCAAGATAGTGGTATACGAGGCTGCTGGTTCAGGTGTACTGTCCTGCAAATGTCCAAGAAACACATAAAGGTCCGTTATGATGATGTGCAGGATGAAGATGAGTGCAACAATCTTGAGGTATGCTCAGGCTTTATGAAATATTGTATTAAAATACCTTTCCCTCTGACCTTCAAGACTTGTAGAAGCATGTCAGAGGATGGAATTGAAATGAAACTTCTCATTGTCAAATTATCTATCATAACTTCTAAATCATTTTTAGGAATGGGTCCCGGTTTTCAAATTAGCTGTGCCAGATAAACTTGGAATGAGATGCTTAGGTCGTTCAACTATACGACCAGCCCCTCCCTTGAGTGTAGAATCAGAACTTTCTTTTGAGATTGGATCAGCAGTTGATGCTTGGTGGAGTGATGGCTGGTGGGAGGGGATTGTTGTTGGCATTAGTAACAGCAGCAACCATAATCTGCAAGTTTATTCTCCAGGTTAGAGTGTTCTTTGATCCACTTTTAATTCTTTTTCCATGTTTGTGATGTCTCTTTAACTCTCTCATCTTCTTCCTAATTTGTTCAATCGACAACCATTTGTTAGGTGAAAACTTCATATTGAATGTACAACAAAAGGATTTAAGGATTTCTAGAGATTGGGTAGGAGACCAGTGGATCGATATTCAGGCAAAAGATGAAAATGTGCTGTCCATCATATCCACAACTCCTTGTCCGGAAGCCAAAATGCCTCCATCATCAAAAATTTTTGAGGACATGAGTTTTCATGGTTTTGATACCTCTAACGTTGATGTTCATTCTAAATGTAAACTTGACACTGTTGAAGAGCTTAGACCTGATATTGCTCCGCAGACCAGTTCAGGCTTCCCTTTAGAAAACATGGACTGTGACGAGGGTACTGGCCCTTCCTCTTCAAATGACAAAAGTCATGAAGATAATGTTAATGCTACTAACATTGATCGTGGTAAGGTGGATGATGTTGAAAATAATAACGAATGTGAAGCTGATGAACATGTCAAAGAAGAGGGAGGAAGGTCAGACCTGGAAATGATTGACAGTTCCGTGAGTAATTGTAAAGTTATAGAACTCAGGGAAGTGACAAATTAAGATGCTTGCAGTGACCTATTTGACGTAATCTTATGGATTGGTTACCTTGTGAGCAGTTGTAGTTTATAGGCATAGGTCTTATTATGTCTTGAAGATGGTTTGTAGATAGTAACGCGAGACGTCGGAATTCTTATTGTTTTCCAACTCTTCTGGGTGGCATCGGGTAGATGTACATGCTTTGTGGAACTTTTCCCAGGTTTCTTTTGTAACTTGGTCAACCTCTGTGGTTCCTCTAGATTACTCTTTTTTCTGTATCCCTTTTAATGGCTAATCCGCAAAAGGGCATTAGAAAGCTTAAGCTGTGAATCTGTACTGTAGATAGATTCTTGACAAAGGAATTTAAAGCTCTTTTTATTGTTTTCATAAAGGTATGTGCTGATATTGGTAGTTCCAAGTCTTGTAACTGATATTTTGCATGACAATTATATGCTTCAACTGGTCTTGCTGATGTAAAAAGATTATATTTCTGTAAATTCTAGAGGACAATATAAAAAAATCATCCCCCTATTGCCTTCCAGGACAGTTTGAATTGGTTTCTGCAATCAGGCTCTGACAAGTCCTGGCGAACAGAGTGGAAGTTCTCAGGTCTCTATACACTAGTGATTCTACGTGCCTGTCCGCCCATTTAGCCTTTTAAGAGGGAAATTTTCTAAAAGTGTCGTAAATGATGAAGTTAGAAAGAAAAACAAGATGTAATATGAAAAATGTTTAAATGAAGAAGAAGAAACTATAATCTGAGCCATTTCTGCCCCCCTATGAATTCCATGCCTAGAAATGGCCTAACTTCCTCGTAAGTGAATGCCTTCGACCATGGAACGCGATGACTTGTATCAGCTCCTCTTCCGGTGCACGAATACTCCGCAAAAACTGCAGTCCTGTACTTACATTCATCTTTCTCAGTTCTTTCTATATATATCTAGTTTATCAAAGTCAGCGAAAGGAATGTCTTACTTCTGTCTGTAAGGCCGGTTCCAGTCACTCCATCCTGTAGGTGTTATAATGTCACCAATTTCACAGAACGAATATATAACTCTGGAATAGTTTCCCCAAGCTCTTCCAAGAAGAATTTTGCCAGTTCCTTTTACCACACAACCTACAAAAGAGAAACCTGTGTCATCATCTGGTGAATCCCTGTGGTGAGCTGCGATTGCGCCTGCCCTTTTGGCAGTTGACCGAAGGCTGCAATCCTGTTTAAAGAGCCACCGAATTTGATTAACATGAGAGAACATTTCATACCCGTTTGTACTACTACTTAATGCATAGATTTGTGTTACCTGAAAAAGTGACCTTGCTGTGCCAAATATGAAATCCACATTACCCTGAATGTGGCACTGATAGAAGTAGTGTGATCCTTTTTCATCTAGGAGTGTGTCCTGCGATCCCAAGACCCTTACTTTATAGAAAAATGCCTTGTTGCTAGAAACTCTCAGCGCCACTGCTTGCATTCCAATCCCTCCAGAATGTGCTACTACTGTATTCTGTTATCAACCCATAACTTACCAGTCAGTAAAGAATCGTATCGAATTGGATTGTGCAGAAAACACCACTACTATCTGACCTCAAATGTGATACCACTTGCGCAGAAGTAATCAGATTCTATAGTGACTGATGCGGATCTGAAGGTTCCAAGTGGAACCCCTTTGTCATCCGTATCAGAAGCTTTATTGCTCCAAGAAATTACGGTATGAGAAGCTTGGCTTTCGTTCCCAATTAATGAGACATATGGCTTGGTTATTGGCACAATCACCTTCTCCCTAATTTCCATGGAACTTGGTCACATAAGCAGCAAATGAATCATCGACTTAAGCAGCTTTGGGCTAACAGAATACATAATAACATAGGGTCCAAGTAAGTTATATTCCCTTAAGGTAAGGTAAGGTAAATGAGGATTACATAAAGGACAAAGACTCCCTATCACCTAAGCGTATAACTGCATACAGTAACCACGTAGTAATCATTTGTAACCCATTAACCCCGATAATATAGCTCAACTACGTACTCAACACTTCATAACTACATTTATTTTCCACTTCTGCTGTAATGATTTTACACACACAAAACAAATAAATACACGAATTAAGAGAAAGATAGAGAGAAGCAGACAGTGAAAATATCGAAGTCTGTTTTAGACATGCACGTTACAAACCTGTAAATCCCAGGGAGGATAAAAATTTTCACCCTTTGTGTGTTATAATCTGTTACCATGTCTACTGCACCTTGAACTGTTAATGAATCTCCTCTACCATTTTGGTCTACTATAATTACTCTGTTTCCATTAATATCATCTCTAACACTCAGTCTCGCTCCATGATCATCCACCTTGATATCATCCCAACTAATAAAATCCTTCCCGTGTGTCTGATTTTGAGACGAACTCAACTGAAAAGAACTCGAGAACAACATGAAGACCAGAGCAAAGCCACAAAGAACACGAGTTTCCCTGATCACTCCTCTCCTGTTCATGAGACTTCGTTGGTGGGGTGTCCCTTTACGTGTGTCACAAACACAGAGAATGACAAACTGTACAGCAATTAATAGGAGAAGAATGCAAAGTTCTCGAGAAGTCTATGGTTTGTAACAACTTCCTATAGGTAAAACAATGGAAGCCATGAGTTGGAATATATGGAGTTGAAAGACTGTGAAAGAAATGAGTGTAATAAATACTGGAGCGTGGGACAAAATGGACTGCAGTAGTGAATAGTGTTGGAGAATAAAAGGTCAGTAGGTGACTAAACAATTTCAGAAGATGTGGGTTGAGTTTGAGAAAGTAAAGAAATGGAAGTAACGGATTGTGTTGGAAAAAGAATAGCCTTTTTTCTATTGTCATGAAAGTTTTCTGCTGCATAGGAATATAGGCTTGATGGCCAGAAAAAAGGGTTTCAATCCATGATCTGAGGTTTAAAAGTTATACCTTAGTGTTGGGAGAAGGTGGGTGGTTGATGGGTAGTTATGGAGAACTGGGAAGTGAAATGGCTAATAATGTTAACTACGATTTCTTAAACTAACACAACATTTTTTTCTTTTGATTTTAAAGGTTAGTGAACTTACAAATGGTTAGCTTTTAAGTGACATTCCTAGCATATTTGGTATGAAAAATAAATAATAGTTAAAATCTTTATTTCAAACATCATCTTTTTATAAATTTTATGTCTAAGTTTTTTAAATCTTTTTTTAGTTTTTATTAGATATTTACTTAGCAAAGAAAATGTTTTATATACTTAAAACAAATAATCTTTGTCAGATCCAGTGTTAAATTAAATTGCCCATTTTTAATTAACAAACTCTATTAACTTTTAATTAAAATCATTTCTCACCAATTAATTATTCTAAAAAGAATGTCTTAGCCTATATGAACTCATTTAAACTATAACTTTTATGTTAGAATATTCATTTTGAAACTTAGGTATATATTGTTGATATTATCTTGTATATTTTCAGCTATTCTTTCTTATCAGACACTAATCTTGTATGTGGTGAAAGGAATTGTATGTATAGATGGAAGCATATGATGAAAAAGTATAACTAAGTTTTCTCAAAATTGATCCAACTTGACAAGGTATCAAACTGTGACAACTATAAACCTAAAAAATTTAACCTCTTGATCATTGTCCTAATTCACTAAGCAAATATGTCTGAAGTACTTCTATGGTTGGTATCCTTATTTTATCTTTTAACATATTTAGAACTTGAATAACATAGCCGAACAAACTTGAACTCTAAAGAAGTAACAACTAGAATTTGTATTCACTCTAAAACTCATTCATCAATTGTCAAATTCTTGCTTCAAATTTTCTTTTTGAACTCACCCAAATCCGAATACTATTTGCTACTTCATTTTCTATTTTGTGTGAAAAATATATGTGAAGGCCTTTTAGAGGTGCCATGGAGTTGTAACTATCATGTTGTAGGGACAAGTACCAACATCTCTTGAATGAAGAAATTGACGCAGTGCAGAAACACAGTACTCTAATCTAAGAGTATGGAAAACATAGATCTAATCCAAGATCTACAAAGAACTCAAAAGGTGGACGAAAATCTTAAGAAAAACAGAGTATTTTGATTGAAAATAGGCAAAAGGTTCTTCTGCAATACAATAAAAAGTATTTATATGAGTTATAATGACCTAGAACTTAATAACAAGGATAAAAATGTCCTTGTAGACCTAATAAAAGTAGAACACAATAAATAAATAAATAAATAGATTTCCTAATCTAAAGCTCCACGTCAGTCCCCTCCACTTGTAAAGAACTCAACCTCGAGTTATGCTCTAAATAACCTAACTTGCACTCCGGTAAGTAGGGGTAAATATCCATGACATTAAAGGTTGGGTTGATACCCATCCACGAAGGTAACTGAATGGCATATGCATTGTCATTAATTTTCTTCGTGATCTTGAATGGACCATACTTCTTGGCCTTTAACTTGTGGTGATGTTCAGTAATCCGCTTTTTGTTCATAAACATCATTACTACATCTCTCACCTCAAACACTTGATTTTTCCTATGTGGGTCCACATTAGCCTTATACTTTACATTAGCTTTTTGAAGTCGATCCTTCACCTCGACTTGTATTTCTTAGGTTTCTTTAGCAAACTTGGCTGCACTCACATGGATGTTAACATTTTTAGGTAACTGAATAAGGTCTAGTGCATGATTTGACACCTTAGTGTAAACCACGGAGAATAGAGATTGAACGATATAATTACGGATAACATTGTTGTAGGCAAACTCAGCTTATGCGATAAGAAAATCCCAATTCTTCAGCTTGTCATGACAAATATATCGCACTAAATTACCCAGAGTCCTATTCACCACTTCAATCTGTCCATCGATCTGTGGGTGAGTTGTGCTACTGTACTTCAAGGATGAATAAAACATACCCACAAAGTTCTCAAGAAATGACTCAAAAACTTAGTGTCTCTATCATATGTAATTAATTTTGGAACCCCATGGAGCCTCACCACCTCTCGGAAGAACAATTTAGCAATGCTTTTTGCATTTGTTGTCTTCTTACATGGTAAAAAGTGCATCATCTTAGAGAATCTATCGACCACCATGAACTCTGAATCCATGTCCCTTTGTGTTCTTAGTAAACCCGGTACAAAGTCCAAGGAAAGGTCTTCCCACATATTGTCAGGCACAGGTAATGACATGTATAAACTCGCGTTTTATGCATAACCTTTATAAGTTTGGAAAATATGGCACCTAGAAACAATAGAAACAACGTCTCTCCTCAATTTAGGCTAAAAAAAGCCTTTTAGGTACCTTCTCAAGTGTCTTATTTATGCCCAAGTGTTCAACTAACCCTTCTCCGTGTAAGTCTCTAATTACCTTCTCCCTTATTAATGTCTGCGGGAGGCATAATTGGTTACTTCTCATAAAGAACCCATCATGAATGTGGTAGTCTTTATATGGCTTCCCTCTTTGACAAGTTTGTCATATTCCTTTGAAGTCTTCATCGTCAACATATAAGTCTTTCAAGTATTCGAAACTTTCAATCTCAACTGTTAGCGTTCTAATCATGGCTACTCATTGATTCAACGCATCTGCCACTACATTATTTCTCCCAGCTTTATAGACAAGTTTATAGGGGAGTTTGTCAATTTAAGCTGACCATCTAGCATGCATCTTGGTCCTCAACTGCTTCTGACTTCTCAAATACTTTAATGCTTAGTGATTGGTATAAAGAATAAACTCCTTTCTAATTAAGTAGTGCTTCCATGTCTTCAAAGCCCTCACAATAGTGTAGAATTCCTTATCATGGGTATCCCATTTTTTCCTTAACTCGCTTAGTTTCTCACTGAAGTATGCCACAGGTATTTTTTTCTTAGGATAATACTGCCCCGATACCTATCCCACTCGCATCACACTCCACTTCAAAAAACTTTTCAAACTCTGGTAAGGCTAAGACCGGTGGTGTACACAGTTTCTTCTTGATAAGGGTGAAGCTTTGTTTTTGCTCTTCTTCCCATCTAAACTTTCCTTCCTTCAAACTGTCCATAATAGGAGCTACAATGTTTCTGAAATTATTAATAAACCTCCTATAGAACGTTGCCAAACCATGAAACCTCCTCACTTCTCCAACGGTTCTTAGTGTAAGCCAATTTCTAATGGCCTTTAACTTATCTTCATCCACTTAGATGCCATCTTTTCCCCCAACATATCCAAGGAATAGCAAATTCTCCAACATAAATAGGCATTTCTTCAAGTTGGCATATGATTGATTTTCTCTTAAGGCCACGAATAAATCCCTTAAATGTCCCACATGCTTTTCAATAGATCTATTATAGATAAGAATATCATCAAAATAAATGATCACAAATTTATCTATGAAAGGTAGCAACACCTAGTTCATAAGACACATAAAAGTCCTAGGTGTGTTGGATAATCTAAAAG
>JANPWT010000005.1:24247696-24263541 GCA_024678245.1 Erythroxylum densum
GCTCTTAAACTTCAAAGCACTTCTCAGTGACCTTTACGGTGGGCCTTAGGAGGAAGGTTAGCTGGATTCACGCATAAGGGGTATATGAAAATATTAAGGTAAACATGAGTGAGTGAGATCAGATTTGGTGCAAATTTTGGTAGAGTCTCGAACCTTGTGGAGATTGACTATACCCAGGTTAAGGACCTGATGAACTAAGGATTTGGCCCATGCTCGGATGGATGGATCATGACTAACGGACATGTTGTGGGAAGCATTGAATCAGGCCAATGTGCTATGTGGGCTTCGGTAAGATCACACCGCATCATCAGCGAATAGAGATCGTTGGTAGATTTTGGATGATGCAGCGACAAATGGGAGTTAGAGTTGTAGTGGAACTAAACATCTGAAGATAGTAGAGATCTTTGAGGATAAAGATGCCAGTTTCCTAGTCGAATGTAAACTCCATCTTTCTGTTATCTTATCTTATTAATTAGAGTCCTATTTAGATAAAGATGTCATCTAATTGGTCCACGTGATGTAATCTGATAAGGATAGACGTGATCTTAGCACGATCTTAGGCAGTTCAGTTTTTGTGAGATTCTGAATGTAACTTAACTTTTAAGTTAGAAAGCCTATATATAGCTCATTCGAGCTTTAATCTTCTCATTCAATCAGAGAGAGCATTCTTTGTATTCTTTTAAGGAAAAGTATATAAAGGTTGGTTTTACCGTATCTCTGGTTTTCCTTGTTGGCTTTGTTTTTTATTGCTTTTATAGCATAATTTCTTTGAGTGTGTGAGTTAAACACTTCGAGGGTCGTTGAAGACTAAGTCTTGCTTAAGCGAATCTAAGTGAGACAGCCGTGCAAAGAGTGTTGGCAAAAGTTCGAGTCCCAAAGGTAACCTTTGTATCAGATTCCATGTCAGAACCCAAGTTTACCTACTACAATAGTTAAATGACAAACCAATTAAACTATAAAGACAAAAACTGGATTTAGAGCCTCCATTTTAACTTCATACAAGTTGAGATTTTCTGTGTTACTTCCTTGACTATAACCAGAGCTCTAATCTCATTGAATATATTATCCGCTAGTTGATACTGGCAAGTTTGCTCTCCTCGACATATCAGTTTATTCCTTTCCTTCCATAAATCGTAAATAGTATACGTAAAATTGTACCGAAGAGGATTCCATCATCCTTCCGTAAGTTGGAGACTCTAATAACCCAAGATATGTCCTAATCATAAATGCAGCCAAAAGCTTCGAGTTTATGGAGCAGTTGACTCCATATAGTATTGGAATATATGCACATAAATAAATGATTCCTATCTTTAAGTGGCAATCAACATAGTTCACAAATAGGATTAGAGCTCCCATACCAACGATCTTTAGTACTTAATCTATTTTTGATAGCTAGCCATGTAAACATAGAAGCTTTGGGGCTGATACTACACTTTCATAGTAGTTATACTAAGGAACATGTGGAGTTTCAACTTGTAGACTAATGTAGCAAGACATATTAGTGAAAATGCCCTTAGGATGTGACTTCCGGAGGATTGAATCTGTAGGACTGTAGAAATGAAGGTTCAGAAACCCTCTGAAATTTTCAGACCACTGCCTTTCTAAAATAAGAGAAGAGACCTTGGTATTTAATGAAATTTTATTCCATAAATATAGCAGCTTAGGTCATCAAATTAATAGGCTGAAATATGTCCAATTATCATACCATACCCATATATAATTTCCATTACCAAGTCAGTAGAAGATGTGAGGATAGATGAGTTCCTTGATTTTCAATATATGAGTAAGAACCGATGAACAACCTCTTCTGATTGGTATTTGCCAAAAATTCTCTGCTAAGGGGTATGTTTCATGGATTTATTTAATGTATAATAAAGTTTTATCAATAAGTATCCTCCAAACTTTCTTCCAAAGAAGTACCTTTTGCATAATTGTGGTTTAGACAATGCTTAAGCCTCCACTTTTCTTTGAAATGGTTATATCATCCCATTTCACTTTTGCTTTCTTGGCATTCTCTATTGTTCCCTACCATAGAAAGGCTTTAATAGTTATGCTCAGCTCCTTTATACTTTTAGGAAGTATCAAATAAATAGTCTAATGGATGCGAAGATTGCTAAGCACTGATATAATCAGCGTAACTCTAGCAACCATGAAGAGAAATTTGTTTTGACAAGCTACAATTTTTGCACTATATCTTTCTAAGAGAGGGATGCATTCAGAATATGTAAGTTTGACATGAGATATGGGAACTCCCAAATACTTGAAGGGAGGAGTATGAAACCCCATGCCAAGATTACTAGTAATCTCCTGAGATTTTTGAACATCTAAAGAACAATATATGCAACTTTTCTAAAGATTAATAGACAAACCTGACCAGCTAGAGAACTGTGATAGAATGTCTTTAAAGATAGTGATAGACAACTGATCAGCACTTGAGATAAGTAGTAAATCATCCGTAAACACTAAATGAGGGAGTTTAAGTGAATTGCATTGATGATGATATTTGAACCTGCCATTATGATTTAGTTGCTTCTCAATCATTTTAGACAATCCTTCCATAACTAGAACAAAGAGGTAAGAGGATAGGGGATCCCTTTGTTGAATCCCTCTCATACATTTCACAGGTTTCATGGGACTACCATTAACTAAGATACTCACAGATAAGGATTGAAGGTTCATCATAATCTAATTTTTGTAATGTAGAGGGAATTCTAATGCATCTAAACATACTCAAATAAAATCTCAGCTAATAGTTTCATATGCCATGTAAAAGTCTATCTTCCATATACAACTTTTCAAACTTTTTCCTAATTGATAATCCCTAATAAGCTCTTGGATAAGCAAGATATTGTCACCTATTGATCTTCCTTCAATGAAAGCTCCCTAGTTTGGTGATACAATCTTAGTCAGTACTCTTCGCAATTGACTAGCTAGAAGCTTTGCCATAACCTTGTAAATAGTATTATAGTAAGATATAAGTCGAAAATTAGATAAAGAATTGGGATTTATCTTCTTTAGTACTAGATATGTTGGAACCCCTCCCCGGTGGATCACGTGTCCGACGTCCTATGTGGCATCTGGACGCGCAACCCACGAGGGAGGGATTCCTCACCACGCTGGAAAACTTGTTTCGGAATTAAATCTGCAAATACATGAACCTTGTGCTTATAACCTTGCAGGGTCCTTAGTTGTAACTCCACATTAAACGACCACACACCATAACTTCCCATCTTTTTGTTTTAAAATGAAACTTAAATGGACCAAAGTAGCCCTCCTTCAAAGCCTTACACTCTAAAAACATAAATAAACTTCCCAAATTACCCTCAAGCCACTTTATTCCTTTCAATTTCTAGCAATTAATTCAATTCTAATTTAAACTAATCCCACCATTTAACTTCCATCCCTCTAAACACTATAAATCTCAATTTATTCCAACAAAAAGGAATTTTCAAATTAAACCTCAAAAATAAATTTAGAACATGCTTAACGCGAATCGGGGCCCAACATAATATATGATCTTCATAAGTTGTAGGATCCTTTCGAATAAATCATTTATAACAAGGTTAGTTCCTTAAAAGGTTCCCGCAAGAAAGAAAGCGTATTTCTTATGATTTTATTTACTCTTTGAGAATTAGACTGTTAATTTTACAAGTAAATAAATCCAAATTGAATTTTGAAATATTATATAGTTATTTTCAAAATTCAAAGACATAATAAATGATTTTGAAAGATACCAGTAATTTTTACATGTTTAGTCATAATTAGTTGGAGTCTGTTTCTTAAGAAACATTGATGGGAGTGTTCTTGTGGCTTCCCTTTTCTACCATAAACTTTAGAATCATTGATGGGAGATCCATTTTGTTTCCCATCAGTAGATTGTACACCACATAGGTATCCAAGAGACTACATCTTTTCATTGAGCTACTTCTTAGAAAAATTGAAGTAGCCGATATTGATGCAACGCATCTAGGCAGTAGATCCAAATTTCTACACATAGGTCTCCCTTCTTGGGCATTCTTAGTATGCAGACATATGAAGTCCACAACCTTTCCCAAATCAAGATCAACAATGTCTCACTTATGGCAATGGAGGTTAGTCCTACCTATGAGAGCTATGTTCAAAATGTTCCTCAATATATCCTCTATTATCAAGCCCTCACATTACCGCACCCAAGATATGATGGCTATCTTTCCATCAATTTCTTCTTTTCACATGTGTGTGTAAAAACTTCTGACTAATTCATCACACACTGTATCATCCAAATTCAAAAAATTCTCCCACCCAATAACAACAAAGAAAGTAGAGAGACGAATACCAATATCATCAAACATGTGAGGAGACATAATGTGTCCAGCAACCACTTTTATCTTCTTGCACCCCATTCCACAGCGAATTTCAGCTTCCGTTGATTGAAAAGATTTTATTTGTGATGACAAATTTCCCTTCTTGTGGACCATTAGTTTCTTGGACCGTTTTGCTCTAGGGATTTCTTTAAATAGGTCATGTTCTGTAAATAGCTCATCGTGGACGATGGCTTCCTCAATGTTTTCTTTAACCATAGGCTCTTTGCCTTTTCTTTCCTCTTCTTTTTTTCTTTTTCTTGACTCATCCTTTTCTGTTTCTTTTGCTTCAACAATTTCTTTTTGTGGAGCTTGTGTTGTAACAATTCCTCTGATCCGTGGTCTTCTTTCTAACTTGAAAGTTTCTTTATTGAAACTATCGTCATTTATTACCCAGTGCTCTTCAGGCACTTTCTTCTCTTTAGGACCATTTTTAAGAATTTTAGAGGTTTTTGGAGTAGAAGTAGGTAGGGAGAGAATAGGTAAGTGGAATCTCACATTTTTCATTGACTCTCCCTTACTGAAAGTCTCTTCTTCTTTTTCATTTTTTTTTCTTTTCTTATCCTCTTTCTTCTTCTTCTTCTTCAGAATTAGAAGCATATTCTTTTTCGATTTTCTTCTTTGTCATTTGAAGAGGAATCAGGATAATCTAGAGGTAACATAGCAACAATTTTTCTTTTCCTATCTTTTGAGGTCTCCTGATTGAGTATTTCTGAAGTTTGGATGTTTGAGGAGACAAGCAGGTTCAGTAGTAATGTCCAGAGAACCTATAATGGAAGACAAAGATGAAGAATAAGAAGTAAACATTTGTTCATGATGAGGTGTTTTATTATGGAAAGAAGTTGAGGCAAAAATTTTCTTCTGTCCTTTTGATTTTGTTCTTGCCATTTTAGGTAAGCTTTGTGAAATTTGAGAGAGAAAATAGGTGGTAATGTAGAGAGTTAGGGTGCAAAGAGAATGAGAATGATAAAGATGAGAAAATTAAGGAAGTTTGCTTAGAGATACTAAGTAAGAAGATGAGTAGACATATAGACTATAAGAGGAAATGTAATTGGTTACGTATCCTCTAACAGACACGTACTTAGATTTGTTAATCTATGCATGCGCTTTTGAAAAAACTGAGATGATGCCATTAATGACTCCCTGTTTTCTAGGACATATGTAATCTTCTACTAAACTAAGAGAGAGTTTCTAAGGGATTAGAATAGAAGGTTCTTGCTAAAAGGATGATGCTTTTAAAGTGTTTGAGAAGTTTTGCAGAAAAATTCAAATAGAAGAAGGGCACTGCATCACTTTAATTTGAAGTGATCATGAAGAAGAATTTGATAATAGAAAGTTTAAAGAATTCTGTGATAGCAATAGTATAACTCACAACTTCTCTTATCTAAATATGCCTCAACAAAATGGAGTTATAGAGATAAAGAACATAACTTTATATGGCTAGGACTAAGTTAAGTGAAAGTTGATTACCTCATAGATACTAGGTTAAAGCAGTATCCACGACATGTTATGTACTTAACAGATGTCTTATAAGACCTATTTTGAAAAAGACACCTATGAGCTGTGGAAAGTAGGAAAACCAAATGTTGCTTACTTTCGAGCATTTAGCTGTAAGTGTTTCGTGTTAAACAATGGAAAAAAAACCTTAGAAAGTTTGATAAGAGATTAGACGAAGCTATTTTTGTGGGCTATAGTATCACTAGCAAGGATTCAAAGTTTACAAAAAAAGAACAAAGAAGATAGAAGAATTGATATATGTAGTATTTGATGAAGCACTACCTTCGACAACAGCAACTAACTCAGATGATGACGACCATCCAACCTATAATGCCTTCATAATTACAAAATCAAGAAGGCCCCTCTAAAGCTAGAATAGAGCAGGCTCTTTTATCTCAGCAGGAGCCTATACAACGGAAAATACTAAGAGAATGGAGACGTATTGATACATATCAATATATTTTGGGAGATCCCTCTAAAGTCTAAGAAAAGGATCATCGTTTAAGAAAAACTTTGTGGCTCTCTTCTCATATATAGAATCAAAGATCATTGAAGAGGCCCTTATTAACGAAAATAGGGTTTTAGCCATGAAAGACAAACATAATCAATTTGATAAAAACAAAGTCTAGAATCTAGTACCTCATCCTTAAAAGAAGTCAATCATTAGGACTCGGTGGGTATTTCAAAACAAACTTAACGAAATGATAAGGTGGTAAGAAATAAAGCTACACTTGTAACTTACGGTTACAATCAATAGGAAGGTATTGATTTTAGTGAAACTTATGCACCTGTTGTTAGATTGGAATCGATTAGAATTTTATTTGCCTTTGTATGCTATAGAAACTTCAAGTTGATCCAAATGGATGCTAAAGTGCATTATTAAATGGTTTCATTAACGAAGAAGTATTTTTTAAGCAACCCTTAGGTTTTGAAGATGAAAACCATCTAGATTATGTGATGAAGTTATCCAAAGCTCTATATGGTTTAAAGTAGGCTCCTTGAGTATAGTAAGATAGGTTAAGCAACTTTTTACTGGAGAATAACTTTAAAGGAGCAAAGATCGATGAAACCTATTTATTAAGAGAAAGGAGAATAATTTACTCATAGTGCAAATATATCTTGATGACATAATATTTGGTGCTACTAATCCATCATTCTGTGAAGAATTTCAACATTAATACAGGGGGAGTTTGAAATGAGCATGATGAAAGAATTATCAATTTTTCTCGGGTTACAAATAAGGAAAACAGTAAAAGGAATCTTTATTAGCCAAGACAAATATACAAAGGAACTTATCAAGAAATATCATTTTGAGCATGCCAAACCGATGGATACTCCCAGGTATACTAGAACTAAACTTCATAAAGACAAAGAAGGCAAAGTTACTGATGAGACAAAATATAGAGGGTGATTGAATCACTACTATATCGTACAAGCACAAGACCAAACATTGTGCTTAGTATGTGCCTTTGCACACACTTTTAATCAAATCCATAAGAAAGCCGTCTTCAAGTAATCAAATGAATCTTTTGATATCTTAATGAACTACGAATTTTGGACTATGGTATCTAAAAATTGATTCATTTGAGATAGTGGGCTATTATGATGCAGATTATACAGGAGAAAAAGTCAATCGAAAAAACACAAGTGGTCACTATTAATTTCTTAAAGGATGTCTATTAACTTAGTCATAGAAGCAAAATTACACAACGCTTTTGAAGACTGAAGTGGAATATATAATGACTGCTAGCTGTCGTGCTCAAATCTTTAATGAAGCATCAACTACATGATTGTTCTCTAAACTTTTCTCATATTCTTATATTATATGAAAATACGAGTGTTATAAATTTTTTTAAAAATCCTATGCATCATTCTAAGACTAAGCATATAGAAATCAAACATTATTTTCTTAGGGATCATATTTTAGAAGGAATCATTGATCTTTTGCATGTTACTACTAAGAATCAAGTAGCTGACATTTTCACCAAGTCACTCACTAAAGATAGATTTTGCATGTTAAGAAAAGAGCTTGCATTTAAAGACACGCACAAAGTTCTTATAAGCGGCTATATGGATTTGTTAGAAGATACATAAATCATCACACTTCCTATATTAGCATACGGTCGTTCGTTCATCTTCATATTAGATCAACGCTCTAGAAATGCCTAATATATTAGAAACAAAACTCTCTCCTTTACTTACCCTCATTGTTATTCGAAGTGTCGCTCTTGACTCTCTACATTCTAACTCTTTGTTTTCATCTCAAATCTTTTATACCTCATCCATCTCTCTTATTATGGCACGAACTAGATCAAAAGAACAAAAGAAAACTCCAACTTTTACTCATAATCATTGTGAAGCTCATATTCCTGAACCTATCTCCTCTAAGCTCCAAGTATCAAAAGTGCACTAGGTTATAAATGATGATGATTCAGATAAAGAACACTCTTGGTTAATTAGACAACCACGAACCAAAGGAAGTCTTGCAAAGCAAGCCGAGAAAATTTGTAGAAAAAGGAAAACCTTGATGTTGAAAAAAAAGAGGAAAAAGAATCCATAAAAGGAAAAAGGGAAGAAATAAAGAAGGGAAAGTGCATATGATTGAAGAAACTATTGATAAGTTATTTCGTGAAGAGATGATTCCTAAAGAAAAAAGGGCAAAGAAGATAAAAATAGCTAAACAAAAAGGAAAGACATCAATACCGCAAAAAATGTTTTTGTTAGTGGAAGCTGAAATTTGCTATAAAATGTAGTACAAGAAAAGAAAGGTGGTTGTTGGGCAGATCGTGCCTCCCATGGTGTTTGATGAAATAGATTGAAAAAAAATGTTTGGGTAGACAAAAGATCTGAAAGAATAGAAAAAAACTTAGATCCTAGTCTAGACTAACAAACTCCTATCGCTTCTTAAGATGAAAATAGTGCAAATCTTGAACAACAGATGAAGGATATTTAAGTCAATCAAGAACAAATACGATACCAAATATATAGCATGCAGAATCAACTTCTTGACATGCAGATTTTGCATAGAAGAATCCTTGAATCTCTTAAATAACTTTATTGTTATTTGCTTTCTAATTGGCTTATTTATACTAATGATTTTGTTTGATGTAATATTTACTCTTTCTCACTATTTCATTCTTTTTATTTCACTTCCTCTCTATACTTTATTATTTTTTATAATGACAAAGGGAGAGAGTTTATGTGGATATATTTTTTGCTTATTTTTCAATGCTGCGTTAATTATAAATGTGATTGATTCTGATGTTAAGTTTGTGAAAATCTATGATATATAAACGATAGGTTCCTTTCTTAAAAGATAGATTCCTTCTAATTATGTCTGAACATATAAAAGTTACAGGTATCTTTCGAAATCATCTATTATCTCTTTGAATTTTGAAAAATATATTTATTATTGCTTGTCATCATAAAAAAAGGGAGATTGCTACTATTTTGATGATAACTATACAATATTCAAAATTCAAATTGGATTTATTTGCTTGTATAATTAACAATCTAATTCTCAAAATGAAATAATATCATAAGAAATACATTTTCTTTCTTACAGGAATTTTTATTATGAACTTACCTTATTATAAATGGTTTATCTGAAAGGATCTTACTAATTATGAAAATCACATATTAGCCTCGTGATTACTGGAAGATTTTTGACAAAGATAACATCGAAATTATTTAGATTTAAATCTATTCAGTTGATTAAAGATGCAAGTAAATCTATCTCTTTCATTATCTTTTACATTTCTGCATTATATTGTGTGTGCGTTCATTTTAACAAGAAACTCCTTCACTTTTATAATAGACCACTTCTGTTTTCAATTTGTTGACGATTCCTTTTAGTTTTAATAGGCGCATTTTGTTTTTAAACTGTTTTAACAGGATTCATCATTCAATAAGCTCTTTTCATTTAAGTAGGGTTCTATCCTACAAAAGGCTTGTATCTCTTAAGAGGCTCCTGTCGTTTAAAAGACTTTATCCTCTGACAGGCTTTTATTGTTTTTAGTTGTTAACTAGGATCTATTTATTATACAAATTGAAAGAACTTGCAAAATTTTATAAATCACACATAATTCACCCTCTTTTGCATATATTTGATTTATCACATTCGTAGCAACATTAGCAACCAACCCAACAATTATAACTACTTTATTATCACTTTAGTGGTTCTACGTAAGTTTGAAAACTACTAAATTATTGAGGCAGAGTTTAATTAGGGATTTTGTGTAGGGTTGAGTTTCACAATAATCTTGAAAATAATTTCCTAAATTGAAATAAATTATATTAGGGATTTTAGTTAAAATTTTAATTAATATAATTAAGATAAAAATAATTAAATTAATATACTAATTAATTTTAGAAATAATTTAAAATAAACATTAGTGATAACTGTTAACGCATGTAGAAGAGGAAAAAATTGTATTGCATTCATCGTTATTTTTTTTTTCAATCTGTTACTAAGCTAATATACTTATTCTAGTTATCCCTATCAATAAGGGATTACAGAGATCTAATTTGATAGAAACATCAATTACTTCCTAAGATCTAATTTGATAGAAACACCAATTACTCCCTAAGATCTAATTTTATAGAAACACCAATTACTCCCTAATTTATCGTATTTCTTAACAATAACATCGACACATAAATGATGAAAATTTTAACTTGGGTTAATCTTTTGTCCGCTTCAAATCTATTTTGAATGTTTTAAAAACTTTTAAGATTTTAAAAAAATAATTTTTTTGATGTGTTAAAGTAAAAATTGTATTATGATAAAAATAATAAAATATAAAACACACTTTTGAGTTACAATTGAATTATTCGTACTTTTTACAATGAAGGAATGTCCTATTAAATAAAAAAAAAGTTAAACAAGAATATAGCCAAACAAATATATGATAATATTAATTATTAAAAATTATGTTGTACGAAAGCACAAGTTTATTAAAATTAGCGAATACAATGAAAGTGCTTACTAACTATTGGAATTTTGAAGAGGCAGCTATTGGCTGGTGGTAGAGACAAAAATCAAAAGCAACATTGGAGTAGTGGAGACCTATCAATTCCGACCATAATGGTCCACTTTGAGTGGTTCCCTAACAAAGTTACGATCTAGCTGAAGTAAAGCTCACTTCTTTTCTCCGAATCTTTGTTCCTCTTTTTAATTAGCACTTGTGAGGTCAGAAGTGAGATTCCTTCTCTATACAAAATGATTTAGTTTCTGTTTTCGTTTCTTTACAGAAAGAAGTCATTGAGTCAAAATTTTCCTCTAAAAGGTAAACCCCAAGTATGCTTATCCTTTCCTTCTTCAAAAAATTCCTTAGATTTCATTGTTATTGCTGTCCATCCAGCAAATGACTTCAGCATCCGATAAGTGGTGCCATGGAAAATGTAACTTCGTTTTTGTTTTTATCTGTCAGTGTAAGAACATATGCAGCAACGTAATCATGAAGAGCGTTCAGGCAAAACTCTGTTGTAAAACTTTGTAAATCACAGCAGTCAAGGTCTTGGTACGAGAATACAATATTATATGATGTCCAGAAGCAAAAGCACGTTCCCTCAAGGGAAGACGGATGTGTAGCTCTGCCCAGGAAGCAAGTGTGGAAGGTCAAAGTGGATGCTATTGAAATGGATGGTTACGTGGTGAAAACGCAGACGTTAAGTGCGTTTTGGGGCGGGGTCAAATAACGAGACAAGATCATCTGTTCAATATTATCCTGTCTTATAAAATCTCAACCATTTATTTTGCGGGATTTACGCAAGAATCATACGGGACTCACATAAATAAATGACTGAAATTTATTAAACACAATAAAATCGTAATATTAGACAGAAGATCTGGACTTCAAATAATAAACACGCAAGAAATCCAATGATAAATGAACCTGCGCTGTTCCTTACGTAACTGATTACATAACTTCCACAAGCGATCATTGAAGTCAGTCAATGAAATGGCGTAACGGTGAAAAACCAAAGTCACAAGCCACCAGACGCGTCATCGCGAACGTCACTGCTCTGTCCGTCTGTCAATTATTTTAACTCTACCCTCCCTCACTATTCCATTTCTCTCCGGTGTAACTTTGGATACTTGGAAATCAAGTTTCCGTGTTTATATGAATTTTTAATGGATGGCAGTCCTTTTATTCATTTATCTTCTTTTTCTTGGAAATTTTAAGCACCTGACAGTTATTTGAGGTGGTTTGTTTGAGAAATCATATACTAACGAAAATCAATTTTCTTATCCTCTAAAACCCCTCTCCAAGAAATCTCTCATTTCCCATGAAAGTAATGGGCGCAGCTCCTCCTCTATATAAATCATTTTCTCCTCCTTTCTTACTCCACAGACATCTCTTCTCTCAACCACAACTTGTTATCTTCTCTCCATCCTCCAAACGGCCTAATTCTACTTCTTTCATGGCTACCTGTGTTGACACTTCTATATCAGACACCTCCCAACTTTCTCGGGATACAAAAAGGTCTCAACCCGATGATCATGCCTTGAACTACGTCAATTTTTGCCGACCCAGCTGCTCTGACCGTGTTTCTTGCGTACCCTTTACCAAGAATCAATCCAAAATCAAGCAGACGTGCACGTTCGTCGATGGTCTTGATCGAGAAAAGCAAGAGAAAGATGACCCATGGCTCAAAATGCAAGAAGAAGCCAAGTCAGATGTTGAGCAGGAGCCAATATTGTCGGGTTATTACTACGCATCGATTTTGTCTCAGAAATCCCTGGAACGGGCGTTGGCGAATCATCTTTCGATAAAGCTGAGTAATTCTAGCCTTCCCAGTAGTTCTCTGTTTGATATTTTTGTTGGAGTTCTTGAAGAGAGCGAAGAGATCATCAGGGCTGTGAAGGAAGATTTAAGAGCTGTAAAGGAGAGAGATCCAGCATGTATAAGCTACGTGCACTGTTTCTTGAATTTTAAAGGGTTTTTAGCATGTGAAGCACATAGAATAGCTCATAAATTGTGGAATCAAGGAAGAAAATTGTTGGCTTTGCTAATACAGAACAGAGTTTCGGAAGTGTTTGCAGTTGATATTCATCCAGGAGCAAAGATTGGAAGAGGGATTTTGCTTGATCACGCAACGGGAGTAGTTGTAGGAGAAACAGCGGTGATTGGGAACAATGTGTCAATTTTGCACAATGTCACATTAGGGGGCACTGGCAAGGTTTGTGGTGATAGGCATCCAAAGATCGGTGATGGTGTGTTGATTGGAGCTGGGACTTGTATCTTGGGTAATATTAAGATTGGTGACGGTGCCAAAATTGGTGCTGGTTCACTTGTGTTAAATGAAGTCCCACCAAGGACCACTGCCGTTGGCAACCCAGCTAGGTTGATTGGTGGCAAGAACAATCCAGTAAGGCTTGAAAAAATTCCTAGTTTTACCATGGACCACACTTCACATATCTGTGATTGGTCTGATTATGTTATTTAGATACAGGAACAGGTCGATGAGAATCCAAGTTCTCCTACTTTTGATTTTCCTGCGGCGGTATGTATTGCCTGGAAGATACGTTACCAATAATGAAACATGTTGTTCTCAGCTATTTCCTGACCTTACTCCCATTTCTACTAGTCTTGGCATAGTTATTTCCAACTTTACTGCTATTTGTGCTGGATTTATCTTTCTCCGTTGTCCATGCTTCTTAACTCTGAAGCAGACAGTAGATGTATTGAAACACTACGGACTCTGATGCCTGGAAGACGACTTCCAGACAACATTACCATCCGTTTCTTCGTCTTTTTGTCATTATCTAGTATTGCTGGAAGATCAAGAACTCTGCTTCTTACATCAGTTTTTTGCATCTTTTTCTCAGCATTTAGTATTCTTGAATGATCAATAATTTTGCGACTTGTCATTGGAGGAAAAAAAATCAGGATTATTACATTTTAATCTCAAATTAATTTACTTAAATTTGTTGCGGTCCGCTATCTAATACGCAATCCTGCAACTATATGGATCATATATTGTAGTACACAAGATATCATTCCGACAAGGATTGAATTAGCCATCTAACAATTTGAGTGCATTTTGTCTAAGGTAAAAAGAAGATTAAATTAATTGAAACTAAATAAACTAATTGAATTACAATAAACTAATAAACTGAACAATTGAATTAGTAAAGATAGCCATAAGAGCAAAGTTAATCAATAATGAAAACTTAGGGAGTATTCCATCCTTGTCTTGTCTTTCTTTTATCTTGTGAATTCAGTTAGGTTAGATCCTAGATATCCTAATGTTTTGACTACCTTCTTTCACGATTTAATGAAGTATTCCTAATTGAAATAGATAATAGTTGAATTGCAATATCTCAATTTACAAAACTACTTCTAACTATTTAATTAAATTTGAAGCAATCATAAGGATAATTAACTCACAATTAAGATCTTTCTTCAATTATTTATTAATATGATATTTGCAGGTCTATTAAGGTACCAACTCTCGTTGCTCAACTTAACTCATATAACTTTGATTCAATATCTCGATTTCTTATCAAGTATAGGCACGACAAATACCATAAAGCATTAATATATTGAATTCAATAAGATAAAGATATATAAAACAATTCAAGAATAAACCCTAATATAGATTTAGAATCCTATAATCGTGTTCAAAACACAACTAGTTAGAATTGACATCCAAGACAACAAAATAAAATAAGAAACCAATGAACAAGCTTGAAAGCCTTGATCTGGAGTTTATGGAAAGTTGGAAGTGACTTGATGTACCCACTATTTGATCTTCTTCTTTATGATGTGTAGAATATTTTTGCGCTTTACTCTTTCTTTTTAGGTGTCTCTAATGACTCTTTGTCTCTATCAAAATTTAGACGCTTCTAATCTCCCCTTCGATGTAGCATTCATATATATAATGAATTACGGTTTCTGGGTTATACATGGATACTTACAAGGTCATATAAGTGACCATGTACCTCCAAAAAACTCCTTAGTTTGTGACATTACATGGTTACATAGACATACATATGTAACATACACGGTCGTGTATGTCAGTCAACATATATGGGCGTGTAATTCAACACAGTTAGGGATTGTATCTTTAAAGCTTCATACGTTTATAATGACTTACATGATCACTATACAAGGCTGTATAAGTCCACAATTAATCCAATTCTTCCATTTTATGTCATTATTTCACCCGCATACATCTCCTCTTGTTTTTTGACTGCAATTATCAACTAAAAAAATACTTGAAGCAAATTAAGTACCAAAAATACTATAAAACTATTAAATAACAGTCAAAATATATTAAATAGAGGTATATAATTATAGAAAAATATTTTTCTATTAAACATCCCTATACTTAAACTCGTGCTTGTCCTCAAGAAAATCATAATCTAATTTATCAAACTTACATACATTTATCCCTTATTAACCTCAACCTGTCCATCCATACTCTTCATCATCATATCAAATCAATCAAATTAGCAATCAATTAGATTCAAGTTTCTCAGTGCACTCAAAGTGTTTAGGGTAAAAATATAAGAACTCTTAAATCAATGTATAGAAGGATTCTTAACTATAAGTTTGCAATAAAATCATACCTCCCCCACTTATATTTAAACTAAAATAAAAATTTAAAGGTCTTGTTATAGGGTTTTAATGAGGCTTAGGTTAAGGTATGATAGGAATAATAAAAAAGGTGATAATATTAAAGGAAATTTGCATTAAAAAAATTACATACAACTTCTTTCTTCAAAATATAGGTTCTTCATATCATAACTACATTGGTACCATAACTTTAACATTTTTTTATTTTCATGCTCGTAACATATATTATTTATTTTTATTATTTCATGCATTTATCATGTACCAACAATTAAAGAAATATTAGACATTTTCAAAATTTAAGTTTCAAGTAATTAAGTAAATGTAAATAGCTTTTAAGGTTCAAAATAAAAAGACCTTAAGAAAAATTAAGTAAAGGCTAATAATATGGCTATAATCAATGAAAAGGGTAAGTATCAAAATT
>JANPWT010000005.1:24275312-24292615 GCA_024678245.1 Erythroxylum densum
AAGTGTAGATACTTACAAGTCTGTCTGCATGCTCTTGGTGAGTTATTGAGCCTCCCGTATGTACGGGAAGACTCTGTTGACCTGGGCCTCCACGTCTGTTGGCCGAGTTACGTCCTGAGATGGACATTGCTGCAGGTGATGCCCAATACGCCAGCCAACGACTCCAAATATCCTCCGAAATAAAGCGGGGTCGTGCACCAGCCTTGTTTATCGCGTTAATGAAGTCGCGATAATGTGTACGAGCCCGCCTCTCCCAGAATTTGTATATGCTCCCATCCAAAGTAGCGTCCCAGAAAAATGTTTTCTGATTAAAGAACAAAAAAATATATGTTAGTTAATGTCAAACTATATATATATTAATGATGACACTATATATATATATATATATATATATTAAATAAATAACAGAAATAATTATTGTACCTCGAACTCTGGAATCGGTCGCTCGATGCGTTCCTTTATAGCATTTAACACAAGCACATATCACCATTGTGCACAATTATAAATTCAATTATGCACATTCATGTATACTGAATATGTATAATGCATGTTCATGACAAATTTGGGTTTCTTATCCTTAATCTTGTCACATTATCAATTAAGAGAAACCATACTAAATTTCTAAATCTAGATTTATTTCATAGTCAACTTTCGGGTCCACTTTCCTTAATTATTATCATCAGGTAGGTAAGGTAATTAGGTATAACTTCCTTTATAAAGTTGTTCCTCTTTGTCTTATCTTTCCATTGATATCAAGTTCATCCAATTTGGTTTAGTATACTAAAAGGTATACTCAAAATATTTCAGGTTGTTCTTGCGCTTCATCAACAGTCTTATCTCAACATCCAATCAAATTATAAAATTCTTAGAGGCAGAATTACAATTTAATCTCTGCATACAATTTGTATCCTTATGTCTCTAGTTTACTCCAAATAAAAAATTACTCCATTTGGATAACTACAAAGAGAGTTATGCCTAAAATACTAAAGTATGTTTAAGTTGTCAGGAAACTTTGCCGCGACGAACTTTCCAAATAGCAAAATTCTTCAAAATTTTCTTAAAAGTTTGCTGCGGCGAACTCAAAAGGTGGCCACGGCGAACTTTCACATAAATGAAATCTTTCGACTTGGCCGCGGCGAACCAAAAAGAGTTAGCCGCGGTGAACTCTACTGCGTTTTAATCATCTTCTTCTTTCATTCTTTTCCTAGATTTTCTCACGTCCATCTTATTCAATGAAGACATATCACACCTAAGCCAATTTGTCTACTTCCATTTCAGCTCTTCACAACTCAAACAATTCAAATCTATATTCAAACACTAAAAACCGATGCATGCACTTGAAATCATTTTCAGCTTTCTCTCTCTACTGTATTTTCATCCTTACTACATTTGTTTCATTAACACTCATTCATCACAACCACTCATCTCATCCGAAACCTTTCTACTTCACTAAGTCTCTCTCTACTGTATTTTCATCCTTACTACATTTGTTTCATTAACACTCATACATCACAACCACTCAACTCATCCGAAACCTTTCTACTTCACTAAGTTTCTCTTTAAGCTACATGCAATCGGTATTACACCTCCATCTTTCCATTGTACAATATTATCAACTCATCTCATCATCACTTTCATTGAGATCATTCAACTTATATAACTCGTGCATGTGTTTATTCTTAACACATAAGACGTCATCCAACTCATGCATGTACTTATTTACAATACACATCATCAAAATCATTCATAAAACTCAAAAAACTAAAACTTTACTAACTTTGTTTTCAGAAAATCACCAGGGTTTCGATGATGGTTGAGGAGCAAGACTAGAGAGAAGGACAAACTAACAGCTGGACCAACTTCTTGGTGTTGCAAAGTACAATATTGATGTAGGAATCCAAAAACTAGTGTTTCGGTGAAGAAGATTTAGTGATTTTTCAAAGAACATCAACATAAGCTGAAGAATAACAAGGCTTCTGTGATTTTTCCTCTCCAACACAAGTACTCACGTGTGTTACTACCACGTGCCTTGCTACCAACTTGACACATGGCTCATTTCATATAAGTCATTTGTCATGCACATGGAGTGCTACATGTCATTAAGCCAATGGTCTATTTCTCTTGATATTCCAAAATTTCTAAAAAATTCTTAAAATTTCCAAAATAATGCCAATAGTCTCTGAATGAGTTTTTTTTTCTCACAATTGAGGTAGATTTTGTGAATACCTTCCTTTAATTGAAAAGATCCATAAAAGAATGGAGACATGGACAAATAGAGCATTATCCTATGGAGGGAAAATTCAACTACTAAAATCGGTAATCTTGGCTATGAATACCTAATGGTCCTCATATATTTTCCTCTCAAAAGGACTAATTAAAACAGTAGAAAAATTCATGAAGCAAAGGGAATGGAGAAAAAGGAATGGCTAAAGTTGGTTGGAAGAAATTTGTCAATCGAGAGAGGAAGGAGGGCTAGGATTGGTGTCAATAGCCAGTAAAAATAGATTTCTTACTTCTAAGAGGATTTGGAGAATTCTAAGTGAAGATCAATCTATGTGGTCCAAATGGATTCACTTTTATCCATTAAAAGGAGGGATTTTTTGGGCTCTAAAACCTAAATCAGTTACAACCAGTTCTTTAACCAACTCTTTAGATTGAGGGAAGATATGTACCAGCACATTTCGTGCCAAATTGGGGCAAGAGAAAGATTTTCCTTATAATATGACAATTGGTTGGGGACTGGACCATTGATACATAATCAGATGGCAAGATACCCATTAAATTGATTCCCTATGGATACTAAGCTCTAAGAAATAATCAGGAATAGGGAATGGTCCCATTCTACAAAAGAAACCAAACTTTTGCTCCTTCCTTAATTTATAAGCCTAGGGGAGAAAGATATATATCTATGGAAGGACATTTTAGTTTCTGAGATTACCACCAAGGAAGTCAGAAGGATGAGGGAGGGGACTACTAATCGAGTAGGATAGGATGCAATAATTGGAATAAGGTTCTTAGACCTAATGTAGGTTTTCTACTCTGGCTAGCAATGTGGGATAGAATGAGTACTTTCGATAGGCTAGAATTCCTAAATTCCTATAAGACTTGTATCCTATGCAATCTAAAGGATAAAACTAGAGATCATCTTTTCTTTGACTGTGCCTACTCAAGAGAAGTTTGGACAAAGATCTCTACTCTATGTGCCCCTGAGCTCAACTGTAGCAGACTCACATGTATTATACGGATTCTACCAAATCTGCAAATTTCCAATTGTGATAGGGCTATCATACTACTATCGGTGGCTACATGTGTGCAAGTAATCTGATTTACGAGGAATAGTAGAAGGTTTAAAGCTAATTCAAAATCGCTACTATCTATTACAAAATTCACTAATACCAGCATTAGGGAGCAACTGATTATTAATTAGTTAAACCTACACTGCAGTAAGAGAATGACACTTGTATGGAGAATTTAGCACTAGCCCTATCAAAACTTTCCAAAGTTCTAACTACTCAATTCCCACAGCAAAAATGTCATGCAGTCACAGTCCAACACAAAGCAGAATATTCATCTACAGTTTCTAAGGAATAATAGAGATTATTCAGATAAGGATTTACCTGGCATTCTCTATACTGGGTTGAGCATTGTTGAAGAGCCATACTACCTTCTCCTTTCCCCTATGTTAAATCAATGGGGATCAAAGGGGCCTTCAAGCTAAAGAAAAGAGTTTGTGGATGAAAGCTTCTCTAAACCCCTCTGGCTAGCCCCAAAATCCTATAAGAAAAACAAATCCGAACTCAGAATAAGTATGCCCAAATCTTTAAGAGAGACTAATCTGAGTTGATACCTTACCTGAGTTAAGATTCTTGGTTGAAGTACGGAGAGGGAGTGATAGAACCGTAGAGAGACCGTAGAGAGATTAGTCAGGAAGATCTCCCTCCAAACATAGAAGTACAGGAAAGCTTAGAGAATTTGCGGAAAGACTTTAAAAGGAAAAAACCAACAATTAATCTGATGACCCTTACTAGAACCAAAATCTCCCCCATCAGTATCAAAAAAGTCGAGTAGTCTGTCACAAATACATAATATGAGTTAACTACCCGAGTTGTTTTATGAGTGAAGAACCAAAGGACTGATGATCCATGGATCACTCGTTTGAATTGCCGACAGAGAGAGTGAAAGCTTCTAATCTAATCGAGTAAGAGGTAGAAGTTTCGAGAAAGAAGCAAGTCGTTATACCCAAAAGATTAATTGTATTGCACTGTGTTTTACATGTAAACGTCGTTATACCCAAGTGGTTGAGATCACTCGTAATCCTCTTATTTATTAATGAATTTTTTAAATTTTGAAAAAGATTAGGAGATTCAACATTTTCATTAATAAGTAAGATAAGAACATGTAATAGGAATTGTGTGAACAAAAAATTTTGCCCTTATAAGTATATTCATACTCAGAATTTGGAGGACATGAACATTCGTGAGGAATTTCATATGTTGGTTATAAGAATGGGTTGATAGAATAATATGAGCTTGAGATTTCCCGCGTTTATTGAAATAACTCGTGTATTTTACACTATTTTTCAATTCAACGATGATCCTAAGCTTGTTTACTAATAATTCAATTTAGGATGACGAGCAGGGAATTTTCTGTTTTAATTACTGAGTTTAATATTGCCATTAGATTTGTAAAGAGAGCCGATACTAAAAGAGAACCATTCGTGAATTAAAAATGAGAGTAGACTTTTGATTTTAAACATGCTGGCATGTGGCACGAATCATCTATTAATATACTCCATATAATCATAGTGCTTTGAAAAGTTCTTACCTTAAAAAACCTATACTTATGTTGGTTCTTTGATTATAATTTTTTATGTAGAAAGGATAGCGTAGGAGCTTATGCTAAGGTAAAATTTTATTTTCTAAGGTGTGTGGAGTGCAATATTTAAGTGAACCCAAGTTATTAGTTGCTGACATAATTCCAATTTGTGGTGCAAAAGAAAATTAAACATTTAATCTTAGGACCTTATATTACTCAATATGTTATTAATTTAAGTTTGGTTGATATGTCTATCACTGATATGGGAAGAATCCAGAATTTGAATTATTTAGGTAAGATGGGTATCATCACTCAACAATATGATAACAATTTCAACTTTATACCACCTTTTCCGAGTGCTTCATCTTCTTCCTAGACTATCCAACGCAATAGGCTAGTAGTTACCAAAAGCACCAACTAATAGCCAACATCTAAAATGAATTCCTTCTTCTTCCTTTGCTCATCCATTCCTCATAATTCAAACACACTTGATAGAATTGAACACAAATAGAGATGTACAAAGAACTACTTGAAGATCTTCTTCATGGACCCTCAGGGTTCATGCGTCCTTATCCCCCTTCTTTATGAGTGCTCACTTCATCTCTTCCTTGTATTCAGGGAAGTTCTTCCACTTATCTCTTTTTTAATATATATATTGTGTATGTAACAATTTTGGTCAATGTTTGGTTTAAGAGTGGGAGAGGGTTTCATTATTATTTTTTGTTTGGTTCTTTTTTTCATTGTGTGATGTCCTTATTTTTTATTTTGTTTTAGTTATTTTAATTATTGCTGACTCTTTTTGTTTATCTCAGTATGATAACTTGTATATTTTATGTTAGTCCACCCTATGATTTCATTTATTGTATTTTGAATGGACTGACTTGCATTTATACCAAAGGATTCATTCATTTAAGAATAAGAGTACCAACATACCAAATACTTAAATTAGCTAGAAGTATGCACTTATATAAACTTTGAGAACCAAGTGACAAGATGTGAAATTGAAGTAATTTAAATTAGTTTGTGAGCTTTTGAGCCATAAAAAATTGAAACATTCATATCAATCTAGTTTTTCTTTGAAGTGTGTCTTTTATGTGAATATTTCTCTAAATATGTATACTCCATTGAAAACACATTGGGATATACATACATAAAAATGATAAAAGGTCATTCTTTTTTTGTGAATTTCAGCTTAAATAGCCTACTCGATTTAATATTTCTAGTCAACCTCTTTGAGTTGTAATTCATTTTCCTTTGAGTTACATCCATATTATAAGCTTAAACCTTTTCTTAAATCTTTACCCAACTGTAGATGTAAGTAAAGCAATTAAACTAAAGTGACATTTAAATTTAAGTACGGGGAACATAGTAATTGAATGGTGTGAGCAGAATTTTTGTGAAATATGGGGTTGAAAGTCATTGGTGTTGCTATTTCCTTGTAAACATAATTTGTTTATATATTAAAAAAGAAAAATTATCTTTTGAATGGCAAAAAAATGCATTTGCGTTCTATCTTCTTTAAGAAAAGTCATCATTGAAAATTTTCAAGTGAAGTGAATTTCATAGTTTAATCCACATTATTGTTCCATAATTTCGTTAAATGCTTTACTAATGTTTATGATTTCAAACCTCTTTTATCTATTATTCCTCATCTTAACTTGCATCCCCCTTATAACTCGTAATAAAATCCTTTTTATTTATAAATATGTATACTCCAAGTGATAGAGATTTGGTGCATAGGTAATCATATAATACAATGTTTCTATTATAAGAACTTAAGAGAAATACTGAACCATTAAATACATGAGTGGCATATATAAGTGATAACAGTGAGGAAGTTCACCAAAATTTCATACATGCTTTAGAATAAGATTGTCTTAATTTATCTTTTTACGTATTTCCTTGTAAAATTTAATTATGATGTGTGTTACTTTAATCTTGATTGATTTGAATCTTAAGGTATGTAATATCTCTTATTTCATTAGAAGTGGATTGAGAGAACCATTTTGTTTATATTATTTTGATATATAGTGTTAATCATGTTTTAATCGAAGATAAGAAAAAGATAAGTGTAAGAGAATTTTATAGAGCTATTAAATGTTTATTTTGATTCTTAATTTCCTTTTTTGTGTACAATTTTTGGTTTAATATAAAATTCACTTATCTTTTATATTCAAGTTTTTTTTTGATAGACCTAAAGATAAAATAAATGAAAAAAAACCACAAATTAAGGTGTACCTAGAGTAATAGACAAAACTTGACAACAACGTTCCTATGGCATGAGCATGTTCAATATTGACTCAAACTTCCAAAATTCAAATTCATAGTAAAACATTTTAGGATTCTTACATCGTATTTTGACCCGATATTGGCTTACAAGTCTTTGACCAAAAAGTAAAACAAGAAGATAGAATCAATAACAAAAACATGGGGCAATTTAATTATACACGGGAATTCAAGTAGGAGGAGAAAAGGACCACTTCTTCTTCATCAATTATGTTCTTCTTTTCTTTAAATATACGTTATTGGAAAAGTATGGTCTTTAGTGACTAAGTTCCTTTATATTGGTTAGAAGGAATTGAAGCCCTTGGAACTTCGCAGACGGGACATAATTGCGTCTCAATGAAGATTGTGTTATTTATTCAAATATTGAATTGTTTTTTGCGTTTGTGTGGTATGATTATTTCATATGATTTCTAATTCACATAATTAGTTTGTTGATTGAAATAACCGACTATTATATTAAGTATTTAATATGTAAAAGTTTAGGCTCCTTAATCTTTGTAGCAACTAAGGGTCTATATTTTGATGTGTTATGAATTGTTAACTCCTAGGAAAAACAACAGTTTCTTTTGTTAAAACTATTGTTTAATTAAATTTTAGATGATATCGATCTAAAGTTATCAAAGAATAATGATTAATTAGACTATATATTTTTTATTAGCTAATTGGAAGAACAGACAAGAATCAAGTAACACAATGAATATTTGGTTGATAAAATAATTTTTTATCAATGAACAATTGTAATTTCAAAGGAGAATGTGATTGCAGACAAATATTAGTTTTAATGGCAATTCACTTTTATTATTTACTAATTTAATTTGTCATTTTATTAAAACATTTCTTATTAACATAATCACTTACATAGCAGTTAATAGATTAAAATTCTTCTTAAAAACGATCCTTACTCTCCTTTACTATATTTATTTTCGTTTCAATAGCTCAAGATTTAATTTGGGTGTAAACGATAACTACATCAAATTCCTTAAATAAATTAGTTCAAAAACTTTATATTATTAACAATAACAACATTAAATTAAAGAGATATATTATTGATGTTATATCAAATTGGATCATTATCTTATTGACTAGTTAGCTTATGGTGTAATTTACTTGAATATTCCAACTTGATTTTAATAACAAATTATGTTAAAATAATTTAATGAAAATGAAACAAAGATTAGTCTTAAACATTTTAATTCTGTAAAATATGTTTAAATAAATTAAACAATAAAAATTTACGTTAGAATGAAGAAAATCACATAAAATAATTTTATATGTTACCTTAATGACTAAATATCTCTCTTTTTCTAAGATTTGCTCATTGAGATTTGAAGTTCAAAGTTCAAACAAGACGAGCTTGTGGTCCTACTTTGCTTCTTCCCTTGTTTCTACTTAATATCTTTTACCAACAAAAGTCAAAGGCGTCAGGCTGGACCGTGGAATTTCGTCACTTTCAGAAAAATAATAAAGCATCAGGCTAGATGTCAAGGGTCACATCACCATTATTTTGATAGGATGGTAGTGTCATTCGGCTTGAGATCCTCTGTACCGGATAACCCAGTGCCCTCTCCCCCTCCCATCCAAGCCCTTCATTTAAGAGGAATAGGTCCCGTGTCATTCTGTATCTATTCATTCAATTGGATGTTCTCGTTAGACGATTAATCTCAATAAAAATAGAGTGAAACAGAATTTTAAGAGAACAATATGTACATGCAAAGATTAACTGACTTGAATTTTATTTTAGTATTTAATTTATGTACCATGTGCAGAACTTCAAGGTGATTGAGATAAATTAACAATTAGTCAGCAGCCATATTCGGAAAATTAGAAGAAAATAAACAATCAGCAGCCATATTCTGAAAATTAGAAGAAAATAAACAATCAGCAGCCATATTCGGAAAATTAGCAGTACAGAATCAAAGTTGTGTGTCTATGCTGCATACATAAATCAGTAGAAGTCTTAAAAGTCAATAAAAGCCAGCAATACAAAGAGTATTTGTTTATATAATAAAATTAAATATAATAATTTATAATAGAATATAATAATTTATAATAAAATAGAATATAAATTATTTATTATTTTACATTATATGATAAACTCCTCGTAATAAAGATTTCTCATTTTTTCTATTTAGAATAGAATGAGATATATTACGAAACTTTTCTCCTACGTCTAATTCTATTTTACTTCTTATAAATTCTAATATTCTATTCCATTTACAAGCATGGTCTAAAGAAAAAGAACGAGTCAAATAAAGGCTTCTATATGAGACAGAGAACATTATTTGAAGTTCATTATTAGGTGATCAGAAGGAACCATTTACCATAATCTCATAAGCTACCTCCCTGTCACTACTCATATCCAGTACCACCATGGAGCCTCAATTTCCTTCCTTCCCACTCTTGATCGCTTTGTTTTCCTTCATTTTCATGGTACTGAAGATATGGAAACAATCAAAATCCTCCCACTCCACTGCACGGCCACTACCAGGTCCAAGAAAGCTGCCTATCATAGGAAACATGCATCAGCTTGCTGGCTCTCTACCCCATCACAGGTTTGCAGAGTTGTCCAAGAAATATGGAGGCATAATGCGACTTCAACTTGGTGAAGTTACAAATGTTGTGATTTCGTCACCCGATGCTGCCAAGGCAGTGATGAAAACTCATGACATCAACTTTGCTCAGAGGCCCTTTATATTAGCTGCTAGTGTTGTGACTTATAATCTTTCAGATATTGTGTTTGCACCATATGGTGAGTACTGGAGACAGTTGAGGAAGATTTGCATAATGGAATTGCTTGGTCCAAAAAGGGTTCTTTCCTTTAGATCGATCAGGGAAGAGGAGGTGTCCAATTTGATTGCACAAATTTCTTCTACCGGAGGATTGCCATTCAATTTCAGTAAGAAGCTATTTTCTTTAACATATGGCATTGCTACAAGGGCCAGTTTCGGAAAGAAAACCAAGGAGCATGAGGAATTCTTGCCTGTGGTTGAGGAACTAATCCAGTATTCGGCAGGATTCAATCTTGCAGATGTTTTTCCTTCTATTAAATTCCTTCAAGTGATCGGTGGCATGAAGTCTAGATTACAACAATGTTTCAAAGAATCAGACAGCATACTTGAGAACATCATTAAAGACCACAGAGCTAAAAGAGAATTGAAGAAACCAAACGGTGAGGTTGAAGAAGATCTTGTGGATGTTCTTTTGAAGCTTCAGGAAAAAGGAGACCTTGAATTTCCACTGACAACTGAAAATATCAAAGCAGTCATTCTGGTAAGTACATAAGCAACTGATCTTGCTAACAAACTTTTGCATTTAAGCGTTTGATTCAAGTATGTTGTGTGAAGAAAGATGGTGTTGATAATCGTACTTCGCTCTTAAATTCGATAACATATATCTAAATTAATCAAGTTCATCAAGGCTTTGCAGAAAATAGACAAGTACAATACTCGCATATGCACAAACTAAGAACAATTCTAATTATCAATGAACCTTCGGTTTGTTTCTGAGAGTTTGAAATTCTATTGGATTTAAACAAATTTAAACCCTTGACAATGTTTCACCTTTCAGGATATTTTTGTGGCTGGAAGTGAGACATCAGCAACAACAACAGAATGGGTTGTGTCTGAATTGCTGAAGAATCCAAGAGTACTGGAAAAGGTCCAACAAGAGGTCAGAATGGTTTTTGACAAAAATGGAGGTGTTGATGAATCATACATTGACGAAATGCACTATCTAAAGTTAGTGATCAATGAAACTATGAGATTACACCCTCCTGCTCCTTTGCTGCTTCCACGGGAATCAAGAGAGGAATGTGAGATTAACGGATACTTGGTCCCTGCCAAAGCACGAGTCCTCGTCAATGCATGGGCGATAGGTAGAGATCCCAAGTACTGGACTGATCCTGAAACATTTTACCCTGAAAGATTTCTTGATAGCCCAATTGACTACAAGGGAAACCATTTTGAGTTCATTCCATTTGGTGCTGGAAGGAGGATGTGTCCTGGAATGTCTTTTGGTATAGCAAATGTTGAGCTTCCCCTTGCTCAACTTCTTTACCATTTTGATTGGAAACTTCCAGGTGAACTAAGCCCTGAAAGTTTGGATATGTCAGAGCTTTTTGGAGCCACAGTGAGAAGAAAGAATGATCTTGAATTAGTTGCTATTCCATACCATCCTAAAGTAAAAGCTTGAGATATGTATTATCAGAATGTCATAAAGCAACAAGTTGAAGATCCATAGTTTTATGTATGTAGAATAAAAACTCTGTTTCAGGTATTTCTTTAAACACCTGTTTCTTCACTACAAGTCAATCCATGGTATAGTTTAATGTTTTTGTCAAAGAAATGTAAAAGCAGGACAACTAGCTCCTAGAATTTAATAACCATTACTTGTACTACTATCTGGCAATTCTTCTTCGTTGATTATTGGCTACTTAGAAGAGTCAATTTCAAGATGATTACAACTTGGGATTTTACGTATTATCGGTTATTTAATACGCATTTTATGTTGAATAATATTGCTGAAGCCCTGTAATTGTAAGAGTCGTAGTTGCTGTCTAATGTCATCTTTGATTATGATTCTTCACATCTTTTCCAGAGATTACTGTGACCAAAATATTTGACCTTGGGCATTCCGTTCTACAGATGACAGCTGACTTACAATTAAGGAAGCCCTCCACATCTCAGTTCAACTAGGTAACTACAGATAGTCAATTTTAACGAAAATATTTGTCCATGCCAATTTAAAAACTATAAATTTAGTGAAGTTTAAATAACATGTGATTTATATACAATCAATAATTTATTTAATACACTATGTTAAAGTTTAACATATATATATATATAGAGAAAAAAATAATCAAGGGGTGTGGTTCGATGGTTGAGAGCGAGGCTTGACTTTGGTTAGGTCCCAAGTTCGATTTCATGCTAGCTCCTCTTGTAAGAGCTTGAGACAGCCGGGGTTTTACCTATAGATGGAGAACTAGTTGGGCCCTCAATGATGAGGTGCGTCCGTTTGGCCCGCCTGTGGGATGGTGCGCCAATTGAGCTCTCAAAGAGGTGTGCCCGCTTGGCCCACCTACGGAGTTTCCTCGAATCCAAAAAAAAAAAAAACCTTCAACTTTAATTTGTTCGCATTTAAATACTTCAACTCAAATTTGTTCACATTTAAATAAATCGTTCTAAGTTCATCCCTAAATTCAAGCACATAAATCTTTACATGAGAAAAGTCTGAATGATCAACTCATTTTAGTTAACAGAACTGTTACTAAAACTGTGAATCACTTCCTTGCCCTTGTTATTCTCTGCAGGTTGGACAATGGGCCAGTCTTAATATTATTGGTAAATCACTAAATGACGGTCCAGTCCTTTGTAATAGGCTTAAGGACTTCCTCGGTTTGGCCTGCTTCACATTATTTTAACTTGTAGAAATTTGGTTAATGAGTTTGAAAAGATATCAATAAATAAGAAATGAAAAACAGTCAATTAGTTATATGTGATCATTACATAAATAGTATTTTGATGTATAAATTTTGAGATTACTCCATACTCCTTGAATATGAGAGGAATGAAAATTATTTCTGAAAAAAACAAGCAAGTATCACAAGCGGGACAAATCGCTATCATGCTAGTTTGAGCAATGTCATAGGCATGACACACCCTATTTTGACAAGACAATTATTTTTGTTTCTGTTTTTTTCCTTTTTCAATAAAATAATATGATTAATTAAATATAATTAATTAAAATATATTAATTAGATTGGATTTTAGCATAAAATTTCATCTTCAGACTAATAAGCAATCAAAGAGGAAAATTAAGACCTTAGAAGACATGTTGAGGATGTGCATAATGGACCTTAGGGGTCTTTGGGATTTACACTTACCTTTGATCAAGTTTGCTTACAATAATAGCTATTACAGTAGTGTTAGGATCAAGGCATTATACAGATGAAAATACTGATCACTGATGTACTGGGTGGAAGTAAGTGAGAGACAGTTAAAAGGCACAGAACTAATCAAGATCACATTAAAGAGGATAATAGGCAATCAAAGAAGATAGTTAAAACCTTAGAAGACATGTTGAGGATGTGCATAATGGATTTTAGTGGTAGTTGGGATTTGCACTTGCCTTTGTTCAAGTTTGCTTACAATAATAGATATTACAATAGCATTAGGATCAAGGCATTGTATGAACGAAAATACAAATCACTGATGTACTAGGTGGAAGTAAGTGAGAGACAATTAAAAGGCCCAGAACTAATCAAAATCACATTAAAAAAGATTCCATTGATCAAACAAGGACTAGAGAATGTTTAATAGACAAAAGAGTTATGTAGACTCGCAGCATAAGGATGTGAAATTTCAATTTGGTGACTTCGTATTTGTCAAGGTTTCTCCAATGAAGGGTGTAATGAGGTTTGGAAAGAAAGGGAAACTATCTCCAATACATATTAGACTTTACGAGATAAAAGAGAGAGTTAGAAGTGTGGCATGTTGATTGGTGTTACCTCAACTATGTCACAAGTTCACCCAATATTCCACTTTTTTATGATTTGAAATTACATTTTTGTCCTTCTAATGTATTCTAGCTGTAAATTGTAGAGGTGAGTGATAATCTGACCTACGAAGAGGAGCTAATAGCTATTTTGGATTCTCAAGTGCCCAAGTTACAGTCAAACTAAATTCCTAAAGTCATAAAGCGGAGGAATGGCAATACCAAGGATATCACTTGGGAAACAGAGTGACAAATATGAGAGTTATATCCTTACTTATGTCCTCAATAGAGCATTGCTGTAAAATTTGAGGATATTATTTTGTAAGGAGGGGAGATAGTAATATCCCCCATATATACATATATATCTCATTTCTACCCTCATCTTTCCTATTTTTTCATTTTCACCACCTAAGGTTACTATTTATGAAACCATCCTCTTCCTTTGTTCTCTATAGCTAGTGACTCTAATAATCAACCATATATACAATCAAACCCTCTCTTTGAGCTTACAACCATACCCCTTTTACCTCACAACAATACTAGAATCATCACAAAAATCAAGAAGAAAAATTAGAGAAAAACTCAAATATTTGATTTGTAGTCTCTGGTGAGTGTTGTCGACACCACCACTACCATTACACTCCCCTTGATATCAGGAGCAAAAGCCCTATGGTCTTTTTATTGGTAACTACTATATCACTACCAATTGAAGAAAAAAAAGGTTAAGGCTCTAAAATATTTTTTCTCCAATTCGTTGATATTGGTTAAGAATTTGAGTTTCTTGCAGTTATAAAAGTTGTTCTACTAGTTAAGAGCCTTTATTTGGTATAAAAGTTGTTGAATTATGAGATAAAATCTTTTCAGTCGCTGAAGGAATATTTTAATCCCCAGAGATACTATTCTAGTGATTTTTATTTCAAAACATTTTTGAAAAATCCTATAAATTGTGCTAATCATTTTTTCTTAAGAACTATAGCAAAATTCCTAATGTTTTGTCAATTAAAAATCACATAAAGTTTAGTTGAGAATAGGATCAACGGTCGAATTGTATAATTAGACCATTCTAGCAAACCTAATGAGTCTAGGTTGTTAATTGAGCCCAACAACACGTTAATGACACTAATTAGGATATTTACTTTCCTATTTTATACATATATTAGGATTAAGGTCCACATCATAAGGTTTAGATTGACAAGGACATCAATCAAGTAAGTTTATATCTGTCTACCGGTACCGAATTCATATCCTCTGTTGAGTATGGTTTTAAATTGATATGATTGATGAAATGTTAAGTTAAGATAAATGCCCCTATGATTATACACATGGATATGATATGATACGAATATGATATAAGTAATATTGCAATATCTAAGATTATGGGCATTAAGAAATTGCATGATTGATATTTGGATTATGTGTGGATGTGCTTGATTGTAATTGTGGAATAGGAAAAATCTCCAAGATGTGTCATTTAATGGGTATGCATCAAGACTAGGTGTGCACTAGTTTGATTATGATAAATGATTATGATATGACATTGAGATATGATATAGATCGATCCTGGTTTATGCTTGGCTCTAGCTTAGGTCCCTATTTGACATTTATATTATTGATGTGATTGTGACTTTAGATGTATTGAGTGATAGATGGTCTATTAGTAAGGCTTGGCTCCTCGTAGCCTTTAGACTAAGCCTTATGGCTATATTAGTACAGGTTTATGGCTGCGTTATTGGTGATGCTTAGTTCTCCATAACCATTTGAGGTGTAGTATTGTGAGGATGTACCCTTAGAGACTAGGATATATCAAATATTCATTCTTTATGAGTTATTGTGCATTACATGTGAATTTTCATGCATCATATCTATGTGTTTATACTAATATAAATTGTATATTATGTGAGCAAGTCATTGGATGTGATGGGGCATTATAAATTTACTCAAAAAGGTCTAACTGCCCTAAACTCTAAATTTTTAAAGCCAACCACCACCAACTTTGTAGCAGTGATTCCAAATGTTGGCTATAATATAACTACTCATATGGATGCTTTTCATTTGTTTTCACTTGTACTTGTAGTGTCCGTAATGATATGCTTTAGTATGTTGAAAATTTTTCTTTTGATACATTCTAACATTAATGTACTTCATCTTATTTGTATTTATATATGCCCATTTTATCACTTATTTAAAAGATTTTACATTTATTTTTGTCATTAGTTGTTGGACCCCGAATTTTTTTTATGATGACATTAAGCAAGAATTGTGTTAATTATGTGTTTATGCCTTGGTTTGATTAATTTGGGAGTATTAGTGGATAATTGAAGTTTATTTGAGTTTAATGTGGTTTTATATGGGAATTATAGGATAGAAGTATATGAGGGCTTTTTGGGAAGATTGTTTAAGTTGGAAAGATTTAGACTTAGTAAGGAGGGGCATGGTGGTCATTGCCTATTCCTTATAGGCTTATGGAAAGGAATTAGAAGAATAAAGAAAAGAAAGAAATATAAGAAGAGAAAAGAAGAGGAAAGGAGAAAAGAAGAAGAAGAGGTCGTCGGTGGAGAAGAAGAGAAGAGAAGAGAGATTTTCGATCTTTGAGGTTTTTCGACCGATCTAAGACGTTTCCGGGTAAGTTTCGCTTTGTTTAATCTTGTTATGGTTAGATTAAACTTAGAGGTTATGGAATGTAGGAGAATCGAAGGTTTTAGGGTTTTGGGTGAAAAAGATGGGTAAATCGTTGGGTTGTTGATTTTGTGACGGATTTGAAGCTTAGAATGGGTTAGAAATGTAGTAGAGGGCTTGATCTATTGTTTAGAAGTGTTGTTTTTGTGAATGGGAAGGATTTAGGTTGGAAAATGGTGGAAAGTCGAGTTCGGAGTTGTTCTCCAGGTCCGCACGTCGCGACGTTTGTATGAAGTTCGTCGCGACGTGTTAATAATATGTTCGTCACGGCGTGCGGGGAAGGCAACGTCGCGACGTGCGAAAAGAGGGTGTGCGCCGCGGCGAGCACAGGCGTTCGCCGCGGCGAGCCCTAGGTTGTCTGAAAGAGAATTATGTTGGTATTTTTGGCATATCTTTTGCTATAGATGTCCAAATGAGGTGATTTTAGATTCGTTGTGAACGAGAGAGAAAGGACTACAAGGTTTAGGAAGATAGGAAATTTGGAATTTGCCTCTTAGGAATTCGGGAATTAGATGAAAGTCGAGTATAGATTATTAGTGTTAGCGTTTTTGTTTTTCGAAGCTTCTTGCTTATTTGCCTTTGTATATTGATTGATTTGGGACTTGGTTTGCTACAGGAAACCAAGCCGATCAGATTCCATCGCAAGAGGAAGGACAGCAGTGAGTCGGATACTCAAGCGATTCTAGGTGGGTAATATATTTATAGTTATTGTGTGATTAGGCAGATTCTTGCCTATGTGTGAATATATGTTATATGTTTTGTATGTTTACATGATTGATTTTGATTTCACAACCTTCAAAAGAAGCATAAGAATATGATTTTGAGCATGTTATGCCTCGACTTCGGTCATGACATTTTGGATAAATGAAAAGCATAAGAGCATACTATCTGATAAATGATTATGAGCATGAATATGTGCTTTTGTTTGGGCGAGAGTGGAACCATTTCGTTCGTCATGTGCACGTCGACAAGAGCCTTCTCCCGGCTGCCCGCTTGTGGCCTATGAGCTCCGAATGGACTCATTTCGTTCAGGA
>JANPWT010000005.1:24340505-24350642 GCA_024678245.1 Erythroxylum densum
CACAGGAGAAAATATTTCGTTAAAATCAATACCTTCTTTCTGAGCATATCCTTTTACCACCAATCTAGCACGATATCGCTCTACTTGATCATCACCACTCTGCTTGATCTTGTAAACCCATTTATTGCCAATAGGCTTTCTTCCTTGCGGTAGAGATACCAAATCCTATGTCTTATTCTTATGCAGAGCTTTAATTTCTTCCTACGTTGCTGTCATCCACTGAGATGCATATGAACTATTCATTGATTCTAAAGAGTTGATGGCTCTCCAACCACAGTTAAAAGAAAGTATGCAATATTGCTCTCCATAATATAATCTGAGTGCCAGCTTGATGCTCTTCTTATACTAGTTGGTCTTCGAGTATTTGGAACATCATATTCAACTAGTTCTTGCTCCGCGTGCTCTGGTGTAGCTTCAGAAGAATCATTTTGATCAACTTCCATATCCACTTATACTGTTGTAGTTTCTGGATTCTCTTGTACAGTGCCAACATTTTCTGCTTGCTCTTGTTCCTTGTCTTCTATGAAGATAATATCCCTGCTGATAACAATCTTGTGAGCAGTGGGATTTCACAAACGATATCCCTTCACACCTTCATCATACCCTAAGAAAATGCATCTTCTGAATTTTGGATTCAACTTTGTAGTTTCTTGGGCATTGAACATCATGTAGGCTAGACTTCCAAATATATGGAGATTGGAATAATCCACTTGCTTACCAGTCCACATCTCCATCGGTGTCTTCACCTCAATTGTAGTTGATGGAGCTCGATTCACCACATAATAGGCAGTACTGAATGCTTCTGCCCAAAATTTCTTATTTAAGCTTGCAGTTGTTAACATCGCTTTGGTTCTTTTCAACATAGTTCTATTCATCCGCTCTGCTACTCCATTTTTTTTAGGAGTATATGTTATAGTGAACTGCTTTTTGACGCCTTCTTGCTTGCAGAATTCATCAAATTCTTTCCCAGTATATTTGCCTCCATTATCTGAGCGTAAACACTTTATCTTTTTACCAGATTCGAGTTCCACTCGTGCTTTGTAAAATTTGAAAGTTAGAAATACACCTGCCTTTCTCTTGATATGAAACAGCCAACATCTCCTTGAATAATCATCAATGAATGATACAAAGAAATTTGCTCCTCCTAGGGATGTAATTGGTGTTTGCCATATATCAGAGTGAATCAATTCTAGAATTTCTTTGCTTCTAAACTTTGATGTGTTGAACTTCAATTGATGTTGCTTACTCACAATGTAATGCTCATCGAAGGGTAGTGATACCTTTGTGACACTTGGAAGTAGATTATTCTCTGCAAGTATCTTCACTCCTTGTTTTGACATATGTCTAAGCATTTTATGCCACGTCATTGTAGATTTGTCATCTGGACTAGTCACAGCAATAGATGCCTCTCCTTCTTGCAAAGTTGCTCCCTTCAGTATGTATATATTTGTAACAATCTTCTTTGTTTTCATAAGTACCAACGCTCCTTTAATCACTTTCTTGATCTTGTTTTGAATCTCAAATCTGAAACCGAGATCATCCAATTGTCCTACAAACAACAAATTCTTCTTTTAACCCACCATATGCCATACTTTTTCAATAGTCTGAGTTATCCCATCATACATCTTTGACTTGATACTGTCGATACCAACGATCTTCAAAGCTTGATCATTACAACTATACATAGATCCCCCAGAGATAGATTCATACTGATGGAACCATTCTCTTCAAGAGGTCATACGAAAAGTAGCTGCTGAATCGAGAAGTCATACATCAACAAATCTTCTCTTACCTCTAATAGTCGTTGCTGCTTCACAGGCCATTGCATCTCCATCATCTGAAGTATTTACCACATTTCCTTGAAGAATAGAATTTTTCTTATTCAGATTCCAACAATTCTTTTTAAGGTTCCCTTTCTTGCCACAATTGTAGCACTTGAAATTCTTCTTACTCTTGGATTTTGATCTACTATGACTATGACTCCCACTTGATTAACGTTCCATTGATCTTCTTCTCGTCATTGCCAAGGCCTCCGCTTGTTACAAATTTACCAGCCTATCTTCCTTACTTTTTGTGCTGACTCTCTTCTTCCAGAATAACAGCTGCAATATTGTCGAAGATTAGAGTATTTATGTTGTTTGTTAAATTGATGACGAGTTGATCATATGAATCTGGTAGACTTCAGAGTAGAAGTTCTGCACTTTCGCTTATCTTTATTTTGTGTCCCATTGAAGTGAGTTGGCAAAATAAAGTATTTAAAGTATTTAAGTATTTCGTCACTGAAGTGGATTCTGCCATATGTAAAATGTATACTTTCATCTTTAAATTTTTTTTGTTGTGGAGTGATTTGGCCTTGTACAATTTTGTGAGGTGATCATATATTTTCTTCGCATTCTTCTTTTCCTTTATGTTGGATAATACTCTATCAACTAAAGCTAGGTAAAGATTAGCTATAGCATTCTCGTCCATCTCGTTTCACTTTTCATCTATAACTCTAGTTGGCCATTCACTAATGACTACTAGGCAATTATCTTTCCTCAAGATTACCTTTATCTTCAACTTCCACAATGAAAAATTACTCTTATTGAACTTCTCAATCTCAAAATTTGTTGTCATTACTTCTATCACGAACAGAATTTAGCTCTCACTATTTCACGTGAACAGTATTCGTACATATGAATAGTTTCGTATATGTGAATAGTATCGTATGTATATGTATGAATAGTACCGTACACGTAAATAGTACTGTATACTTAAATTACAATAACTACACAGTTTAATGTAAAAATAAATGCATGAATAGTTGTCACCTTTTAAGGTTACTATTCACCAACTGTTACTGTACTAACCCAAACTTTGAACAAATTATGTCAAAAAATTTGTTGTAATTTTCTCACCTCGCTCTGATACCACTTGTTATGAAAATCGACCGAATTAGAGCAAATTCGCAGCTAAATAGGACTGAAAGATAGTGAATAGATAGATTTTACATGAAAAACCTCCAAATTAGGATAAAAATCACAGACAAGGATGGAAGAATTTTACTACCGAAAAAAACTGGAGAATTACAAGAAAAAAACTAGATCAAAAAATATACATAATATTTTTGTATTTATTTTTATTTCTTTTCTCTCTAACCTCACGTCTCTCTTTTTTTTTTCTACTCTATATTTGCTCTCTATGGCCAACTATCCTTTTTTTAATTTCAACTTTGGTGGCCACCAAAAACAATGCCTACCATTTTTGACATATGTAACTTCAATTTTCCGTATTGATATGGCATAGCTCCAGAATAATTTTCATATATCATGGGAGAAGTTATGATTGAAAAAATGTATTAAAGTGTTTCATTACTTCCTTGCACAAGAAGCATACAGTTTTTAGGTTGAGAAGTGTAGTTTGTTCAAAGTGGGCAGTTTACCTTTACCTATTAGCCACATATGAAATGAAGCCTTTGGCAACAAATTCCTGTCTCATATAATCTTGCTCCATCTTTGATACCCTTCTCGTTTCTTATTATATCCCTAAAAGACTCGTTCGAGAATTTTCCAAACCTATGTCCCAACTACACATACTCATCATCTCTTTCAAGGTTAAGATTATAGGATGGAAAACAAGTGTCTCACTTTTGCTCGGACGTTACTCTAGTAATTCTCCCTAATCCATATTTCCACCTTAGATTTCACAAAAAATCTGCTTAATAATGAAGGATACTCTTGGTTATTATGGAGAGAAATGGAATTTGTAACACTTATGCTATAAAATTCAAACAAAAGATGCTCAGCCACTCTTTAGTTTTCAAGACTTTTGACTAACAAATAAAATATCAAAGTCTCGTGGCTCTATAGTTTCGAAGGAGAGTAGTAAATATTGCCACTCTTGAGTCAAGCCCGACACTCTGGAAAAAAGAGGCCTTCAAGCCGCCCATGAATATGAAAGTGAAGTTTCAAAATGGCTTTCCTTTATTATATTAAAAATATAAAAATTCACAAAAAAAGAAATTTGATTATTGATGAAGTTTAAAGCTTTACTTTATCTCCAATAAAATGTTTTGGATATAGTTCTAGTTCAGTAAGTTATGGAAATTCAGCAGTCGCAACTAATAAATAAAAGTGTTCGGTTTTATCTTGATAAATAAGGAAATATTGTTAAAAATAATATATAAAGTCTTTAATTTTTAAAATTTAGTATTAAAATTTAATTTAATAATTAATTTTTTTGGTAAACAATTTAATAATTAACTTTTTAAAATTTATATAAATTAAATTAGCACACACTTTAAAACTTCATGTTCTTGGAACTAACGAATATTTAGTCACTCCTGATTCGTATCCAGTTAATATAGGACGATATTAGCTTGTACCGGGCCATAAAATTAGGCAATCGATTCTCGTTTACTTGTCATAAAGAGGAGCTTCAATCTTTCAGAGATTCCACACCACAAAAAATCCAAATCTGTTGGTCAGACACTAAAACAAGTCCAAACAGTACAAGCAATCTGAAGTCAAATAAGAGGGCCGAACCCAAATTCTTGGTCACAGAAGTTGAGCTGCAGATTTGCTATAAATGGAGTAGTAAAAACTTTTGGCAACAGCCCCATGATCCATTCTTGCTTTTGATCTCCATTTTCGACATGGAGGATCAATTCTGTTTCTCAATGCTTCTTTTTATTTTTCTCTGCGTATCAATGGTTATTCTGATAAGTAAGAGATCAAAGACTGATCAGCAGGCTCAAAACTTACCTCCGGGGCCAAAGAAGCTGCCAATAATAGGAAACCTGCTTGAACTTGGAGGGTCTCTACCTCATCATCGACTAAGAGACTTGGCCAAGAAATATGGACCTCTTATGCACCTTCAACTTGGGGAACTTTCCACCATTGTTGTTTCATCACCTGAAGCTGCCAAAGAAATCATGAAAACTCATGATGTTATCTTTGCTGATAGGCCATATCTGATTGCAGCAGAAATCGTAGCCTATAACTCAAGTATGGTGATGTCAAGGTATGGAGATTTTTGGAGACAAATGAGAAAGATTTCCATGTTGGAGCTGTTAAGTGCGAAAAGAGTGCAATCTTTCAGATCAATCAGAGAACAAGAGGTGTGTGATCTCATCAGAAACATTTCTTCTAGTTCAGGATCACCGATCAATCTCAGTAAGATGATATTTTCCTTAACGTTTAGTGTTACTTCAAGGGCTGCCTTTGGTAAGATATGGCAAGACAAATATGCATTTGGACCAATTATACAGGAAATTGTACAGCTTGGAGGAGGATTCAGTGTCAATGATGTGTACCCTTCTCTTAAATTTCTTCCAATTATAACTGGGATGAAGCAAAAACTCCAAAGGTTGCATAGAAAAATCGATAGCGTACTTGACATCATCATCAGTGAGCATAAAGCCACTAAGTTGGCGAACAAGGACAGCAAAAAAGGTGAAGGAATTGATCTAGATCTAGTTGATGTTCTTCTGAATCTTCAGGAGCAAGGAGATCTTGAATTCCCCTTATCTACTGATAATGTCAAAGCTGTTATATTGGTAAGTATTGGAATCTTATCAGCTTTACCTAAGTTCCTTTCCGTCTGATATCACAAAAATTAACCTAAGTTGTTGGGTGAGGCAGAAAAATGAATCCTATACAAACTTTTAACAGTTCTAATTAACTCCTTTGGTAATCCTATTGCAGGATGTTTTCGTGGCTGGCAGTGAGACATCATCTACTGCTCTTGAATGGGCAATATCTGAATTGTTGAAGAACCCGAGAGTTATGAAAAAGGCACAAGCAGAGGTGAGAGATGTTTTTGATAGAAAAGGAGCTATTGATGAAATGAGCCTTCAAGAATTGAGCTACTTAAAATTGATTATCAAAGAAACTCTCAGACTACACCCACCTCTTCCATTATTGATACCCAGAGAATGTAGGGAGACATGTGAGATCAGTGGCTATGTAATACCGGAAAAGTACAAGGTCATTGTCAACTCATGGGCAATAGGAAGAGATCCCAATCATTGGAAAGATCCTGAGAGATTCTATCCAGAGAGGTTTCTTGATAGTTCAATAGACTACAAGGGTTCTGATTTCGAGCTCATCCCATTTGGTGGAGGAAGAAGGATATGCCCTGGCATAACATTTGGTATAGCTAATGTGGAATTTTCACTTGCACAGTTGCTGTATAATTTTGATTGGAAACTCCCCAGAGGTATGAAGGAGGAAGATCTCGACATGACCGAGCTTTTCGGTGCTGCTGTTAGAAGAAAGCATGATCTGCATGTAGTCCCTCTACCTTACAATCCTCTGCCCCTTCAATAAGCCGCTGCAAACTGACATTAGATATTTCAGTTTGTATGTGTTGATTACAAAAATGAAACTCGTATTTTACTATGGAGTTGCTGACTGTCAAGTGATGAAAATACTCACGTGTACTTCAATTTCTATAGAAATAAAAACAACCTTTGAAGTGGTTCACTTAAGACTTAAACGTCGAACTGTAGAATTAACATACAAGTGCTTTTGGTTGCTTGTTGACTTAAGTAGTAGAGTTGAATTTAGTGAAAGATAGTGTAATGTAAAGAAGTTGTATTGTATTTCTATGTATTGCTATACAATGTGTGCTGTATTTACAGCACTAAATGAGATAAGGTGAATCAATTTAGAATTGATTCAATTTAAACTAAGTGATAAGCTTAAATGAAGATTACAATAGATTAGATATTTACTCGTGAATAATGTGAAATGAGACAAGATATGATAGATAATTTGTTGAGATGTTATCAACTCCCCTCAAGCTCACGGTAGGAGGAAATCGTGAGCTTGTCTTGAAGTCGTTGAAAAGTTGAAGAAGTAAGAGCTTTGATCAGAATATCAACAATCTGAGCAGAGGACGAAATGTGTCGAATGAATAGGGCTTTGTTGGCAACGAGATCACGAACAAAATGAATATCAATTTCAATGTGCTTGGTACGAGCCTAAGAAACCAGATTGGAGGCCAAAAATGTCGCGCTAATATTATCACACCAAAGGGTAGGAAAACTAGTTCACAAAAAAGTGCAGTAATCCAACATAATTCTGTAGAGGCAAGAGCAATGTTGTGATACTTAGCTTTAGTACTGGATCGAGCAATAGTGAGTTACTTATTGGTGCTCCAAGAAATAAGATTAGGCCCAAGAAAAATGCAATAACTAGATGTAGAATGTCGATCATCAAGACAACCAACCTAGTCAGCATCACAATAGACTTGTAAAGAAAGGTGGGTAGACTTGGTAAAGTGAATGCCATGAGAGGGTGTGGAGGAGATATCATAGAATCCGTTTGACAACAAATTAAATGTCAAGATGGGTGAAACAAAGATATTGGAGGGTATCAATAGTGCTTTGATATTCAGTAGGATCAGAAAGTGGAACACCATGATTTTTGGACAATGGAAGAGATGGAGTGATTGGTGTATGAACTGAATTAGATATATCAAAATCAGTTCGAAGAAGGAGATCTTTAGTGTATTGTGTTTGGTTGAGAAGAATACCTTGAGAAATACTGTGGCCTTCAATACTAAGAAAGTGATGGAGTGGACCTAAGTCTTTTATGGAAAAGGTAGAGTTGAATTCATGAATAAGCGTTGTAATGAAGGATTATAAAGAACTAGTGACTAATATATCGTCCACCTAAACTAAGAGAAAGGTGGTGTGAGAGTTGGTGTTATGAATGAAGAAAGAGGTATCAGATTTTAAAGGTTTAAAATTAAGATCAAGGAGTTTTTTGACTGAGGCGATGAAACCAAGCTCAAAGGGCTTGTTTGAGACCATATAAGGCTTTATGAAGTTTGTAAACATAATGAGGATGATGGGGATCGGTAAAGCTAAGTGGTTGAGACATGTAGACATGTTTTTGTAAGTAACTATGAAGAAAGGCATTATTAACATCAAGTTGGCGGATAAGCCAAGTATGAAAGATGGCTAGGAAATGATGAATCGAATAGTTATTGGTTTGACAATAGGCTTGAAAGTTGTGTTATAATCAACTCCTGGGTTTGATGATAACCTTTGGGTACAAGGCGAACTTTGCAACTCTTAAGAGAACCATCGAGATTTTGTATAGTGCGAAAAACCCATTTACATCTAACAATGTTTGTGTTTGGTGTGGAAGGAACAAGAGTCCATGTGTTATTGCGATGGAGAGCGTTGAACTCATCAAGTATGGCTTGACGCCAGTGAGAAAATTTGTTAGCTCGAGTGAAGTATGTGGGATCGGAAAATGTATTTAGGATGGTGATAATGTAGGTAATGTAATCAGAAAAATGACGAGGGGTATGAGTGTGGTCTCAAGTACAAGTGATCATAGGATGCGAAGGAGGATTGGAAGTGGTTGTGGGAAGGCAGGAAGAGGAATTAGAGGGTAGAGGAGGAAGAGGTAAAGGTAAAGAAATATAAGATGATGATGGTGAGGTGGTGGATGACACAGGAAAATTTTTGTAGGAAAAAAGATGTTCAAAGAAGCAAACATGATGGGAAATGTAAAGTTTAAAGGTGATGAGATCAAAACATCGATAACCTTTATACTGGAGGTGGAGCCAAGAAAAACACATTGTACATATTTTGGTGTAAGTTTGTCTAGATGAGTGGAGCCCAAATAGGGAAAATAGGCACAACTAAAGACCCGAAGATGAGTAAGGTCTGGTAGAGTACGATAGAGGACTTCATGTGGAGATTTGTGATGTAAAATAAGGGTAGCTAATAGATTGATAAGATAAACAACAGTAGTGAAGGCTTCATACCAAAGAAACCTAAGAAGGGAGGCAGGGAGAAGAAGGGTAAGACTAGTTTCAGTAATGTGACAAATTTTTCTTTCGATAAGACTATTTTGTTGGGGTGTATAGGAGAAAAAGATGCAAAAAGTGATTCCAGTGGAAACAAGAAAGTGAGCAAAGACACTTTTGGTGAGTTCAGGAGCTCCATCTCATTGAAAGGTTTTAATAGTGGTGGAGAAGAGGTTTTCAACAATGGCTTTGAAAGGTTGAAAACGAAGTAAGGCGTTATTTTTATGAGTTAAAGGGAAAATCTAAGTAAAATGATTGAAGCCATCTATAAAGATAATGAAATATCGAGAACCAAAGTGAGAAAGAGGTGGGGAAGGACCCTAAATATCACAGTGAATTAGCTATAAAGGTTTAACAGTTACTCAGGAAAACATAGGAAATTAACAACGAACACTTTTGCCTTGAAGATAAGAAGTATATAGATTGGTAACATTTTTTAAAGACAAATTAGTACCTAATCTAGATAATGTAGAATGGCAGGGACGACTAAGATGTCGATGCCACAAATTTATTGAAGAGGAGGCAGTTGTGAGAGCAACTAGATTGATGAAGTGTGTCGAAAGCTTCATTAGATAGAGGTTGTTATAGATGGGGCCCGTAAGAAGCAGGATTTATGAATTTAAGATCCTTCACAACATAACCAGATGGATTAAATTCCATAACGCAGGAATTATTAGTAACACATTTAGCAACAGATAAAAGATTAGTAGTGCTGTGATGAACAATTAATATGTCATTAAGATGAAGAGTACAAGAAAGAGTGAGAAGTGTTAAAGTACATGTAGATAAAATAGGAAGAGTGTGGCCATTACCGATAATAACTTAATTAAAGTCGTCATAAGGTGTGATAGATTCTACGATATAAGAATTTGGGGCCATGTGGGCAGTGGCACCAGTATTAGGTAACCATTTAGTGACATTATTGTTGGTAAAAGGAGCATTGTCATGATCAAGTTAAGTATTCATGGAGAAAAAGGCAGTGGTAATGTTATTGGTAGAGTGGTGATAACTAATGGAGAGATTCCAAGATTCAGAATACTGAAAACGACAATGTGCAACAATATGTCCTTATCTCCATTATATTTGGCAATGGGTAGAGGGCTTGGTATTCAAATTGGGTTTAAGGTAAAAGGAATTAAATGGAGGTTGGGTCTCGAAAGGGAATTAGGTTGAGGCTTGTGACCGGTGGGCTTTTTGAAGGTGTATGGGTCCATTATATGAGTGGTTTTGAATTGGGCCATTAAAATGACTAGGCCTAGAAGATGATCCATTGGCTTACCACATTTGTCCAAACCTATTAGGGTTGTTAGATGAAAAATTAAAATGGTC
>JANPWT010000005.1:24437339-24451591 GCA_024678245.1 Erythroxylum densum
ATTATCATTTCTATTATCATTATGTTAAATTGTCATTTTGTGCTTATTTTGTATTTAATTTTCTATAATGTGTTGAAATTATTATTCAAAATTAATTGAATTATCTCTTAATTGTTCTCAGATGAATTTTAACACTTTTGGATGAAATTGAATCAAAAAATGCAAGAAAAACAAAGAAAATTTGAAATTTTAGATTGACAACAAATTCAGTGATTAAGCATAGGCAAATGCAATGATGGAAAAAAAATCAGCAAATCTGCTTTCAAATTCAAATCTGATTCGTTTGAGATTTTCATAATCTTGAAAGATCAGATTGCTGGAGATTTGCAATCTGAACACGTAGGAGATGTAATATGCTAAAGATGATGGAAAAGAAAGGGATCGGGAGGCATTAAAAGAGGCCAGGTGTGTTATTATTCACGAGAGCCCTTAGGAGTAGTTTACTATTTTTTTTTTCATTTTTCTTCTTCTGGTTTTTCTCGACAGCCATAGTTAGTTTTTCAATTTATGCAGTATTTCTTTAGGGATTTTTTCAGATTTTTAAGAAAGACCAGGGATGGAGACTATGTGTTTTGTTATTTCTTTTATTTTCAATTCCGTTATGAGTAGCTAAACTTTTTTTCTTAGTTTAAGAAAACCATGTTATCATCTATTATGTGTGAGATGTTTCAATAAAGTTTGTTTTGCTGATGAACATTGAGTATCTTCCGAATTACTTCTTCTAATTAAATTGATTGATTTCTAGGTGCATAACTAGGGATTGATTCGTTTAATAGTTAGATTAACGAAATATGACGTTCAGTTTTGTTAATCACAAGTAGCAATTAAGATTTTGTTCTTTACATTAGAGTCGAAAATTTTAAGAAGATACTCATCTAGATTAATTGCATGTCGTATATGTATCTCGTAGGTAAAAACTGTATGGAAGCAAGTTTTGAATCCTATTGTTGTTAGTTATAAAGAACATATTAAGAACTAAAAACCGATGGTTTGGGAGTTACGATAAGTTATATTTCTTATATAAACAAGTAAACGAGAGAAAATCATATGTTCTTTGAGTGCAATTATAGCAAATTTGTGGAGCAGAATTTTGATCATAATTCAACTTCCAAGGTTACCTTTTGATTGGAATGAAACATTAAAATCTATCATTCAGTACTCCCAACTCAGGTTAGAGGGACGGATTAATTATCAAGACTTCTTTCTAGATGGTGATCTATTATATCTGGCAGGAAAGAAATAAGAGAATCTAAAATAATTAGAAGCGGCACAAGTATAAACTTACTAAGACAATTGCCAATTTGATTAGAGAAACTATGATAGTAAAAAGGAGGCAAGACCACATTAGCTAAGAAGTTAGATCGTTATGATTAAACAAAAAGGCAAGAAACAAGTGCCCAGAGTTTCTAACGCCACCCACCAATATATTTGGGAAATAAGAAAATTCGAGTATATGGACAACAAAAAATTGTTGAAAAATAATTGTGAAGGAACATGAAAATCTAAACTGCATTTTTTACCTCTCAATTGAAGCACCATACTAATCTCTACAAACATGCATCTTTCCTCATTGAATCCCCTGGTGATCCAAATAAATTGATGTCCCAAAATCATCCATGTGGAATCATTTAGACTCGAGCATCCATATTTTCTAGGCGACCCCAAGGATGGGTCCCCACTTATTATAACATTGAAGAAACACTTCATCACTCTACACGTGGTTTTGCTCAGAGAAACAAATCCTAAACCTGCATAGCAGAAAGATGTCACCAATGGAAAGTGCGTTAACACTAACTCGAAATATTTCCAATTTTTGAACAAGCAACTCAGAGAAAAACTGAGAATCGCTTGCTTTGCATCACACTTCCACCTTGAATAAAATCTAGGTTTGACACAGTTCCATCAACCAAGTTACGAACAGGATTAAAATAGTGACTCTATAATGATGCTAATAGAAACTAACAATCATGTCTAGCTTTAACTTGTATTCAATCGAGGTGTTTCATATGACTATTTTTTCCATCTGTATGCATACAACTTGGGGTAGTTAAATCAAAATCCACCATGTAAATTTTTGAAAAGATAACATCCATCTAAATTTGGTCTATCCTCATCTAATTTTGGTCAAACTTTTGTCAATAGTTTTTTTTAAAAAGTAAATTGTTCTCATTACCTTTGTTTCAGGCATTTTGCTGGACTTGTCGATGTAGATGCAGCATCCAATCAATATAACCATTGGTACCACTAATCTGGTCCTCCAAAAGATTCATGAGGAGAAGAAAGCCTTCTCTGGGCTGTTGACCTTGTCTTACAAGATGGCACAGCTGATAATAAGAAGGATCACTCTTTCTCAACTTCTTGAGTATCCCCATTAAATTTCTTGACATTTCAGTATCCCGCTCACAAAGTGTAACCTGAACTACACAGAATGAAAAGTTAACCTTGTTTCACTGGATCTTAGTCACAATACAATTAGCAGCGGTTTACCGCCAACTTGAAAGGAACAAGGTGAAGCACAAGGTACTACAACAATAAAACAGTTTCCAGTAAATATCCTAGTTCAATGAAAACCTCAATTCAGCCTGTTACCATCATTATTTTTTTCTCTAATGGATATATCTAGTTTTAGTTCAATGCTTGGGAAAAAACTATTACGATAGATACCCAAGACAAAATCCACAAACAAAGATCACATTAGTCCAGTAATATTGACGGTCAATACCCACACAACTGTCCTCTTTAGACAACATGACCCTAGTCGATTGGGAAGCATAAATCATGTGATTTACAAAAAGTACGAATCCAACGACAGGGTTACTGACGGTGCATACTCTTGATAGGTCTGCTGCAGCATCCGGTCCGAGTAGATTCATGGCTATATCAGGTAGGAGCATTCTACCAAACCAAACAACAAAATGGAAACCATTATCATATATATAAAGGCCTCTAGAATCCAGGCTCTCTGCTGTTAGTGGTAGCCTCTTCATTATGCTTTTGAATTCATCAGACATGACAGATGCCTGCAGAAATAAGATGAAACTGCATCTTTACCATTATGGTTAATCTATGTAGTACCTGTCAAGTACAGGTAATAGTTTTACCTTCAAAACATTATCATCTAATCTAATCAAGCTAGGATATAACAGCTTCAATAATTTTTTAACCGGTAATGCCATCATAGTGAATCCTGCTGCACAACGTTCATCCAACTGAACATCAGGATACCCTCCTCGGAGAGGCACTGACTTACAAAGAGCTAATCCATACAAAGGTAAGAACTTCAGAGACTCTGGATATATCATCCTGCCTCCCAAGCGATGCACCGAAGCATGAAGATTTCTATATTCTCTTAGAGCTTTTACAATCCTTAGTTGTAAAGAATTCCTTGCATCTTCCAACTTGTGAGATAAAGTTTTCTCAATTGCTGCAAATATTGAAGATCCTCAGCAAACTATACTCAAAATCAAGATCTAGTATTAATGCTAGAATAAGCTGAGACTTACCTAACCGAGAAAACAAAGAAACAATAGCACCAGTGTCAGCATGGCGATACATCTCCCCCAAATCTGAAACCACTGGAGCTGCTGCCGTGTGTACTCTAATACGTCTCTCTCCACAAGACACGGTATACCTTTAAATGGTTAAGAAAATCATGAATATAAAGAATATTACTTTCAGTCCAAAGGCAGCACTACCAATTTTAACTCAGAAACACAAACAAATGAATGGAGATCGAAGGCACCATCTGTAACAACAGAAGAAACAGCAAAGGTGAAAGAGGTGATAAATACTGTTTGACAGCAAATCGTCTTTAAGCTGGCCATTGAATTTCTGTGACTATTGCAGCCATCTAAATGTCTTGCTGATATATGAAAGACTATTGCACATGTAACTAAGAAACATCTACCAAAAAATTTTGGACTTGTTTTCAAAAAGAAAAAATTTTGGACTCAAAGGATACAGCAAAGCAACTTGGAAATATACTGTCTGATTAGTCAGTAAAGTCTCTTCAAGTGATAATTGCATTGCATATGCTTTATCACAATCAGCAACTGGAAGAGCTAATAAATCAGTGGATCTTAGCATGAAGTTCCCGTGATACGATGTAAACCGAATTCCTGCATTTACAGGACAAAATCAACAGGAAAGCATTAGCTACCTCTTTTCATTGACAAATAACTAAAACAATAGACAGTCATGTGTGGCTGTAAACATGAAGCTTATAATCCATTAAGAAAGGACCTTTTCCGCATCTTATACGCATGACAGCTTCCCAGGCAGTTTCCCTAGTAAGATCTCTGGTTAACTCATGTCTCAACTTCTCTCCATGATTAGTTGATTGGAAACCAGGATAGCAGTACACCTGTCCTCCGGTATACTTTGCCAGAGTTCCTGCAAAATAGATAGCAATAAGCTAAATCAATTAACAATTACTCAGCATTCATTTCATGGAGATTTTGGGAAATGTTACATTAAGCATCCAAACAGAGAAGATCATATAAATGAATAGGAGGAGGAGGAGGAGGAGGAGGAGAAACAAAAAAATACTTCGTAATCATGTAACAAGAATCATTCGGAAAATCTCAAAAGACAAGAAAAAAAGCAACAACTTGTTAGGAGCAAAACATCTTAGAGGTGGCTAAGGCACAGGAAATAAGGGATATCAGAGGAAAATTGAAGACTTTAAGTAACCCAAAAAAATTTTAAGAGACCCCACAAAAAAAAAAGTAACAGGAAAGAACCACAATTTGTATCCCAGAAAATGTTCAGATCAACAAACAAAAGAATGTATCATGTTATCTTATGCAAATAATACACATTAGCCATGTAAAACTTTTTAAAGCATGAGTGAAAACCCAACTTCCAAAAGCTCATCTTAAAATTTAATGTTCTCCATAACAGTTGAAATTGTGGAAGAATAGAGCAAGTAGAAAACCAGACACCACCTTGGTTGCATGGACCCCACAATTTTAAAATGACTATGTTCCAATGTGTGATCAGAATAAAATGGAAAGCTAAAGCATAGTCATACCTAAGGAGGCTATATCAATGTATTTGTCACTAAATGCATACACGTTAACTCCTATCTGGTACTTGGTAAAATCTGCAGCCATTTGCTTATAAAATGGATCTTCTGGTACTCTCAAAGCATGTTCTTTATCTGTTCCATAAACACGACCATCATCACCACGCAACTTTAAGCGGCCAACACCAAGAGATGGCATTGTGTTCTGAAATATCAGCAACTTTCCACCAAGTTGGCTCTGCAAAGTGGAAATCCAAGAAAGTGCAAAGAGGGCATAGTAATTCAATGAACAAGGTACTCTAGAGGACCACAGAAACAACAACTAAGTTATTTGCAAGACTTATTAAAAGACTAAAAATTTTCCTTAAAGAGAACATATAGATATCGAATACAATGCTCATCTTCAACCATTGTGGATCAAATTGTTCTCACCATCAACGTAGTTCCTCAGTAAAACAAACTACCTTTTCACAAGGAACTACATTTCAACAGTTTTGATATTAAAGCAGTAGGTGCAAGGAATACCAACCATAACCATGAATGCTGATTTTAGAGCAGGACCAAAAGCAGATTCTACATTCATATTTTGCTGAAACATAGAGGGTAAACTGTCCAAAAAGGCATCGACCACAGTTCTCGAGTCAGACAAGTTGATGAGAAGATCGTCAGGCAATGGAATAAATATATCATCTAGATCTGAAACAACCATCATTTGAGGCTGCATTAAAGATGACTGTCACCACGAGAAATTTAACATTTATCAGCTGGTTGCCAGATTAGTTGGACAAATAACAAAGTGCATCAACACTCACTGTAATTGCAAATCACTTACCTTCATGTTGTAAAAGTGGATTGTACTGTCATAAGTTATAAACCCAATCTGTGTTCTTGGGAAGCCAGGCAAGTCATCCAAGCAAGATTTAACAGTTTGAGCTACAATCTGCAAAATGGAAAAGGTCAAGAAAAAACAGATTGTGCTTATGCATGCATTAACTCAAACCAAAACCTACATGAAGAACTTAGAAGTTGATATAGTTCTAAACAAAATCAGGCACTCATGCTCCCATGCAGTAGTGATAAGCTCCATACTTGAATTACCAAGAATAAGGTGCAAAAAAACAGGTGTCAAGCAATCACGCTTCTGATTTTTTAATGAAGATCACAATCTAAATGCTAAGCTTTTAACAACCAAAATGTCACTTTAAAAACACAATCTTGTCTTATCTAATTGCACAAAAATCTTACTAATACTCATTTCTTCATTCACTCTGTTTCAAATAATCATAATTACACCTGAACATCTTGGAAATATGTGTTCAGCACCTGAGCAAGGCCTAAAGCATATATTAGTTAAAATAAATCCTTCATTTGATCAACAGAACATGTCAAAACAAAAGACCAGCAGTCATTGAGAATGATCATATAATTTATTTCATAAAATCAAAGAATTTGTGAACGATAAGTACATTTGCATTCTGGCAGCTGATCCCAAAATTGATTGCATAACATATCTCCGAACTTGCTATTCAAGTAAATACATGAGTATGCACCAGACACAACACCGTACACGTCTCATGGTTGAGATATCTTTTCAACATGTATTGAAGTTCCATAAGTCAATTCATAGGAGACAATGCATTGCTAATCTGGAAAGGCATACCTCAACCATACCACTCTGAACTGCAGACATCGAAACATCAATGAGGAAGAAATACAGTGGTGGCATAGGTGGCCGCATCATGTACTCAGTTGGAGCAACAAACTCCACACTACCCCGTGTGAGCTCAGGTCTCTGGTCCAAGTCAACTCTTCTGCCAGTTGCGTCTAAATCGGAAAAATATTCACCTGGAACTGAAAATGAGAATAATAACATGTACAATATTAATATCATCTAAGCTGGCAGATACATAATGTAAAACAATGAAAACACTGCAAAACGTAGAAATATAGCTGCACCAAAAATATAAATTTTGAGAACAAAGTCATATGCCCACAAAGAGAGAAAACATTAAGTATGAAGCTAGCACAGATCATATGTCATCACATAGTAAACAAATAAGGAGTTATGCATCAGCCAAAAACACATACTTGTCCTAAATTGCAGGCACTCCCAAAATCAAAGAATACCAGACATCAAACAAGAGACATGAGTGATGAGGTAAGAATACATAATAATTGCATTCTCTAAGATAGAAAGGACCAATATCTATTCTGAATTACGAGGACAGGAGTTCTACCTTATCTATGTATAACCAATTAAAAGAAATTATATAGACAAAAAAACAATAAATGATGACTTCAAAGAGCTGCCAACTATTGCATAAATAGTTGTATTATTCCAGGCACAAAGGACCAACATACAAAACCTCCAATTGCATAACCAATCAAAAGCAATTAGAAAGACATAAAACCAATAAAGTATGAATCCAAAGAGCTGTTAACTATTACATACAATTAAGTTAAACAGTATCTTGTCAAACCATTCGAAGGCAATAACAAATTCAGCAGCCAAAAGAACCTTCAAAGAGCTGCTCATCCAGAAAAATAAGAATTAAATTAAAAATTATTGGATTAAAAGCCTAATGCTCCAAATACTTTCTCTACAAATGTGCCTTTCCAAGCTTTAGTTTTCAATTCATTAGACAACAATTATTGTAAGTCAAATTGAGCTAGGAGAAAATCAACACAATTCCCAATCAAAAGGAAGTTCTATAAGTAATGATAGCAATAGAGAGAAGAGAGTCGTTTTGAAGTACCATCATTGAGTAGAGAACAGATATTGCAGCGCCACTTTCTTCCAGCATCAGTAAAGGCTATATATGGATTCACATAAGTGCGACATCTTCTACAACGGATGATGCCACATTTACCAAAATTAATTACTGGAACCTCATCCTGAACAGAAAAAAGAATGGAAATATGCAAGGAAGATAATAAGAGTTCTTATAAACTGAAATTCTAGCAAGTCTAAATTGAAATTCAACTTGAATTTGCAGACACTAACCCCATCAGGAGCTTCAGCAAGGGGACAAACAATTGCTCCAAGAGGCAAATGCCACCTTGAAGCCAAGGACTGGGAATTTGGCATGACACTAGTGGTAAGACGCAAATATCTAGTATTACAATTCATGGAGTATGCCTCACCCAATGACGTTGACTCCATATCACCATGCAATGGCCTTGGTAATGCCTTTGCATCAATTCCAGGATCTATTGATCCAGGAACAGACCCAATAGATAGGGAGTTGAAATCTTCTGCCAAACTATGGAAGCCACCAGCAGGAGGCATATAACCTGGATGTTGGAGTTGATCTGTTGAGCCAAAACGGGCAGCCATGGGTGGAGCTTGATCATAGCCTCCTTGGTATAAAACAGATGGAGTAGATGCCATGGCTGCACCAGGGACATTACTTCCTTGTTGGGCTTGAAAAGGGGATTGCAAGGGGGTTGGTTGAGAAACAGCGTTGAATTGCTTTGCATATCCAAGTAAAGGTGGTTGAGATGTAACCATAGAAGTGGGATAAGATGACACTGTTGGAGGAACAGATGGCTGAAAATTAGGCCTTGGTTGAAAAAATGATGAATCTGATGAAGGCTGAGGAACATTTGCACTTGTTGGTGGAGATCCCACTGGCACTGAAGGAACCTGGCTTTGACGGAAAGAGGGTGTGGAAGCTACTTGGCCCACAGGTGGTTGAAATGGTAGTTGGCCAACTGGTGGAGCTCGAAATGGTGGAGCTTGAGGTGTAGAGGAATACTCTGGCATTGGGAAATTTCGGTAGACTCCAATAGTGGGTGGCACATTGGATGGTAGTGGAGAAGATGAAGATGGATCACGAAACCTGAGAGGCTGGATGTGTCTAAATGCAGGGGCTTCTGATCCAAGGGCAGGTCGGGACACTAAAGAAGGTGCGACAGTTGGGTCAGGAGCTAACAAAGTAGGTCTAAATCCAGAGGCTTCTGATCCAACGACAGGGCCAGAGGCTGAAAATGGTGTTACTGTTTGAGGTGTTGTAGCAAAGGGTGTGTTAGAAGCTGTTATGGGAAAACTTGGACGGCCAGGATTTTCAGTCCCCATGGCTTTGAAAACAACTTTTTCTAAGTGGTACAACTATGTTTCCATAGCTTAACATGCCAAAACAAGGATGAAAACAATAGCAATTGTTAGAACTAGCAGAGTACCTTAGGATTAGCAGATAAGGTTTATATCATATATTTCCTTAGCACCAGAACAAAATGTTTTTTGCAGCTTTTATCTCAAAAGATTAAGAGTGGTTATTTTACAAGAATAGCTATAATTCCTTATAAATGTATTCTCAAGATATAAGCAAAAAAAATGTTATAGACTATTGAAAGTTGTTTCATCACCTCTAAGACCCATAGAAGGTTAAAGAAATGGCCCACAACAAAAGTAATTTGAAAGGTACCAACATGGCCTTTTCAAGCTCAACTCCCACCATTCAACAGTACACAACCTTCTTTTCAATCATCAAAATCTAGAATAAACCTTTGAAGATAAAGACATACAAATAAAGTGTATGATCTAGTCCCATGGAATTTTCTGTTTCTCTCGAGTATCCCAAGAGTATAGACACCAATAACCTATATAAACTTCTTCTTTCCTATCCAATACATCAGAGCAAGTCTGCAGCAATATTTTAACACAATTATGGTTTTCTATTAGATAGAACTTGAAAGTAATCATAACGTCATAATTATTCCCTGACAGAACAAAGTTTCATAGGATGAAATACACAAAAACTCACACCAGCCAAATACAATATGGCAGAACAATTGCAGGAGTAGTAAATGTACCTATTCAACAACCCCTACGTATTCAAAGTAAAGTTTCGGGGGTGAAGCAGTTACGTAAATCCAGCTATCTACCTTCCAATTGAGAATACATTATAACAAGTCCATCAATAACTTCAGATTGCTCTACAGCAAGCAAGTTGCTGATTGAATCACAAAAACTTAAACACTGAATGAACTAAGCAAAATACAACAACAAAGCACACCCGCAAATCAACAAGTCAAGAGTAGACAAACAAAATGAATTGCAATACCTCCGGCCACGAGTGGGCAACCAAGATATCAATTCTCCCTAAAATAACCACCAGTATAACTTGACCAGAGCGTAGGGTGTAGGAAACGAATCGTAGGAGATCAATACTCTCAGGAATCAATCTAGCAGTTAAGGGAGAATAAAACCCCAGATCAGATCGTATTGGAGAAGAAGAATAAACTTAGAAGACACTGACTGACGACAGCTCATACCTCATGCACTCACTTTCTCTGCTACGTTGCTCGTTGGAATAGTCGCCACATCCGACCCGTTCTCCTCTTTCTTTCTCCTTTTTATTTTTGTATTTTTATTTTGAATCTACCTTATAGTTTGGGCTTTTTGAAAATGTACTCTCTTAACTTAAAAATTTTTTTAAATAGTTTGTAGTATTAAAAATGTTAAACAAATTTTTTTACTATTTTTGAAACATTATTATAGTAAAAATTGTTAATAAAATTAGGTTAAGTAATTTTATAAATTATATCATATATTCAATAATTTATTTTAAAATAATTTGACAGAAATGAAATAAAATTTTAATTTTTTATTTTTATAATTTTAAAATACATAAAAAAAACACATTTTATAAATATAAAAATACAAGAAAAGGTCCAAATCTTTAATACTAATTAAATGTTTAGAAAATATTCATATTTTTATTTTTATTAAAGAATAACTCAATAGAAAATTAAATGAATACAAAAGGATAATAATAAACAATGACAAATTTATGATTGTATGATTTGGCATTATATTGTCACTTTTATAAAATCTTATGGAGTTCTCTTTTCAATTTTTTTATTTTTACCTTAAACTTTGTAAAACTTATTTCTTCTAATCAAAGCGTACAAATTATAATTATTGAAAATTTGGATAATATAATGACGTTATTTTTCTCTAGCAATTAATATTGCCTAATCTTCAAACTAAGTTGGATGGTAAATAACTCAATATGTGTGACCTCTAGAACATACAATCCAATTAACAAGCATTATTAGCATTGGAAACATTCATATATAAATAATGTATGTGTTTGTATGTCTGTGTGTGGCATTCATTTTAATTAATTTTATATAAATTGTTTAATAAATACATAATCATAATTTGAGTTTTTATAAAATACAACGGATTAATATTAATGCCTCAAAAGGGCAAGCAAGATAAATGTCTAACAAAAGTAAAGCCATTAGGAAATAAAATCCGATTCTATAATTAAGCCTAGATAAATAAGTTCAGATATATAATAAATACTAATGTTATGAATACCATACCGGGCTTAGTACCGGATTGAGTTCTCGAACGGAATTGTACCGATACCGATCAGTACCGAGTACCGTTTCAAGAAATTTTTTAAATTTATAAAATAGTTCCTGAAATTTTTAAAAATTACAAAATAGTCCAAATTAGTAATATTGTACAGTTGTACTGTATACTTTACTAGTTTACTGTTTACATCAACCATGCTTTCAAAAATCTCAATAGTAAATAATAATGACAATTAATATGAAATAAGTCAATAACAATAATTTTTAAATATTTTAAATATAAATAATAACCACAATTAATATAAACAAAGACAATCATCATCATTTCATCATACACACATCAAATTAAGAATAATACAAAGTATTTAAAATATTACAAATTACAATCATACAATTTTATCATTTTAATAACAGGCTGTTTGGAAACTTTTGAATTGAATTCAATTACATTAATGAGATTGAATTGAATTCAATTTATACTGTTTGGAACAAATCCAGAAATATTAGAATTGAATTCAATTACACTGTTTGGAACAAATCCAATAAGATTATAATTGAATTCAATTATTTTATATGACACATTTATCCCTAACTAAAAAATAATATTATCCAAAATAAAAGTCGTTTTAGATAGATTTTAATTATTCAAAATAATTTCAAAATAATAATAATAATAATAATGTAGAGCCCGACCTCTACCGCCATCACTCCAGGTATTGTCCTCTTTGGTACTTGCGTGAGTCACAACTCGAACACAAGACCTCAAGGTTTTGTTGCACTTTAAGTGCACGCCTCTTACCATTGAGCCACTCACGCAAGTACCAAAGAGGACAATACCTGGAGTGATGGCGGTAGAGGCCGGGCTCTACACAAATTGCATGGTAATTGTCTATATAAAGGTTCAAAAGTCAGATAATTATCTATCGAAGAGTTTGTGTGTTAATTAACTTACATTCTGGTAAATTGGCTTCATGAAACCTTTCATAATATGCTTAGATTAAGAGTTAATTCAAGTGGCATGTAACCATTCATGATATGCTTGGATTAAGAGTTAATTAAAGTGCCCAAAATAACTGAAAATATAAGGTTCACATGCATAAAAGATCAAATGAAAAACAAAGTATGCATGGATGTCATTTTAAGCAAGTCACGATTGTGACTTGTAGGCTAGGATTGTGATCCACTTTATGATAGGTGGTACCTAAATGAGTTCTTCACTTATGTACACACAAAATTTTAGCTAAAACACACTTAGTTGATAAGCTAAGGGTCTAGAAGAGTTCTAGAGGTTGAGATGAGTGATCTTGAGGTTTGTTTGTGCAATTTTATGCAATTGTTGCATGAGTTTAATTATATGTAACTTGTTTATGATCTAGCTCTCAATTGAGCATCTACTTGAATTCATCTTGTTGGGTGCTCTAACCACCCTTATACACTAATATTTCTTCATCTTTGTATGTTCTTCACTAGCTGTTGAAGGTGTTTAGTGTTTCCTACAACCCAAACAAATAGAAGATTCAAGAAAGGAGTAGCATTTGCAAGGTACATATGCTGTAATTTCATGTTCTTACATTCTGTTTATACATGCACATGGAGTCTGGATTTTTTTGGGGATGTTGTGGTGTTGGAATTTTGATTCTAATGCTTATGTTGCATAGCCATGCATGAGATGCATCAACCTATAGCCCCCCAACAGTGGTATTAGAGCAACTTATGCATGTATTAGATGATCTATTGAACATATGCAAACTGTTTGTTGGGTTGTGCCTAACATGCATATTTATTTGGAAGATTTTGTATAAATTATAGAAAAAATGGTTTTATGATTTTCCTTCACAGAAATGTTTATCAGATTATGTTTCTGTCAAAGGAAATTTCAATTGAATGTCATTTTCTATCTTATCGCAAATTAATTTCCAATATATTCATATGTTAGTTTCTAGGAATTTTTGGAAAACATAATGCATATGCTGATTTTGAAAATTGATTTACAATTTTATTACAATTTTAATTTTAGCTTGATGCATCTATGAAGTTCTGGGAAATTTTAGAAATCTAATGAACATGCATACTTGTAAATTCCATAATAATTTTATTAAAAATTTTATGAATTTCCTTCATGAACATGCACATATGATGGTGCCACATGTATAAGATGCATGACACCTATTTTTGAAGTGATTGATTATTTATTATTGATTTTACATGCATGTTAGTGGTGTATGTCAAATGTTAGTGTACATATGATGTGTTGGATAATTCCACTTAGTTTATAAGGAATTCTTAGGAATTAGATTATGGAATTTTTATATTAGGCACATTTAGAATGTTTATAATACTATGGAGTTTTTCCAAAATTAATTGAACTTGATTCAATTACTACATAAAGTTAAAGTCAACATTGGTCAACTTTTGGAAAGTTGATGAACTTGTTTGATGACTTATGTGTATGTGTTTTGGTTATAAGACCTTTAATTTTTTATGAGATAAAAATTGTATTATAATTAGGATTCTAGAAAATTTTTGGGCATCAAATCAGTCTCTTTACTGTTTAGTATGTTAACTCATTTATCTTAATAATTTTGGGTGTCAAGATATTTTTTAACTTATGCCAAAATTGTCTTGATAAATTTGAGATGACCTAGTGGTGTTTTAGATGACTAATTAATATTCCGGAATTTTGTAAACCCTAAGGATTAATTTAGAATTAATCCAAATGGAGCATTGCATTTCTAGTGTAACTAGAAAAGGCATATGTACTAAAACTAAAGTGTTTAATTTGACATCAAAATAATTGAATTTTATCCTAATCGAATCACATTCATAATTCGAATTAGCTGAAACTAACACTAGCACCCGATTTGGTTCAAGATTTAAATCAAATCACAAACTTGAG
>JANPWT010000005.1:24471072-24494460 GCA_024678245.1 Erythroxylum densum
CTGTGTAACTAAATAACTTTTTTAATAATTCATAAAAATGCTACGAGCCATATTAAGATGTGTCCAAGCTATTTTTTACCGTGTCCGAGCTGTGTCCGCGCGCGTGTCTGAGCCGATGAAAATAATTTTTTTATTATGACACGTACAAACACGTGTCCACCGTGTGTCCGTGTCCGACACGTGTACACAGACACGGCTCTATTTTGCTGTGTCCATGCTTCATAGGTTTCCATTTTTGCAGTATCTCATTTCTTGTTTCTTTCTGTAATTTATAACAGGACCTTTAAACCTAATCCATCTACCCTTACCTTTAACAATTTCGATTCATTGCTTTGTTATTGCTGTAATTAGCCTTTTCCTCTGCCACGAATCAGGGAAAAAACAACACCCGTTCTGTTACATTTCCGTAAAACATTTGTTGCTCCATAATCTGTATAAAAGCTTCCGATATACGTTATAATTCAATTCGGAGGCACTTAAACGGCGCCGTTTTCTAACTTTCAACTTGTAACGGCCGTCGTTGGGCAAAAATATCCTCTAACGGTGGGTCGTTTAGTTATCAAGTTTACCTGTAGCATAGTCCCGTTCGCTGACACGTGCCTTGTTAGCATAATCCGTTACACTCAAAATATCCACTCAGCCTTCGAAGGATTGAAGACCTTAAATTTGTATTAATGTTGCTCCGTGCGAACCTAAACCACCAACCATGGAGCTCTCCGATTCAGACGTTGATTCTTCTTCAGAGTTGCAAAACGTCGAAGGACATCGACCAAGTACACGCGAGACTTATAACAACTGGGTTCGTCAAGAACTCTTCTCTGACCGCCAAGATTGTGCTCTCCCTCTCTGCTTCGCCCCACATTCCGCTTATTGAATTCTCTCGCTACATCTTCTTTACGCGTCACGCTTGCGGTAACAGAGAGGACGATACTTTCCTTTGGAATGCTGTTGTTAAAACTTATTCCCACGGGCAGGAACCGATAGAAGCTTTGTGGGTTTTTTGTTTGATGCTCGAGAATGGGGTGTTTATGGATGAGTTTTCTGTGTCATTGGTGTTGAAAGCGTGTTCTCGGGTGCGTTTAGTTAAGGAGGGAATGCAGATTCATGGGTTTTTGAGCAAACTGGAATTTGGTTCAAATTTGTTCTTACAGAATTGTTTGATAGCTCTGTATACTCGTTGTCGTTGTCTAGGGTTTGCTCGCCAAGTGTTTGACTGGATGAAGATAAGGGACTCGGTTTCGTATAATACTATGATAGATGGCTATGTTAAGGGAGGGAAAATGGACTTGGCTCGTGACTTATTTGATTTAATGCCGATGGAGGAGAGAAGTTTGATATCTTGGAATTCCTTGATAAGTGGGTACGCACAATTGGAAGATGGAGTTCGATTTGCTAAGCAACTGTTTGATGAAATGCCTGAGAGGGACTTGATTTCGTGGAATTCGATGATTAATGGGTATGTGAAATGTGGGAGGATGGATGATGCTCAAGCCTTATTTGACAAGATGCCGAAGAGTGATATGGTCACAAGAGCTAATATGATTGATGGGTATGCAAAAGTAGGGAGGGTTAGTACTGCTAGGAGTTTGTTTGACGAAATGCTTGAAAAAGATGTTGTCGTTTGTAATGCGATGATGGGTGGTTATGTACACAATGGTTACTTCATGCAAGCTTTAGATATCTTTTATAGTATGCAAACTGAAGGTGCTTTGTGCCCTGATCGTGCCACGTTGTTAATTGCTCTTTCGGCGATTGCTCAACTAGGACATATCGAAAAGGGGGTAGCTTTGCATCTTTATCTGCAAGAAAACGGGATTCATCTGGATGAAAAAATCGGTGTTGCGCTCATTGACATGTATTCTAAAGTGGGCAGTATTGAGAATGCCATGTTGGTGTTTGACGAAACAAGAGAGAAAAGTGTTGATCATTGGAATGCTATGATTTGTGGGTTGGCAATTCATGGAATGGGAGAATTGGCTTTTGGTTTGCTCATGGAGATGGAGAGGGATTGCATTAAACCTGACGATATCACGTTTATAGGTTTGTTAAATGCTTGTGGCCATGCTGGCTTGGTTAAGGAAGGTATTGTGTGTTTTGAGATTATGAGAAGAATTCACAAGCTGGAGCCAAAGCTGCAACACTATGGGTGCATGGTTGACCTTCTTGGCCGTGCAGGGCATGTAGAAGAAGCAAGAAAATTCGTAGAGGAAATGCCTATCGAACCTAATGACGTGATCTGGAGAACTTTGCTCAATGCTTGTAGAGTTAACGAAAGCTTGACCATTGTAAAGCCTGTAGCTGAACATCTTATGAGCCTGGATTCTTCTAGTTCAGGTTCTTATGTACTTCTTTCAAATACATATGCTGATCTTGGTATGTGGGATGATGTTCAAAGAATTAGGACAATGATGAAGAAGAAGAACTTAAAGAAAATTCCTGGTTGCAGTTGGATTGAACTTGAGGGAATTGTTAATCAGTTCTTTGTGCAAGATGGATCTCATCCACAATTAACAGAGATTTACTCTTTGTTGGATACTCAATGGATGCCCAAATCAGATGTCAGTTATTCTAGATGTTGTTGACGATTTAGAAGCTTCTGAATCAGACCTTGAGATGATGTAAATTGCTTGTATAAGCTGTGAAAGGAAACTTCAAGTTTGCCAGATTCTCTATGTGAAATGTTAATAAGATAATGGTTAATATTGTATAAATTATTCTTATAAATAATTTAAGCAATATTCATTATGATCACTGCAAAGACTGTCAACATAACAACAACATCCAATAAAAATGAATCAGGAGAAGTTCAATCGTGCGAAATAATTAGTAGGGAGATTATTTTCAAGTAGCCGAGGAAAAAAAGTAATAATTAAAAATAAAAATAAACAAATAATTAAAAATAATGAAAATAAATAATAATAATAATAATAATAATAATAATAATAATAATAACAACAATAACAATAACAACAACAACAGCAAAATCTGCGTAAATAGCCTTCTCAATTATCATATCATCCAAAGCTAAAATGTTAAGACACTTCAAACCGTAAATCCAAATTTAAAGCAATCTAAGGAAACCTTTATTGTAACCGTTCTATACGCACGCGAAATATAAAAGCACAAATCAATAACTGACCTTTAATCTATTAAAAAGGCACCATATCTATTAATTTATTGATATTTTACATTATAAAACTCATAATTGAAATACACTATAGTTTTAATGAATATTTTATTGCATTTATTGCAAATTTCGTCCCATAACTATTGGCAAATTGTAAAATAGGACTATCCCTTTTTTGTGGCAATTTAAGGACCATTACTTTTTAAATATAGAAATTTAAGGATAAATTTAATAAAAAATTTATGCAATTAAATATTTAGTTTTAAACAATCCAGCTCAAGTAATTTATAAATCCGGCAAAAAAATGGACTAAATTCCACATAATTATAAGGTATAAGATTAATTATGAAAAACAATAATCATATGGTATTTTTGGTGAAAGTAATTTAATTAAATTTTTATAAAGATGATCTCTTTTTTAATTATATTTCAAATTCTTTGATTTTGTTCGATCTTTATTATATACCTGTTTTATAATGATCCAATATCTGTTAAATTTTTAAACCTTATATATTTTATCTTGTTGATTTAATTTTCTGTTCAATTTTTTAAATATTTTTAAAACCATTTCTTTCCGTATTAAAAAGTGATGAATCGATTTACTATTAACTAAGTTTAATGAGGAATAACATAAGTAAAAATCATAGTAAACCTCTAGGGTTAATGTCAGTTTTGATACCGTAATTTTACCATAGTTCAATTTTAAAATCATACTGATCGATTTTTTCAAATTTGGTACCACAACTTATAATTTATATCAATTTAGGTAAATTTGGTTTATATACCCTAATGACTAACGACATATCTTACGTGTCTGCTACTTTATTAATATAAATAAATAAAAGTATAAAACTATTAAAGCCAAGCTCGCTCTCGCCCTCGCCCTCGCCCTCGCGAGGCTAGCTTTTATAGTTTTATTTATTTATATTAATAAAGTAAATTTCCTTCTTAATATTTTTAAATTTATAAATGGTAATTATTTTATTTATATGATTATTATGATTAGGTTTGTAGTTCAGTATATTACTTATGATAAACAAATGTATTATTTGAAATAAAAATGTCTATTATTATTCATAACATTATTAAATTCGATATTATTATTCACTGTTGTTATTTATGTAATTATTTATTTATGGATTTATAATAATAATAATAATAATAATAATAAGAAAACCTCAAAACCCATGCCATCTTTAATTAGATCAAGTTCACTCATTAGAGACTCCAAGAATTTGAAATGTATTTCAAAAAAATCTCACAAATAGACTCCAATTATTAAGAAACTAACTTTAGGTTGAAACAGGAAACCTTACTCACTTTCTTTCAATAATTAAGATCTTACTAAAAAAAATCAAACTTTCATTCTTCACATCAATTTTAGACCTCTTTCTTTAGTTCATAACGAATCAAGAATCACCTTAATTGGAGGTCTACATCAATAGTTATGCCCCATAAACTAAAACACATCCATTCAGAAAATTGGGGCTCGTCGCGGCGACAGGACTCTCGTCGCGGCGTCCCAGAGTCCCTCGCCGCGACGTCCGAAGAGAGCTCGCCGCAGCAACTTCCTTCTCGCTCTCGCGCGCGTCGCGACGAGAACGTTCACTTGGCGCGGCGTGGCGCAGGCGTGCCGCGACGTGCGGTCGCTGGTTCGTCTTCTCCGACTCTCTTTTCCCGATTCTCTCTCTAAATTCAGCCATAACTCACATTCAACTACCACAATCTTTCATAATCAATACCATAAATGCATTTTCAACTACAAATAACAACATTAAAACAATTTACTTACCAAACAAGCTCCCACTCATAAACTTTCGAAATCTTCTACAATTCCTTAACAACCACGGCTCTCTCTCTCTAAACCTCAAAAATTTTCATCATCTTCTCAAAGTTTAGGGTTGGCTCAAGCAACAAGGAAGAAGTAAGCAAGAGAACAGCAAGAGATCACACAAGGAAGAAGAAAGGAGAATCAGTCGAAGGAGGAGAAATCATGCCCTAGAAGAAAGGAGAAGTTTTTCTGCCAAGTTTAAAAACTTAAGGTATTTAAAGGATTGATCAAAACCTATCAAACTTAGCTACATGCCACGAATTCCTCAACATTCTTTAAATTCCTTTTTCTTTTCTTAATCAATTTCGGTCTAAGTTGTCTCTAACTTCCAATGGCTTGTCATTTTTATTCCTAAAATCACAAATCTAAATTTCCCATTGCCATTTGACATTTATGTCAATACTATTAAGTCAATCGGTCCGTTACTCGAAAAATTTCCGGTCCAAAAATTTACTCCCAATTTTTCCAGACAATTTCTTAAGGTCACTATCGACTAACAACAACTCCTAAAGCATTACCAATTCAACTATTTAAACCCAATTATTTCGTAATTCCCAATAGATCATAATCAAACATAATTATCTCAAAAATTCACCAATCATATCATATTCACAATTAAATGCCGGGAATGTCAGAAATGCATGTACATATATGTGCATGTGCAGAAATAACTCATTCCTCTATAATTAGAGGCCAAATGCATGCTCAATTCAGTAAATGCAATAAAACCTATGAACCCATCCCAATTACCAAAATGACCTTCCCATCGGGGATGGGATGTTACAATTGACCTATTACAGATACAAAATGCACATGATACAATTAAATGCTTATATTTAATATGATTCTAAATACCAAAAGTTTTTGAACTAACTTAATTACTAAATATGGCTATCTTGGAGTTGCCAAATGCCTTGCAAGGTTTACAATTCTCTTGTTTTGCTTTTTCTTCACCTGCAGGGTGGAAGGTAGAGGGGTGAGCTGCGAAGCTCAGTGTCTTATACATTTATAGCCATTGGCAATGAGTCATACAATTCAAGCATATACATATATATTCATTCATATACATTATAACTTATTTTAGCTAACAAGTCAATCATCCACAAATTCTAACTCAAATATTCATAGTCAAGGATGCTGTCACTTAAAACATATCATGTTCATTTAAACATCAGAACATAACATTCAATTATGTATCATACTTAACAATTCAAAGATGCAATTAACAAACAAATGGCTCGAAAGTTTCGTGAAATGAAACGGAGAAACTGAAGTTTACACTATGAACAAAACGAGTTCAATTTCTTAGGATCTTGTGGCCTCAAGTGAACAATTGGGAGAAGGCTATAGGTCAACATGCACGTGACTAACGAAACATTCCTCTCTTGCCTAAACACAATCAAATTTCAATGCTTAACTCATTTCACACACATTCATACTTTTCATTCTCATCATGCTTTCTCATCTTTCATTTATACGAAATGCCATGACATGTTTTAATGGCATAAATTAATCATAATTCATAAATCATAATCCATTTTCAACAATCACAATATTTCACTATCAAGCAAGTTAACATACAATACACATGCATTCAATTCAAGCAATTTAGCATATATTCACCAATAAGACAAACTTGCCCATATTACACAATAATCATAAATATAATACCCAACTAATTTGCTCGAAAATCCAAACTTAAGCATGTCTTCCCTTTTTCTCTTGGATTGGGTTTGCTTGGTTTTCTTGGATCGGATTTGCTTGCCTATATTACACAATAACCATAAATATAATACCCAGCTAATTTGCTTGAAAATCCAAACTTAAGCCTATCTTCCCTCTTTCTCTTAGATCGGGTTTGCTTGGTTTCCTATAACAAATCAAGTTATCATTCAAACAACATTCAAAGGAAATTTATAAGGCTTTAATAATAAAAATGCTAAAATTGAACTATAACCCTGTTAAAATCTAGACTTTCAGGTCAATTTTTCATGATCATTCTGATCAAGTAAATGAAGAAATTTGATAACACTTTCTTCTACAAAAATGTTCTATTATCTTAAGTTATTAATGACACTAAAATAATTCAATTTGGTTTAGAAATATGAAAGTTATACCCCAAACATGTTAGGACTATTCTTATGTTGAAACAATATTTTGTACTTAACTTCCATCCAAAACTTTAGGTTCTTAGAGACTGAATTAAACTTTATTGCTTCAGACAATTTGTATCCCTATGTCAGAAGTTTACTACAAATCAAAAATCACTCCATTTGGATAACTACAAAATAAGATATCATCAAAATACGAAAACATGTTTATGCAGAAAAGTTAACTTCAAAACAAGATATCATCAAAATACCAAAACATGTTCATGCAGGAAAGTTGATTTGGCCGCGGCAAACTTGTCCAGAAGCCTACGAAATTTCCAACCTTCATCCCAATTTTCAGATTTTTCACATCCAACATCTACACCTAACACATCTTATACAAAAATCATCCCTTTCTACTTCATTTACACTTCATTCTCTACTCCATTTCAACTCAATATCATCCATAAACAAATCATAGTCTATCTTTGATCATTAACCAAAAATAAAAAATTTACATATACCATTCATCAACAAACTCTTACACATATTCTACTTCATTTTCACTTTCATTTCACTTCTAACTTTCACTAAATATGCTTCATTCAACAAATCAAGAAGGGTTAAAGCTTATACTTACTTGTTTAGCTTTAAGATCTTCAAACTCTTCAAGATCTCCAAAAACCCTAGCTCCTCACTCTCTCATTTTCTCTCTTCTCCTCTATCACTTACATTCTTCTCTTTTTAAGAGTAAGACCATTCTTCCTTTTTCCCATTTATACTCTTTATGAATGCGAAATGTCCACTTTGTCCTTCTTTTAAGCCTTATAACCTTATATGTTTATGTGACGTGCCAACAATGTTGTTTATGCATTCTTACTACTTTAATTCAATTAACCTATGTCATATAATCTTACTAACATTAACATAATAATTCATCATCATCATCACCCTGTCCTAAATCTCACAATGAAGCAGGATTTGGGGAGATCCGATAGTGTGTAACCTTACCCCTACATAATAGAGAGGCTGTTTTCGATGGACGCACATGCAAATGAGATAATATAAGAATGATGTAGGTTACATAAACAATTCATTAAAAAAACATAAAATAAATGAAAATACCAATCATAGGGAATATTTGAAGGAGGCCAGATCTGCGAGAACCCAATAGTCTACAAAGTCCATCCCTCCTTGTCACTCAGTAAGTAAGAGGACCTTCCTCAGAGATCCTACCGAAATGGCCCCCTACTGTCCCCCCGCACCTGTCGTGTAATTTGCACAATGTGGCACGACATCTCCTAGTAACTGCTGTACTGATTTGGGTAATTAGAATGGTTAATCTTTACCCTTATTCGATCACGTCAAACTTTTTTATTTGGAGCGACTACCTCATTAATAGCCAACTCTGACATATCCTCCTTGATCATTTCCCGCCAGTTTTTGTAAGGCCTCCCTCTCCTCCTCTTATATTCACTAAGTGTTATTCCCTCACAGTTTCGTACCGGAGCATCGGAGGCCCTCCTTCACACATGCCCATACCACCTACGCCTAATCTCTCTCAACTTGTCGACAAAGTTGGCTACCCGTAGTCTCTCTCTCACCACCTGATTTGGGACCTTATCTCTCCTGGTAATGCCACACATCCACCTAAGCATACACATTTCTGCTACTAACAACTGTCTTATATGCCTACGTTTGGTAGGCCAACATTCTACCCCATATAACATGGTTGGACGAATCACCATTTTATAAAACTTCCCCTTGAGTTTTAAAGGAATCTTCCTGTCACATAAAACTCCTGATGCACTTCTCCATTTGGCCCAGCCTAATCTAATACGAAGTACAATATCGACATCAATATTACCATCACTCTGAATGACAGACCCAAGATACTTAAAACTCGTCCTCTGTGACATGCACCACCTGGTTTCTTGAAAAGTTGCATTCTAAATACTTTATCTTAGACCTGCTCATCTTAAAACCTTTCAACTCTAACGTATCTCTCTAACAGTCTAACTTGGCATTGACCCCCTCCTTGGTCTCATCTATTAGGGCAATATCATCTGCAACTAACATACACTATGGTACCTCTCCTTAAATATGTTTGGTAATCTCATCTAACACTAATGTGAACAACAAAGGACTTAACGCAGATCCTTGGTGGAGACCAACACTCATAGAAAATGCTTCTGTGTCCCCACCTATCGTCCTTACGCTGGTTAATGCTCCTTCATACATATCCTTAATTACTTTAATATAGGTGATAGGAATGCCCTTGGCCTCCAAACATCTCCATAATAGGTCTCTAGGGACCCTATCATACTCCTTCTCCAAATCAATAAAAACTATATGCAAATCCTATTTTTGTTCCCTGTAGCATTCCATGAGTCTATGGAGTAGATGTATCACTTCTGTCGTGGACCTACCAGGCATAAATTCAAATTGGTTGACCGATACAGAAGCAGCCCTCCGAATTCTCTTCTCAATTACCTTCTCCCACGACTTCATGGTATGACTTATTAGTTTGATGCCTCCATAGTTGTGACATTATTGAATGTCCCCTTTGGCCTTATATAAGGGGATCAACCTACTTAATCTCCATTCATCTGGCATTTTGGTTGACTCTAAAATCACATTGAAGAGTTGAACTAACCATACAATACCGACAACTCCTATCTGTTTCTATACCTCTATAGGGATCTCGTCTGGCCCTACGACTATAATAATTAACTCCAGAAAATAATCCCATAAAGACCTCATAATTCATTCAAATCATGCTTAACTAGAGAAAGAAAATCTAGTGGTCAACAGTTCTAATGACATAGAGGCCAGCATAATATAGCTATCTAGCTCACTAATATCCAGTAGCTTCTTGTAAGCTTTTTGATCCTCATCAGAGGCATTAGGAAGTGGCTCATCTAGGACATATCCTAGTTTCTCATATTTGAGAACAATTCACAAATTCCATAGCCAATATAAGAAGTTTGGTCTTATGAGTTTGTTGGAGTCAAGTAGAGAGTGTAAGTTCACATTGGATGAATACATCGTGGGGATTCAATGACCTAGTAGAATAAGAGAAAGTGTTAGAATGTACATAAATGCATATCGATAAGGACTTTAATCATATGCATTATAGGTTCCAATATTTTATCTGAATCTATATCCCTCTTTACGAATTTGAGAAAAATTATAATTTTCCTAATAGGTCGATATCCAATATCACTAAGAATGACATTGGGTTTGCCTAACAAGTTACCTTAGGTCAATCGATAGGAATCATTCATACCAATTGCATTATATTATGCAACTATCGACTTATGCCATCAACTGTTGATTTAGCACACTTATTGGGTTATCAACTCTTGATGCGTATACATCCCATATATACTACCCAACTTCGCCTCTATCCACATTGACCTTGGGTTTGACCAACAAATGAACCCTTCTAGTTAAGACTAAAATCTATAAATCTAATATCCACAGATTGAACATATTCGTTTAGAGTGGGCTTGGGTTTGCCTAACAACCCAAAACTAAAGGAATTCTGGTTCTTGCCATATCAATAGAAGGCGTAAGTCCTAATATTTTAGTTAAGGTATTTATTTTTAGGTCTCATCAATACTTGGATGGTATATATATATATATACACACACACACACATATATATATTCAGATTATGGACAACTCAATTAAATTGGGCTTATGTTCATAACCACCCTTAAAATGCATCTAATGTATGTAACACGCAAAGGAGGTTTAATTTAAGTTATGACTTTGACTATGCATCTAAAGTTTGTGATTTGATTCAACTTTTGAACCGAATCGGGTACTAGTATTATTCTCAGCTAATTCAAATTATAAATGTGATTTGATTAGGAGCCCAAAAATTCAATTATTTTGATGTCCAAATTAAGCACTTTAATTATAGTACATATGCCTTCTAGTCACACCATAAATGTTATGCTCTACTTGGATTAATTCTAAATTAATCCTTAAGGTTTCCAAAATTCCCAAACATCAATTAGTCATCTAAAACATCCTTATGTCATCTCAAATTTATCAAGGCAATTTCGACACAAGCTAAAAATATCTTGATTGCTAAAATTATCAAGATAAATGAGTTAACCTATTAGACACTAAAGGGATCGATTCAATGTCAAGAAAATTTTCCAAAACCCTAATTTCAAGCACGTTCACTTAGCATGCTACTAGCATCAAAATAATATATTTCTTATCTCATAAAAAATTTCAAGGTCTTATAACCGAAACACATACACATAAGTCATCAAACTAGTCATCCCCATTAGCTTTTAAAAAGTTGACCAATGTTGACTTTGCCTTGATCTATTAATTGAATCAAGTTCAATTAATTCCGGAAAAATTCCAGAGTCTTATACATATTCTATAAGTTCCTAATAAAAAATTCTAGTAACTAATTTCTATGAATTCTTTATGAACTAAGTGGAATTTACTAGTATATCATATGTCCACTAACACTTATCGTACACCACCAGCATTCATGTAAAATCAAGAATAAATAATTTATCATTTCAAAAATAGGTTTCATGCATCTCATACATGTGGCAACATCATATATGCATGTTCATGAAGAAAATTCATAAAATCAACTTTTATAAAATTATTCTAGAATTTACAAGCACGCATGTTCATTAGATTTCCATAATTTCCTAGAACTTCATACATACATCAGGCTGAAACTAAAATCATAATAAAATAGCAAATGACATTCAATTTGCATTTTCCTTTGACAGAAACATAATGTAACACCTTATAAACATTTATGTGAAAAAATTAGAAAATGTTTTTCTAGAATTATTAAGAAAATTTCAAAATCAGCATATACATTCGTAATAAAATAACAAACAGAATTCAATTGAAATTTTATTTGAAAAACATATTATAACATATTATAAACATTTTTATGAAAGAAAATCGAAAAAAATCATTTTTCTACAATTTATACTAATTTTTTGAAATCAACATGCATGCTAGTCATAACCTAGCAAGCAGTTTGCACATGTTCAATAGAAAATCTTATACATGCATAACCAACCTGATACCACTTTAGGGAGGCATGGATCTATGCATCACATACATGGCAAGGCAGTGGAAGTGTTGGAATCAAAATTCTAACCCCAAGACATCCCCAGGAAATCTAAAATCTATGTGCATGTATAAATAGATTATAAGAACATGAAATTATAGCATATGTACCTTGCAAATACTCCTCATTTCTTAAATCTTCTCCTTGTTTGGGTTGTAGAAAACACCAAACACCTTCATTGGCCTCTAGAGAGCACGTAAAGATGAAGAAAAATCAATGTGTAGGGGTGGTTAGAGAACCAAAGAAGATGAGTTCAAGTAGATGCTCTAGTGAGAGTTAGATCAAGACTAAGTTTTATGCAATTAATCTCATGCAGCAATTTCTTAAAATTGCATGAACAAATCTTAAGATCACTGCTCTCAACTTTCAGAACTCTTTTAGACCCTTAGCCTCTCTATTTAGTGTGTTTTTGGCTAAAACTTTGTGTGTACATAAGTGAAGAACTCACTTATATACGACATGTCAGTAAGTCAATCATGATCGTGGCTTGCTTAAATGAGAGTCATGTATACTTTGTTTTTTATCTGATCTTTTATGTATGTGACTCTTAAGTTCCTATTTATTTATTTTCATTTGAATTATCTCTTAATCCAAGTAAATCATGAAGGGTTTCATGATGCCAATTTACCATAATGTAAGTGGATTAACATTCAAACTCTTCGATAGTTAATTATCTGACCTACGAACCTTTCTATAGTTAATTACCATGCAATTTATCCCTTCGCCATCCTATACCCTATTTAGTTCGGAGTATGGGCTACGTATCAACTCCCACTAAACTAACTATGTCAGATCTAGTCCAAGTGATAATAGTTCTTAACCTGGGGATCTCATTACTCTATGTATCATTGAAGACTCTCTTCATGACACATAATTGCTCTTGCCAGAGACTCCCGAATAATGACCCCAACAAGAGGCCATGAGTATCATCTCCTTCTATTAGGAGTGGTGAATCCTTTATTGGATACCCAATTACCTTCGAATACTAATAGATGTACCTAATCACCACCGTATAAACGACCACATCTTGAGGCAACAAGGAATGGTGTCAAAGCACAGGATCAGTATCCAAGATATCATTGAGTACCTCAAGTCTAAGGATATTTGTACCATTGCTATAATGAGATTAATCACTGACATTTGATAGATCATTCATATGATAATCTCATAGCGGGTCATCCGATGCACTTACTACTCTTAATAAGCATCCACATATTAACTTTAAACATCACATGCTTACAGTTTATGATATCTATTGCTTGATCAAATCAAGGAAAATAATATGTGTCAATCTATCCGGATTAACAATGTCCTATCTTATTAATCCTATAACTAGGGATAATTTAGATACTAACATAATTGCACATGATACGAATCTCATTATCATGATCTCATCATGATTTCCTTCATGCTATGTTTTGTACCATAGACTTTAATAATTCGATTTAAGATAGACATCAATTCATAAATAAATTTTGTTAATCAATTTATTAATCAAAATAAAGTTTGAACAAAAGAGCTAAAGGTGATTGTCTTTAGAGCACTACTCTAACATTTAATATACCTATAAACGATTTTTTTCAAGTTTCTTTTAACTTTTTAACATGTTCACATTCAAATTGTTTCCTTTATATAAGTAAAGAATTTATTTGTTCATGTTATTGCCATAACTCGTAACATGTTATGAATATGTTAATAAAATTTCCAATACATTACTTTGTTAATTTTATTTTTTTAAGTATTTTTATATGATCAATCTCATAACTAAGTAATGATGTGTGGACACCCTAAACTTATTATAAGCCTCAATGAGTATAATTGACTTATTGATATATTATATATAAACAATGTATATAAAGAGAATCTCTTTATTCTATAGTTCAAATTAGTATAGTTTTATAGATCTAATTTGCCTTGATCATATCAATCTTTTAATGAATTGAGTTTTTGAGAAATTAAGTTTTATAAATGAGAGAGACATGGAAGATAATCTTAAAAGAGAAAGTATTACATGTAATTTAGTGCAATGAATTTGAATAATATGGATAATAAGACTCCTCACAGTGATGATGATTTTGTACTAAATGAAAATTAGAGTCAAAACAATTTGAGCATATATAATATTGAATGAAGTTCTAGATTTTCCATTTTTCTCTTTTCTTTGAATTTCACTTGTATTTAATGGATATGTTAAATTCTATGTATGCAATATAAATATAAAACTTTTAGTTGTAAATGTTTTTATTTCAGGTTCTACTTTTACTTATTTTGTTCTTCAGCACGAACTCTTGTTGTAATACTTATAAACCTATATTATTCTCACTATATGATATTTTGATATAATTATTCTTAACTATATGATGTAAATTACTCAATATTAATTGATACTTGTTCTGTATCATACCAGAACCAAATTTAATACAACATTCCTAAAATTGGTGAAAAGTGGATTAAAGCTATTTTTTCGATTCTTATGTCTTGGAGGAATTAGAAACAAGAATAAGATTCTCTGAAGATACTGATACAAAGTTAAGACCGGAGCTTTAACATTATATAAAATATGGTTTCTTTCTAACCTAAACAAAATTTTGGTAACTTATAGTGCTAGTGGATCCCATTCATACATATTGGTTCCTAATGAATATCAACTTGTACTAATGATTTATATTTGAGGGTAAAAGACATAACAATTAAATAAATTCGTGTCACTTTAAACAAGTCCTTTATAGACAATGTATAGTTAGAATTATAAAATGACCTATATTGGAATATCTGAAGATGTATATTTAAATGTCCCTTTTTATTTTTTAATAAAATGTTGAAGTTATCATATAAGTAATTAAACTCGCTTCTGGTGGGGGATTTTACAAAATATCAATAGAGGGTCATTTTAGTAATTAAGTAGTTCAAGGTTGATATATTCAAATTTGAAAATTAAGGACATAATATAACCTTTTTTCATTTATTATTTAAAAAAAGCTAATCTGTATTTTTTATTTGAGTTCATTTTGTAAGCGAAAAATACATGACGTGTTTAGTGGTAGTGAAGTGAGCATAAAGTTTTTAGAGTTGAATTAACTTTCCTTTATTGTTTTACTCTATACACCATATTTTATGTCAATGATACTAAATAATTACATTAGGTATCATTTTGGTAAATGAATATAGTTTGTTAGTTGTGACTGTTATCTATTGTGTGTGCTTTGGGATATAAGGAAGAGGAGAATATGTGTTCTTTTGTTCAAACAATTCAAGGCATATGAATGAAGTATAGAAAAAGCTGGCAGTGTTGGAAAATGATTCAAAGGTGTTTAAAATGTGGTTATATTTTTTCTGAGTTATCCAAATTTGTTTGGATTGTTTCCTTTCTCTTAGGTATTTAAACTTTTGATTTGTTTGGTTAATCTTTACCGAGATATTAGCTAAGTTTGTTATGTCATTGCCTATATATTTAGGCCTTTAATGTTAATGTAAATAGTACCCATCAATAAATTGCCTCTTACATTATCTCTTTTCTACTCTATTTTTTTTATATAATTTCTGGTTCTAAAACCTAACATGGTATTAGAGCTTCTTATGATCTTAAAGGATCTGTGAGTGCTCCAGAGATAGTAGCAATATGATGTCCAACAGTACATCAGCTCTTTCACCTCCAATTTTTGGTATTGAGAATTATCAAGTTTGGGCAATCAAAATGAAAGCTCAATTGAAAGGTATTAGCTTGTGGCAGTGGGTTAGCACGTCTAAGAAATAACCCAATGCTCAATCAAATTATGCTTATAAAGATGAAGAAGCCAAAGCTCCAAGAGCATGATCTCAAATTCATGTTGTAGTCTCTAAATCAATTTTCCAAAGAATTATGGGTTGTGAAATAGCCAAAGAAGCTTGGGAGACACTGAAAGAACTCTATCATGCAAATGTTAATCTTAAAAAAAAAATTGAGACTTTAAGGATGGAAAAAAAGGAGACCCTACAAGAGTTTTCTAACAGGCTATGATGGTGGTAAACAAAATTAAATTGATGGGAGAAGAGCTACTTAATAGCAAGATCGTAGAGAAAGTGCCTGTAAGCTTGCCATTGAGGCAAAAATTTCATCTATAGAAGGTTTAAGAGATATCAATCAAATTACCTTGCCTGAATTAATCAATGCCCTACATTCTCAGGAGCAAAGAAGAATGTTGAGAAAAGAAGGAACTCAATAGGTGTTTAAGGGGGCTTATTTAGTAAAGACCTCATCTTCAAAAGGAAAGGCTCAATCTCAATTTGGCACTTATAAGAAACTTGGTCATAATGAAGACAATTGTTGGCACAAAGGAAAGCCTCATTATTTTAAGTGTAAGGAATTGGAAAAATAAGACTGAAGAAAGTGTCAATTCGGCACATGTTACTAAAGAAGAAGAAAGTTTATTTTAATATTGGTGAGAAGTACATTAAAAACCAGTTTTTAGAGAGAAGTGCTCCAACCATTGAAGGGTGATGGGCAATACATCATTAAGTTTAAGAAATCTTATAACTTTGAATCAAGAGGGAATGATGGAGAATGATTCAAAGTTGTTTAAACTATGGTCATATTTTTTTAGTTATCCAAGTTTGTTTAGATTGTTTCTGTATCTTAGGTATTTAAACTTTTGATTTGTTTGGTTAATCTTTACCGGGATAGTAGCTAAGTTTGTTATTTCATTGCCTATATATTTAGGCCTTTAACGTCAATGTAAATGTTACCCGTCAATAAATTGCCTCTTGCATTACCTCCATTGTTTTCTTTCTTAATTCCTGGTTTTAAAACCTAACAGGAAGATAGAGGGAGTCAGACTGGAAAAGCAAACATGGAGCTTATGGAAGTTCGATGATTGCTCAATTCAAGCTTCTGGTTTGAAAACTAGACTCACAGAGTTTGTTTTGAAGCTAAATTCTTTAATATGTACAATTTCTGTTCATATTACAACTAAACTAGAAGAGTTTGTTCCAAAAGCTAACTTCTTTGGTATTTAGAAGTTCTATTCATCTTTAACTTGTCTTTGAAGTTGGTTTTGTATGGAGAATCATGAACGAGTTTGTTTCAAAGCTAAACTATTTGATATGTTAAATTTCTGTTAATTATCAACTTTTTTTGTGAAGTTGATTTAATTTAGAGAATGATTCCATCTATTTTTCCCTTTGATGGAAATAATTTTTTTGAATTAGTTTTATCACTATACCCAGGTGATCTTATTCTACTTCTCTTATACATAATAGTTGCAAACACTAACGGAGGTACACCACTAGGCCCCCCAAAATTTAAAAAGATTATATATATATATACAAGGACGGAATTATTTGAAAGTCAGTGGTACACTGGGCCCTCCAAAATTTAAAAAAATTAAATATTTGAGCTCTTTTATCTTAAATTCCAAACTCCGTCACTTGTTGCAAATAATATTATGCTAAAATAAAGCATTTCCTCAACTTTCTCTGTAGTTTGTATCTACAAGATTATGTTACAAATTTTTTATTTATTTTTTGACACATAGCCTAATTATTGATGCCCAAATGAATTTTCCAAAACCAATAAAAGTTGTTTTTAATATAATCAAGAAATTAGAACCAAAGATGGTCAACAAAATTTGGCTATCTTCTAATACCAAAGAGCAGTGAGCAAGAAATGGTGATTTTGGATACAACTACTAATTTCATTATTCAAAAACTAATCTTGAAGGCTAAAGCTGAACTAGCATTGTGTTGAGTATATAGCCCAAATTCTTCCACATCAATAGTAAATTTGTGGCTACAAATGTTGACTTATTTACTAAGAAATCTAAGGTCAAACTTCTCAAGTCAAGCATTTAATGCTCAAATCAATGCAATGTTTTTGGGTGGACACCATTTTTGTTAACTTTTGAAGATAAATTGCTTTATTGTGCAAGGTAAAGGTAATTTTGAGCATTATAAATACATCTTAAGCGCCTCTATTTTTATGTATGAAAGCCAAGACACTTGGCTAAATTTGAGAGTTTATTTTCACCAATATTATCTCAAATTTATGTTCATTTTTATTTTAGGAGAGAGTTTTATTTTGTAAGATTATATACAAGAATTTATATCCTCGTTGTGCTTAGAGGATTTAATTTGTACTCGTCACCTTTAAGTGAATTTTTTTGGTCATCGTCATCTGTGGAAGTAGCTCAACTTGGGTGAACCTTGTAAATCCTTGTGTCTCACTTTTACTCTTATTCTTGCCCAAATTTATTTTAGTTCTCGCTCAAACTTGGGAGAACCAAACCTGGAAGAAAGTGAAGAAGCTCATAACAGATAATGGATTAGGGTTCTGTGAAATAGATTTCAATAAATTCTACGCTCAAGTTGACACTAATTGATAAGCCCCAACACAATGGTGTTACAGAATAAATGAACATGACTCTACTTGAGAGAGCTCATTGTATTCCCTCTAATGCTAGATTACGGCATTGTCATGATCTTTGGTGTGAAGCAATTTCTGCAGCATATTATTTGGCTAGTCACTCCCTACGTTCATCTCTTAATTTTTAAAAGTCCAGAGGAAGTTTGGTTAGGTAATCCTATTAAATACTCTAATTTAAGAGTTTATGGATGTCATACATATGCATAATGATGGAAAACTAGCACCTAGAGTTAAAAAGTGCATATTTCTTAGTTATGCTTCTGAATCCAAAGGATATCATTTATGGTATGCTGGTGATTCTTAACAGAGATGTGACATTTAATAAAAATGCATTATTTGCTTCTAGAAAAAATTATGGTTCTTCTATTAGTACAGGTGGTCAGCAAGATACCAATGAGAAGGTGGAGTTAGAGGTGAGATCATCGCCTCTTCCTAATATTGATGTTCTTAGTTCCTCTGCTTCTCAGTCTAATGATGTTGATGACATTCATGATGTCTCTAGTACTACTACTCTTGTTCCGTCTTAACAGGAGCATTCTATCCCCTGAGATCATCCAAGGTGAATTATCCAGAAGCTTTCTTGATACATTGATAATAATGACCATTTGGTTGCTTATGCACTCTCAATTGCGCAAGAAATTCTTGAAAGTATTAAACCTTCCTCTTATTCTGAAGCTATTTCTTGTGTTGATTCATCTAAGTGGCTAGCGATAATGAATGAAGAAATTGAAAGTCCCATAAGAATGATATTTGGGATTTATGTGAGCTTCCTAAAGGTAAGCAACCATTGAGTTGTAAATGGATTTATAAGAAGAAAGATGGCATCCCCATGGTTGAAGAAGCAAGGTGGAAAAGCACGTTTGGTCATTCATGGTTATGAACAAAATGAAGGTATTGATTTTAATGAAATTTTCTCTGTTGTTGTTCATCATACCTCCATTCGTGTGCTTCTTGCTTTTGTTTCCTTATTTGATTTAGAGTTCGACAACTTGATGTGAAAACTATTTTTTTACATAGAGAACTCGAGGAAGATATCTATATGAAGCACCTAGAGGGTTTTATTGTTCCTGTTAAAGAGCATTGTTTTTATCACTTAAAGAAATCTCTTTATCGGTTTAAGCAAGTTCCAAGATAGTGGTACCAAAGGTTTGATACTTTTATAATCTAGTAAGCCTTTATTAGATGCCAAAATGACAGCTGCGACTATTTTTGACAATATATAGATGGGTTTTTCATGTATTTATTGCTATATGTCAATAACATGTTCATTGTTTCTCGTGACAAGTCTTTGATCGAAAATTTAAAATCTCAACTTAATAAGGAGTTTGAGATAAAAGACCTTGGTGTAGCAAAAAAGATTCTTGAGATGGAGATACAAAAAGATCGACAGGTTGGGAAGTTGTTTCTGTCTTAAAGGAACTATATCCAGAAAATTCTTGATAGATTTAACATAGGCTCTTGTAAGCCTGTCTTAATGCCTCTTGCCACACATTTCAAGCTGTCATATGATCTTTATCTACAGACAGAGGAAGAAATAGAATGTATGTCGAACATTCCATATTCTAGTGATGGTAGTCTCATGTATGCCATGGTTTGCATTATACCTGATCTAGGATATGCGGTTAGCATGGTGAGCTGTTTTGCACACAATCCTGGCAAGGTTCATTGAGATACAGTCAAATGGATACTTCGATATTTGAAGGGATTTTTTGATCTTGGCTTGGTGTTTGATAAGAGTTAGGAAACATCTAATACTGTTATTAATTTTATGGACTCTGATTATGATGGTGAACTCAATAAATAGAGGTCTCTCTCTGGTTACATCTTCACTTTGTATTTTAGTGCTATCAGTTAGAAAGTGTCACTGCAATCTATAACAGCTTTGTTGCTTCAAAGGTAGAGTACATTGCAGCTACAGAAAGTGTGAAGGAGGCTACTTGGTTGCGTGGTCTTATTACCGAGCTTGTTGTCACACAAGATACTACTATTGTATTTTTACATAGCCAGAATGTTTCTCATCTTACTAAGAACAACGCCTAACGCTCCAAAACTAAGCATATTAGTGTAAAGTACCACTACATCAGAGACATTGTTGCTACTAGAGAAACTGATGTGAAGAAAGTTCGCATGTTTGACAATCCTATGGATATCTTGACCAAGCTACTACCTATCGCTAAGTTTTAGCATTGCTTGCACCTAGTCGGTGTTCGCAGCATCTAATTACCATTCTGGCATTTATATGATGATGATTAACTTGTCAAATTTGAGCCAATGTAGAGATTGTTGAGTATATGACCCAAATTTTTCCACATCACCAATAAATTTGTGACCGTAAATGTTGAATTATTTACTAAGGAATCTAAGATTAAACTTTTTAACTCAAGCATTTAATGTTTAAATCAATGAAATGTTTTTTGATAGACAACACAACCATTTCTACTGACTTTTGAAGACAAATTGTTTTATGCTGCAAAGCAAATACATCTTGAGCCCCTCTATTTTTATGTATGAAAGCTGAGACATTTAGCAAAAATGGAAAATTTATTTTTACCAATATTAGTTCATTTTGTATTCACTTTTATTTTAGAAAAGAGTATTTTGTGAGATTATATATAAAAATTGTTATCCTTATTGTGTTTAGAGGATTTAATTTGTACTCCTCTTCGTTATAGTAAATTTTATCCCTCATCGTCATCCATAGAAGTAGCCTAACTTGACCAAATTTATTTTACTTCTCTGTCATCTTGATCTCGACACTGCTTCCACTATGGCGTTATATCTTAACACATTGGATTCAATGTCCTCAACATGCTTGAACTTGCCTCCTGTCACAGAACTTCTGGCATTGGCTTCCTTCCAACCGACTACATCCCGGTTTTTTGGCTCCTTCGGGGGGTCACAAGCTTTTGCCAAGTTCAGTTCTCTTGTCACGCTAATGAGTTACCCTGATTCCATCACTCATCTCCACAACCAATCTCAATCGTCAATGTCAAAGGATCAGCTTGACCATGTCAACTTAGAAAACGAAGGATTTCGGGACATTATTTCCGTTCAGATGCTGCAATACATAATTTAGGCATTCGAATGGGCAGACGATATCCATGCCTTGATGAATTTCCTGTTAAGACATTCTGGTGCTTCAACAAGGGGTACTGTAAGCATGGAGTCTCTGACAGCTTCCCCCTAATGCAGTCAATGATAACCAAGTTTAATAGAGAAATTGGTGCTAGAAATTAGAGAGCTCTTGAAGTCAAGAAATGGAACCCTGTTTCAATTGCTTCCATTCCAATGATGTACTATGAGAAATATGGAAAAGTTCTTCGAGCAAAAGGGTACCTTACAGAAAGTCAGAGTCATGGTAGGGCTGGTTATTTCAAAACAGAAAGTTGCTCATACTCACGATCAACAATATCTGTCAAAAGTGTTTACATGCTAAATTTGATTTTGCAGAACTCATGGACAACATTCTGTGGTTTTGGCTGAAAACACCAATAATCAGGGAGATAGAAATGATCCTTGTCCAATTGTTAGTAGAGCTCACAATGATCCTTGTCCAATTGGTAGTAGATCTCAACAGATATATTCACAAAAGATTATGTCTCTAAGTACTTTGGGTAACTGTTTTTACTTAAAAAACTTCTCTATTTATTCCTATTGAATATTTTGAAATTTGTGCCATGACAGGTTATTGCTATAGTTAATATCAAGGGTTTGAAAACCGGACCGGACCGGCCGATCCGACCAAAAATAGTCTGAACCGGCCATGTGTCCGGTTCGGTTTTAGTTAATAACCCTTAAATATAAAAACATGCCGGTTTATCAGAGAACCGGCCGATTTTCTGACGAACCGGTTATTGATAACCAGATTAAAATCTCGTCTTCTCTCCTCTCTTCTCTCTTCTCACAGTTCTCATAATGCCTCCATCGCCGCTTCTCCTTTCTCTCTTCTCTCTTCTCTCTTCTCAGATGCCTCCATCGCACCAAAATCAGCTCTCTTTTTTCCATCTTCTCCAGATCTGGCAATCATCTCCTCCATCGCACCAAAATCAGCTCTCTGTTCTCCATCTTCTCCAGATCTGGCCGTCATCTCCCCCATCGCACCAAAATCAGCTCTCTTTTTTCCATCTTCTCCAGATCTGTTCGTCATCTTTCATTTAGGAGCTAAAATTCAAAAAGGGTGTTTGTTAGTGAGAGCTGTTGCCGGAGAAGCAGGAGTGCCATTCTTTTCTTGTGCGGCTTCGGATTTGTGTAGCTATTTATTGGTGTTGGAGCATCGAGAGTGAGGGACTTGTTTGAGAAGGCGACATCAAAAGTATCGTGCAAAAGTGTTCATCGATGAGATCGATGTGGTAGGTAGGCAGAGAGGGGCTGGATACTGGATAGGCCCGATGTTGCTGGTAGAGTGAAGACACTGAAGGTGCTTGTTGGCTTCTTCCTATTAAAGGTATCAAATTGCGGATTGCAGATTAGTTATAAGCTTATAGCTTTGAACTTCTGTTAGCTCAAGTTTTGGTTTGCACTTTGCAGAAACTAATGAATGAGGCGGCCATTCCATCGACTTAGGCGTGACCTTAAAGAAATTAGTAAAGATGAGATATTTGATGCCCTGGAGAGAATTATTGCTAGGCCAGACCTCCAATTTGTATAGAGTTCGTTTTATTCAAGTTTCTGTTATGAGATAAGTGAAAACGATCTAGAAGGGGGGTTGAATAGATCGTTTAAACTTTTTCGCAGAGTTCTACGTCCTCTACCTAAGCTCCCACTTAGGATTTGGCAAACCACTATATTGTACACTTTTTAGTTCAGTGCGAACTT
>JANPWT010000005.1:24494913-24510499 GCA_024678245.1 Erythroxylum densum
ATTCTGTTGTGTTTTTACTTTCTACTCTTGGTTTGTTTATGTTATGGCATTTGTTTTTGTTATGAATTATGGTATTTGTTTCTGTTATGGATTTGTCTTCTGGGGGTGAGATATTTTGTTTAGCATTCAGCTTTTGATTTGTTTCTTTGGTGGAGGAATGTCATGGTCGGTTGTTACTCTATTATACCAAGGTGATCCCATTTAACTCTATTAGCAATCTTAGGCTCCAACTAAAATATAAATGGGGTCCCTAATGGTCTTATCTCCTTTGTATCATACCTGTGGCTCTCAAAGTGTCGATGTTGAAGGATATCATCTATCAAACAATCCTCATCTTAGGTAATCTCTCCAAAAACCTTATACTTTTAAACAACTTGGTAATATATGGGCCCACAGAAATAACTCGAAACCTAGAATCATATTGTTGATGCTTGAGAAAACAAGCTAGTGCATGGTCAAAGTGGATGGGCACTATCTTAACCATACTATATAGGTATAAGGCATCTAACAGAGTATGCACGTACCTTAGTGATAGGGATTGGAGTGTAGAGGCCTTTGATCGTACAGAATCATAATGCCACTCCCTATTGATAGTTTGCCAATATGACTTTGCATTAAGCAGGAATACCCACTTTCATTGTAGAATATGCCTTTAAAGCAACAAAATTAGTTTAGTCCTCTGTATACGGAAAATTGTAATTCATACTTTTCCTCTTCGCAAGTACCCAAAATTGGATAGTATTATCCAAATTCCAGTTGAGATGCATCTTTTCCAATGTAAAGGTGGTAATGAACTTAAGTTTAACTCTCATACATCCTATGCTAGTCAGAATTTATAAGACACCTCTCAATCTATGTACTTGCTCTTTGTAAATAGTTTAGTCACTAACTCTCAAATCTAAAGGTATGTGCTAGCTCAGTAAAATACAATATAGTTTAAATAGAGGGTAATGGTTGTTATGTCTTGGGATGTTTCAGTGGCTATTTGGAATTGCATTTAGGTTGTATACTTTTGCCCTAACCATAGTACACTTAATTATTTTTAGTTCATTGTATAATAATAAACATTGGTGTATTTTTTATTTCAATAAAATATTTTATTTTTATTTATTCTTATAAAAATTTCATCTTATTTATTATATTCCGGTTTGATAGCGGTTTACTACCGGTTGAACCTCTAAACCTTAAATATTTCCTTCAACCGGTTTGATGTCCGGTCCGGTTTTTAAAACATTGATTAATATCGTGTTTAGGTGGCCAAGTCCAATAGATACAGTTGTTTGTTTTAGTTAAAATAGATACAGTTCTTTGTTTTTGAAAATAGTCTCTTTAAAGTTGTGTATTATCAGACCTTCTTAGACTTCACTTTATCGCGAAACTTCAAACTGAATGTGACAAGATATATTTTTTTGTTTCGGTGAAAAGAGGAAACGAGAGCCCAAGTACGCTGAGGAGGCAGTTTTTTGAAGAGGAGGATCACGCTTTTGAACTTGAGAGAAGGCATATGACACGGCTGAAAATGGAAAATTCATCCTACTTTGACCATGCCATGGACGGCTTAAAACTCTTAGAAGGTGTCTTTTTTTCTTTAAAAAAAGTCTTGACTAATTATTTGCAGTTCTTGTTAATTCGAATGTTTATATCATTTGCAGAACGCCTTGGTTGTCTACTAGATACCTAGACATTGGTTCAGGGAGTGATTATAAAGCAAAACAAAAAAAAACTCATCAAAGACGGGTATAGCTGATCAAATTGTTACTGGATGGATTAGTGTTTGTTTACTTCCTGGTAGCATTTCTACAGCCATGGAGGGTAGGGTGATACAGCAACAGACATCACCTCACCTATAGAGTTACTAACCCCTTGAAAGCTTCATCTCAAATTCTGGATACACAAGGAAATATCACAGGAATATATGGCCATTTGATCCTCTAGTGGAACATAAACATGCGTGCAGTTGTTCAATCATGCAAATTTTGTTAATATCTGAGATTTTGATTTAAATACTGCTGCTAAAAGCTGGTACATTCTCCTGCCATGAAAATGACAATCATGTAAATATCGTATTCCTTCCTAGTTGCGGTTGCTTCTCTTTCATTAATATTTTCCTTTTGACTTTTGGCTATTTTTACACGAGTTGGTAGTTTTAACTGGACAAACATCTATCTGCTACTTTGGTTTGACTTAATATTAATGAAGTGAATAGACTACCATCTCGGCTCATGATTTCATTGCCTGGTTATGGAATTTTAACAGCTGCTGTTATCATCAGTCAAATAAATTGCTCGCCATGTAGCTTAAGATACCTTGGTAGTGAAGCTACCACCTTCTATAACTAACAATAAATGGTCCGCATACAGCAATTAAAAACAAAGCAATCCCCTTTTCTGAGAAGGAAAATACTGAAATTCCTGACCAACTCTTCATCAAAGGGCTTGCTGGATTCAAGGGAAGCTTCAGGCCTGTAAATTGTTAGAGAACTAAAGTAGTGGAGATACGTGAAGCCAAAATTTTAACTGGCATAACTGATAATGGAATATTATTTACAACAAAGCCCCACCAGAAAAGGGCAAGTTAGGCAATATAGTCGTTCCTCACTAGTGGCATCGAGATAAAATAAAAGGGACTGCAACATATTATACAGATTTCATGAAAGAGAAGAACATGTCTTTGATTAAAGTAGTCACTAAAGCCACAACAAAAAGTAAACAGGACAGACCAGCATGAATATGAAAAGGGCAACAACTTGCAAGTAGTTTGTGAAAGACAACATACATTATTTCAATTTTGTCCAGCTTATAATCTCTTTCTGGTGTGTCTAAACAAATCCTGAATAGAGACCACCAGTTATTTGGGTCCCTCCTCATAATATCTCCTGAACAAAACCATAAGCAACAACTTATGCCCCCACTTTCAGGGAGTCAATCTCCTTAGCAATAGCAACTGGGAGAGACCTGACAAACAAATTCCACAATCTGCAAGATAAAAACTTCCTCCCAACATCTTGAGAGTCTTAAAGAAGGCACAGAAATTACCAACCTTTAGTAGTTGGTGTATCAAGAGACAAACTCATAACCAGAAACCTTTAGTTGCCAAAAAAATGGAGAAAGTGAAACAAGTCTTCCCATCTACTCAAATTGAAAGTCTATTTTTCTGGTAACATTTACCTCCTATTTTTCTGGTAACATTTACCTCTTTTCTGACATCCAACGAGAGGAAATTTAACTCCAAATATAATAAAGCTACAAGAAACTAGTAAAGTAATAGCTTCAGCACTTCCAACTAGGAGAGAAAAAGGACACCGTTGTTTCAGTTGCAGTAGCAATATATCATAAAATCATATATTCCAGATTGAGGAACGTCACATCTTTGACTAAGTTAATTAGACAAATAGAAAGTAATTTCAAATAAATAAATACCAGAATTTGCAGGACTACAAGAATCCTTTTGGTGATGAGAGTAGAGGGGCATTTTTCATCTTATCTTTCTATAAGCTAAATATAGGATAATAATCCTAGTCATGTTTGAAGAAAAAGACATCAATGGCCAGTTCCAGAATGCCATTGAAATAACATATCCAGTTCCTGCGTTATGGAAATATAGCAGCACAAGCAGTAAGTAAATATTTATGGAAATTTCACTTTATGCAACCTAGTCCTAGAACCTATCAAACAGGTGTCACATGCCATTCATTCAAGTAATGTCCAAGGAGGGATATCAAAAGTTCCCAAAGGACAAAGCTTCAGCTTCGGATTGAGGACATATAAATCTTATCCGTAGTGGCTGGTGAATTTAAAGAGGCTTCAAGAATGACAAAATTCCAGACAAACTACAGCTAAATAAAGCTGTAATCTACTAAGTGTTTTCCAGGCAAGTATGGACCAGCAATGCATGTGCGAAATGCCTCTTTTTATTTTATTACTTTTTCCGAATATACCTGTGACATTTTAAATATTTCTTTTGGTATTATACAGATCACTCATCACAAGAAATATAGGTCAAACGAATCTCAGATCTTCATGAGAAAATGGTGCACTGGAATAAAACCATTATGTTTCCTTTAAAAGTTTGAGGAGAGAACACATTCGGAATTGTAGCAATGAATGTGCAATTTATGAACTGTAAGTATATTGCAGTAGGAAGAACTTACAGGAATTAGTACATCTCGAACTGTTGCATTGTACTTGTATTGATCTTTGGTTGCAATACACCAGCAATGGTTTGGTAATAATTGGACAACACAGTATAGAACTCAATAGTATCTAACTATAAACATAATGTTCATCTATGTACCGATACAACTAATAAAGACAACATATCAAGGCAAGCATCTTAGGGGCACTATTTTCTCCGATATTTTGCTTTATAGCATGTCCCACAGCATAATTATGAAAAAGGATAAGTAAAAAATTAAAGACCATGGGGCAGCCAAATTATAAATTACTACCCTGAATTTCACTCTCCTTCCCTTCACAATTTGTCAGTGGTTGAAATATGCCCTCATTTGTTTTCCTTTTAAAGCCACATATCATCGCTAAAATGGTCATGTAAGGTCAGCATACTGGAGCATCGACTGCACAAAAATAATTGAATTAATGACATATGATCATGAAACTAATAAATTCCAAACACAGAAATCAGCAGAACACCAAATTCAAAATGGGTAGCAAAACAAGACAATTTGCTTACCAGATTTTCAAAGTAATTTGCATGTCAGAGCTTCAACTCAAACTTGCATGATAATGTTTGCAAATCAGCCATATGGTTGGCTAAGTTAATGCAGAGACATTGATGCTCTATACTCACTGGGGCTGAAGGTAATCATGGTCTGTCATATTTATTTGCAAACTCTTTCAGTAACAATTGCTGCCGAAATGCTAAATACTTATCTACACTCGTTCCTGCCCAGCTCTGACAGAAACTTTCATCAGTTGGAACTAGTGAACTCAGAGGAAAAGGCCCCTTTGGAGCTTTTTTCAAGGAAACCAAGAATCTATGTCGAGGGCGAATTCTCTTGTTCAAAGACAAACTCAAGTACATAGGGTATTTAGTCAAGGACTGCACTTCATTTCGAAGCTCATTGATCAAGTACATATATTTTGGTTTTAGATTGTCCTCCAGTGACAGAGAGAATACCTGAATAAAATAGAAAATAACATGATTCAACAGAAAGGGGGAAAGTGACATAACAAAATAAGGAAAAGGAAAGTATAGTCCAATCTCTCATGGTAACATGTCAGGAACATTGCATTGGCTTGATCCTTTTAGTAACTACGGGAGGACTTACCACAAGAGTACATAATTGTACAAGCTTTGCTAAATTAAAAATATTGGGGAAATAAACTACTTTCGAAGCTCGAAGGCAGAGGAAATTCAGTATGAGTAGCAATAAAGCACATTTGTAGCAAGTAAATTTAACCTGGGTAAGGCTAGTCAAGACTTTCAAGATGTCTGAATTGTTCATCCCAATATTCCGCAGGAAATTGATCCTAGGCAATAACCCGTTGTCTACGCTGTAATGTAGAAGTTGGGGATGTTTCATTACCATCTTTACTACACTATCCCTGGATGCTCCCAGCTCCTTTGAAAGAAAAATATGGCGAACATTCCATGCTATGTCTATTCGTTGAACGAGGATTTGCGGACTCAGTTGCACAACTTTTCCAACACTCTTTTCATCAATGCCAATCTCTTCCACCAAATATCTGATGGTTGGTTTCAATGAATTTTCAACGCTGTACGAAAATAGGGAAGGAGCAGTAGCAATTATCTGTCCAATTTTCGAGGATGGAATGCCTAAACCTGTCAAAAATGCCACATGGGACTTCAAATTGTTCTCGACTGTATATTCCAGAATTTGTGGCTGCCTCAGAAGAATTTTTCTGATATCTTTGTGCCTGACACCAGTACTCAATAGATACTCCAACCTTTCCCGTGCAGAATATACATTTATTTGGAGGGCTGGCATGTGCCTCTGGTACATGTGTTTAAAATCCATTTCCTTAAGCCCAAATGTGCTTAAATAATCAAGAAGAGGGATCCATCTGTTATCTAGATCAATTTGTTCATACAAACCTTCATATTTACTAGTAGGTTTCCTTGCAACAAGCTGGATGAAAAAAAAATTATGAGCATTTTTTGGCAGCAACGGAACAATTTAAACAATGAATATCAGCTCATAATGCACCTTTCTTTTGTGTTCAATATCCAAAGAATCAGCCTCTTTCTTTTTGTTTTTTACAGGGTAGTAAGAATTTCCGCGCTTTTCTTGGGTGCTCCTGCCAGTATTTGTATTCATATGTCCATGGCTGCCTGAAACAACAATCTTTTGCATCAGACATTCTCCCAGTTGTCATCAAACCTTGTCAAAACTTCAGAGCATACCCTCTTTTGCATTTGATTTTCTTTTAGACTCAAATGTCTTGCCATCAACTTCAAATTCTACTGGTTCTGCGAATCCGTCCTGAGGATGCATCACAGTGCTTAAAAGCAGTTTAAACAGAGAACAAAAAATGGAAATAAGTAACATTAAGACAGAAAGATGTAGGGACATGATAAATGCATAGCTAATAACTACTAAAACAATCACCCACCAACTTGAAAAGTAGTGAAATTGAGAAAGAAAAGGTTTATAAAAAAGAGCAATCCAGATAAAAAAGCATACTAAGATTATTCAAAAGGTTGCAGAAACATAAAGTAGTACCCATGTACGTTAACATACATGCTAACAGATTCATGCTCAATCCGAGTGCATCCTTGCCAACGAGTTAGCAATGCACTAGCTACAGAACATAAAGCAAAAAATTTATAGTATCCTACCTATTTACTTACAAGCTCGTACAAACCAACTTTGCCAACATCAAATGCGCTATAAGAGAAGTTAAAGACAATTTCTCATCCATCGAACCGGAAATTCAAAGAAAAAAAAGAAAAAACAATTAAGTATTTTGTTCGTCACAACAACATATAGCCCCTTTTCTATGCTATACCACACATAGCAGTCATAATTCTTTTAAGCGACTCCCAGTTTCAGTAGGCAGCCACTAAACGCTCTTCGGAAGCTTACTGAACACTGTCACGTCTACCAGTACTTAAAAACAAAATTCAGAAACCCTTATGGAAAAGAAGATAAATTCAACCCTTTACTGAAAAAGAAATGAATATAAAGTTTATGGAGTGATTATAATGAAATTAAACAAAAAAAGTGTTCTATTTTCGTGAAGAGAATCCTTGAACTCACGTTCAACAGCCAATCATCCTCTAGCAAGCCATCATATTCCTCCTCTTCGTCTTCTTTGTCCTCCTCCTCCTGGCTTTCATAGGGATCGCCGTAACGTGACTTACGGTTTGTCTTCAAAATATAAGCATTGGAGTGAGTGGATAAGACCACAACTCTACTCTTTTCTCCTCCTCTCCCTAGCCTATTATCACTACCCACTAATCCAGTTCGTGGTTGTGATAGAATTGGGGAATGAAAGTGAAGAATAGTGTTCAATGAGTAGAGAGAGGAAGAAACTGCCATGTCCAGAGAAGAAGGGAGACACTTGAGTGAGAAGGCAGAGTATGGATAGGGTGGAGTGAGAAAAACAGGGATGTAGAATATTCCCATAAGCCCTAAACCACTAGATTTATATGGTCAACATAAATATCATATGAATGATTCTTTCTCCTTAATGAATGACAGTGACAAGTTTTAACTTTGCCCTTTCTTGAAGAGAAGTTGAATGGACAAAAAGCAAAGAACTTTGCTGCTAACAATCGTAATTTGTATTAACTAGAGGGACCAAGAAATCTGTTGCTATATTGTATGCTGTAACTTTGTGAAAATTAAGGAAGGAAGTACACAAATGATAGAAAGAAACTTGTGTGGAAGGCAGCGAACCAGCCATCCCAAGCAAACTAGATGTGGCTTATGAAAGTTGGAAGATCTTCTTCACCTTCTACTTAGATTTTCAACAAAATTTCAACTGTTATCCATCAAGGGTCATGGTTTCACCAGAAAAAGGAACAGCAGCCATCAGTGATGTTTCTGATGCAGCTAATCCCAATCAAGTTGTTGTTTCTGCAACTTGAGCTTCTTATGATACGATCTACGCTTGGTTCTTTTCAAGTAAGTGCTTTTGCTATCCAACGCTCCTCAACCAATTGACCACTCATATCTATTTTGCCGTACACTTAAATGGTCCTTTGATTGCTTGATATACCATTTCTGTGTTCTATGTAGTGGGCAGCAGCCCAGGCCACCACAACATTTTGTTATTGCTATTATTATTATCTCTACCAACAGTTAGTTTCATTATAAATATTACATGAAAGATATATTGCACAAAGAAAATTAAACATAAACTAGGTAATTATATATGCAATTAAACCCAAAATCAATTTCTCGAAAAATATACATTGAACATATGAAGTCACTAAAATTGTGTAAATATTGAAATATAATTAATAAACATTTTTATATGTATGTTAATTCATTATATTCTCATGTCCAATGAAAAATATGTGTTCATATTATTTATTATGTTATAACAATTGATTCTAAAGTATACCTTATTTGTATGAAATATTTTGTATATGAATCAAATGGTATATCACACATATAAGAGATTGATCCTTTTATATGAAAATACCTCTAATATTTATAATATCACGAAACATTTTGTTATTATTATTATTGTTGTTGTTAATATTTGTCTTCACGTCAAAAGGTTATAATGACATTTCAACCAAGCCTATTAACAAAAATATGACCTAGTTAAGTAATTGAGGAACATTCATCACAAATGTTTACTTTCGTGTCAAAAGACTAGGTTCACGATAATAAAATTAACAAAAATAGTGTGTTGTTTAATAAATCCTACTAATCTTGTGAATAACTGATTTCTTATGAAAAGCCGCTTAAGGGTAGTTACAATTTTGATTAACCGAAAAATTATCAATGTGTGTGTATAAGTAATAGAGTGAATGAGTTTGCCACTAAAGTCTGATTAGTATGTATATTTAGTCCGAAGTACTTAGACACAAATTTCACAAATTAATAAGTGAGAACAACTTGAAGGATCATGTTTGTAGTTAAATTTGGTCGTCATTATCTCATTATTGCATATGTGTATGTGTTGTGTTTTGGTGTGTTTTGTTTTGCTTGTTTTGTCTTTGCTTGAGGACAAGAAAAATTTTAAAGTGTGGTGATGTTGATAGGGGTAGATTGCATAATTATTTAGTGGGTAGTTTAGTATGTGTTTAGTTGTTAAATTAAATGATTAGTGTATGTTTAGGTTAGGATTGTGTTATTTAGTTAGATATTTGTGTTTCGAGAGTTTTATGGGTTAGAACATGTTATTTATCTTAAATTTTGTGTATTTGAGATGCCTTGATGTATTTGTTAATGTTTGAGATTAGATATCGAAGAACGAAGAAGATTTGGAGGAAGCCCAATGAATGATCGTGGGATATGTGTATGTGTTGTGTTTTGATGTGTTTTGTTTTGCCCATGGGCCACTATCATGGCTTGCATGACAACAAACATGGATCAGCTTCAAAATCTCAACTTTGCGGGGTTATTTTGGACTTTTTGGGCCCGAGTAAAACCTAGATTTTACCCTAAATAGAAAAGACTACAAATAGGAAAATTTTCTAATTTTTCGTGAGCCTCCATCTGCCCTTTTAAGAGAGAACACAAGAAAGAGAAAAGAAGAAGAAAGGGGAGAGGAGCATCTGCAGCTATTGTCCAGCCACTCCAACCCAGCCATTTCAAGTTCCTTCCTACTTTCTCTTGTTTATTTACTTCATCTTGATGTATAACTTGGGTTTTAGAATATTGAGCATGTTGTTAAAGATGTCCTAAACTCCTTTATGGATTTGTTCTTAAATCAATGTTAATGTGATTTCTTTTGATATTAATACATTAGGTATTATGATTATTTGTTGTATTTGCATGCTTCGGTAACAAATCAAAAGAGTGAACCAATAACAAAGTGATTAGATTGGGTAATGAGAGTTAAACAATCTGATAGATCACACAAATAATGAAATTGGTAATTTATATAAGAGAGATCTCGTGTAAGGACCTGATAATCTATTAGAGGGCTTAAGATCCAACTAGATGTGTGGGCTTTTTGTTAATTGAGATATTGCAAATTTCATAATTCAATTAGGGTTTAAGATTTAGGGTTTAATGATTATAACTCAAGAGAAAGTAATCCACCCTTCGAAAGTCTAGCATCGATACCGAATTAACTCAAAAATAATTGTGTTAGCATTTGATGATAAGATAAATCTTCCTTCTTATAATTCTTTGATCTTGTTTTGTTGTGATATCTCAATTGTTAAGTGATTGTGCTTCATTTTGATATACCTTTTCTAATTTCGAAATTTTATTTTCATTCAACCCTTACTTGATTGTTTAATTTTCTGTTTATCTTTATTTTCATTTAAATCACATTTTTATAACCTTTAACAAAGTTAGAATTTAATTAGTTCACTAATTACTCGTAAGATTGACACCTTAACTACTACACTTATGACCCGTGCACTTGCGAAACATTAAGGGTTTGCAAAACTTGCTCAACAAGCTTTTAGAGCCATTGATGTGGAATTAATGAAGACTTTTTGAATTCCTTTGTTTTAAGGAATTATTACCCTTTCTCGTGATTGTCGTACCCAATCACACAAACTTAAAAAAAGAAAGAAAAAAAGAATGATTGTGATACCCAATCACACAAATTTAAAAAAGAAAGAAAGAAAGAGTGATTGTGGTATCCAATCACATGAATTTAAAAAAAAAAAAGAAAGAGAAGGAAGTTTGGGTGCAAAATAGAAGACACATCAATTTAAACATCATGAGGCAACTATAAGGAATCCAAAAGGTTAAATGCCTAAAAGAGATAGAAAGAACGATGATGGAAATAAATCACAGAGAGCAAAGGACTCTTACGGATATCATGAGATTAGAGTTCAATGCCTATCATTAAGGAATTACACGACCATTAGTGCAAGCGAATACATTTGAGATCAAACCAGCACGAGTAAACATACAACAAACCAACCTGCAATTCTATAGGTTAGCCAATGAGGATCCCAATACTCATTTGGCTAATTTCTTAGAGATTTGTGACACCTTTTGATATATTGGATGTCAGAAGATGCTGATAAGATGAAGTTCTTTCCCTTTACACTCAAGTATAAAGCTAAGGTGTGGTTGAATTCTCTCAACCTAGAAAATGTCATGACTTAGAAGTAGTCGACATAGGTTTTTCTGGATAAGTAGTTCCCTCTAAAGAAGACAACAATAATGATAAAGGAAACTATCAATTTCCAGCAAAACGATGGGAAGTCTTTATATAAAGCATAGAAGCGGTATAAGAAGTTGTAAAAGAGTTGTCCTCATCATAAACTACCTAACAAATTCCTATTACAAACCTTCTACAATGGAGTTAATCCACCCACGAGAGGCATCATAGATGCAACTGAAGGGGGATCATTCATAAGGAAAGCAGTTGAAGCAGCATATGATCTATTATAAGAGATGGCGTACAATAGCTATCTTTGGACATCCAAATGAAGTAGATAGCAGTCAACTTTTTGGGTCTCAAAAGGAATGATTACTGTAGATTCAATGACAACATTGTAGGTTGAGATTGATAACCTAACCAAGCAATTGAATAGCCTGAATGTCACCTCTTCCTATCCATTCAAAGCAATTCATTATGGGTTCACATTATGTAGATAAGAGAGCCATATCATAGTTGATTGCTTCCTAGTGGAAAACAACAACGTGTGGCAATTCAACTTCAATGAAGCACAAGTTGGTTGAGGAAGTTATTATTCTTATTTGAACAAGTACAATCAGGGGTGGCAGAACTACTCAAATTTTTGTTGGTCTCATAATATAAGTACTCAATCGGAAAATTAAGACCTATTAGGATTTCAGCAAGATAAGTTCGGATTCTAAATTGGACAAGATCATCGATAAGCTCATGAACATGGATGAAGCTCATAAGAGGCTAAAAACGAAGTTTGAGCAAGTAATAGAAGACCATGCCTCTTCTATTCATAATCTAGAGGTTCAAATTAGAAAGATTTCTAAAGAATTTTACAAAAGAAGTGTGGAAAAATTTCTGAGCATTATGAGAGTCAAGAGAGCAATGTAAATTTATCACACTTAGGAGCGAGAAAGAGCTAGAAGCACTAGCAAAAAGACAAGTTGAAACTCCTTTGTAAAAGACCAAGAGAATAAGAATGAGGATGAAGGAAAGAATGAGGACACTCCATACATTCCTCCTCCACCCTCATTCAAGAAAATTGATGTGGTCGAATCTTTAAAAGAGCAAGAAGAAGAAGAATAGATGACAATGGACTTAGAGTTTAAAGTAGATATGAAAGTCTCTATTCACAAAGTGAAAGTAGAAGAGGAGATGGGGGTAACTCGAGAAGAACAAGAACAACTCACCCTCTTATAGGACAAACTGATGGATTCAATAGAAGATTTAGGGAGTTTTGTTATTTTTTTATTTTATTGACAGTTTTTCAGTAAAAAAAACATTACTGAACTTAATTGATTTCTTTAATTTTTTCAATAATATCCTTCTAATTATCTTGTAATTTGTATCTTTTTTACAAGCTACGAAGCTAAAATTGAGCAATATGGGTAGAAACAAGCCACTCATAATTGATCTTGGCTTAATTTTGAAGGATGTAAGGTCAAGCTAAAGACTATAACTTAGCACATTCGATAGTTAGATTGAAACTGTTGTGCAATTATATTTGTTTTACATTCAAAAAATAAGTTTTTAATGATTTGGAATGGTTTGGATCGCTTTCCTTTAAAACAATTATAAGATAGGGCAAAAATCTTGGCCCCAAGTGCATTTGGTCTCCAACACCATCACCATCACCACCTCAATCGCTACGATAGGTTCTTATCCTCTAACCCTTATCTTTTCATTTCTGTCTTTATTTTGTTCTTATGTTTTCGTATTATTTTATTTTTATTTTGATTCCCACTTTGTATGTTATTTTTCCTTCTCATATTGAGGACAATGTCTTGTCCAAGTGTGGGGAGGGTTGCGTTATGTTCATTATGTGTTTTATTTTGAGGGTAAATTTTGCATATTATATGTTAGTTTTGTTTAGGTTTTCACGATGTGATTCGTATGAATGTGTCAATTGCTAGGACTTAACGAAATCAATTTACTTTTAAACATTGTCTTTTAGGTTGCGAAGATTTATTAGCTTATGAAATTAGTGTTATAGGTTATTTTAGTTAAATAAGCATGTAATTAGGATACGATATTGATTCATTCACTCTAAGAATTTACCATATTCATTTATAATTTTAGATAACATGAATAAGTAGCATTGTTAGTATCTTTTCATAAGAATGATTAGCTTAAGAAATAAGGTAGGCAAGAAGATATATAATTTTTTTTTGTAATTCTTAAATAAATAAATATTCCACTGGCCTTTTTAAAAACAAATAGGGTTATGAATAGAATTAGTAGCCAATTGAGAATGTGATGTAGCTAAGTAACCGGGGATCATTCATAAAAAATGTTTGCCTTCGTGTCAAAAGGCTACAACAACATTCCAACCAAACCTCTTAATAAAAACATGACCTAGTTGAGTAACCGGGGAACATTCATAACAAATGTTTGCTTTCATGTCAAAAGGCTAGGCTTATGTTAATAAAATTAACAAAAATAGTGTGTTGTTTTAAACAGTCCTATCAATCTCATTAATAGCATGATTTTTTATGAAAAATCACTTAAGGATAGTTACAATTTTGATTGACTAAAAAATTATCAATATGTGTGTGTAAGTGATAGGAGTGAATGAGTTTGACATTAAGGTCTTGATTAGTATGTATATTTAGTCTGAAGTATTTAGACACAAATTTCACAAGTTAATAAGTGAGAACAACTTGAAGGATCATGTTTGTAGTTAAATTTGTTTTGTGAAGTTTAATGCCATTGTCCCATTATTGCATTTGTGTATGTATTATGTTTTGGCGTGTTTTGTTTTGCTTGTTTTACCTTTGCTTGAGGACAAACAAAAATTTAATTGTGGGGATGTTGATATGGGTAGATTGCATAATGTTTTAATGGATAGTTTAGTATGTGTTTAGTTTTTAAATTGAATGATTCGTGCATATTTAGGTTAGGATTGTATTATTTAGTTAGATATTTGTGTTTTGAGTGTTTTATGGGTTAGAGCATGCTATTGATCTTAAATTTTATGTATTTGATGTGTTTGTTAGTGTTTGAGATTAAATATCAAAGAATAAATAAGATTTGAAGGAAGACCAGTAGAAGATCTAGGCCCATGATCGTGACAAAAACAAAATGGACAAGCCACTATCATGACCTACATGATAGCAGACGTAGATGAACTTTGAAAACTCAAGTCTATGGGGGTTATTTTGGACTTTTTGGGTTGGATAAAACCTGAATTTTACCCTAAATAAAAAAGACTACAGATAGGAAAGAAACCTAATTTTTCGTTGGACTCCATTTGCCCTTTTGAGAAAGAACACAAGGAAGAGAGCAGGAGAGTTGGGAGAGGAGCAACTGCAGCTGCTGTCCAACCACTCCAACCCAACCATTTCAAGTTCCTTCCTACTTGCTCTTGTTTATTTACTTCATTTTGATGTATGACTTGGGTTTGAGAATGTTGAACATGTTGTTAATGATGTTCTAAACTCCTTTAGGGATTTGTTCTTGAATCAATGTTAATGTGGTTGCTTTTTGATATTAATACATTAGGTATTGCGGTTATTTGTTGTATTTGCTTGCTTCGGTAACAAATCAAGAGAGTAAACTGATAGCAAAATGATTAGATTGGTAATGAGAGTTAAACAATCTGATAGATCATGCAAATAATGAAACCGGTAATTTATATGAAGAGAGATCTCGTGTGAGGACCTAATAGTCTATTAGAGGGCTTAAGATCCAATTGGATGTGTGGGCTTTTTTTTTTATTGAGATATTGTGAATTCCATAATTCAATTAGAGTTTATGATTTAGGGTTTAATGATTATAACTTGAGAGATAGTAATCTTCCCTTTGAAAGTCTTGGACCAATACAGAATTAACTCAAAAGTAATCGTGCTAGCATTTGATGATAGGATAAATCCCTCTTCTCATAATTCTCTGATCTTGTCTTACTACGATATCTCAATTGATAAGTGGTTGTGCTTTATTTTGATTTACTTTTGTTAATTTCAAATTTTTATTTTTATTCAACCCTTACTTAATTGTTTAATTTTTTGTTTATCTTTATTTTTATTTAAATCACCTTTTACAACCTTAAATAAAGTTATGATTCAATTAGTTCACTAATTTCTCGTAGGATCGACACCTCAATTATTATGCTTACGATCTGTGCATCTGCAGAACATTGAGGGTTTTATAAATTGTAAAACTTGCTCAACAGTGGGGGAGTTTTAAGGAGATGTAAAGGAAGAGTCCACACCATGGTTGTAACACCCCACTCTCGAGTGACCCGAACCCGATATCGTTGGTGATATCCGAGTCCGTGCCCCACGAGGGTGGCGTACTACATCAGTCGGTCGGTAAAACTTGGTATA
>JANPWT010000005.1:24510599-24521241 GCA_024678245.1 Erythroxylum densum
ATGAAACTTAGCCATGCTTCTTAAGTTTAATTTAAAACAAACCTCAGCTCAATTGGACAACCCTATCAAAAGTTATGAGCACAAATCTGAAACCACACAAAGCCACATTTTCCAGATTTCATACTAAACTCTACTCCCTTTCATTCAAACATCAATACTACCTCAATAATCATCCCAATTAGCCTCAAATTCAGCCCTAGGCTCATCAAGACAATTACTTAAGTAATAATTCAAAATTTGGCAGCACAACATACACCATCTTCTTACCTAAATATCCATTCATTTAACATTACAAAACCAATCCAAAATGTTCATAATTCATCTTTTACCAAACATACATCAATCAAGGAAGCAAACCACCCATAAAATCAAACCATAAGCTTAATGAAGTTCATGCACCAATAAGCACAATAAATGCTTCTACCTATTTATCAAAGGACACTAAACAAGATTCTCACCTAAAGAAGTAGTAAGCTCTTCAATTCTCCAATCTTCAAAACACTCCAACTCTTTACCTCTCACCAAAGCCCACGGTCATCACTCCATACATACACAAAACATCATCTTCTCAAGGCTCAAGGTTGGTTTTACATGTAGAGGAGGAAGGAGAAGCAAGAAATTGAACAAGGCAAGCTCGTGTATGAATAATAAACAACCACCCACGAAGGATGAGAAGAGTAGTAGCCACATGAAGAAAGAGTTTAGCTTCAAGGTCACTTTTAGGTCATTCCAAGGAAAAATATCGTAGAGAATGCATAGAATAAGACAAGGACATTAATGAAGGGGGACACTTGTCCCTTAATCTTAATGGGGAATAGGACAAAACACCAATGAAAAAGAACAATGCTAGATGAAGGAAGGAAGGAGCAATTAAAGTGGGACTTTAATCTTTTCAAGCTTGGAAGGTCGTGTAAGGCTAGCCCTCTTGAGATAAATATGAAACTATAATAATAAGATCTCCCTAGGCAAGTGACAAGTGTCACTTGCTACTAGTCCAGATTTTTATTTCGGTTTCAAATTCTACTCCAATTTCTCGTCAAACTCCAATGGCTTAATTCCATAAATCCTAACATCACGTCTCTAATTTTTCAGTGTCATTTGCCAGTTATTTCTAGTACCGGAAATCCACTCAGTCAGTCAGTTGGAATTTTTCCGGTCCGGGCAAGAACCCAGAAAAATTCCAGAAAAATTCCCGAAAATCCCTTAAAATAGAAAACAATTTATGGCGCACTCAGAATAATTTTCTAAACCCAAAAATCACGCTAATCCCAATAAAATTGTCTTCGGCACGAAAACCGGGAATGTCATGTATGCATGTACAGTAAGTTCATGTGCACAATTGTGACTATGGAGCAATCCTATTATGCATGAGCAGTCCTATGAAGTCCCAATCTAGCACATCCTATGCCAATTTACTATTCTACCCTTCCAATTGAGGGTGGGATGTTACAATGGTATACCATCATAGATATAAATTCAGACCTTCTACAATGGGCTAAATCAAACGACAAGGCAGATGAGATGAAGTAACTAGGGTTACATTAAAAAGTAAAACTCTAAAAGCCGCTTAAGAATAACTAACAATGATGCTCTTCTTAAACAAAATATATCAAGCCAATATGAGTATATGATGTAGATACAATTACTGCAATGATAAAACAAGTTGAAGCTTTGAGCAGAAAGATAGATGGATTAACAGTGAATCCTCAACTACTCTAAGTAATACAGTGTGAGGTGTGAGGGCTAGGACATCCAGGTCAAGAATGTCAAAAACTACAACCCAAGCATGTGGATTATATAGGAAATTCTTCTAGACCCCATAATAGTCCCTATAGTAATATATACAATTTAAGATAGATGAATCACCCAAATTTATCTTGGGGAAATCAAGGTAGCCAAGGAATAACACTCTAACAAAAATTTTGCAATACCCACTTTAAGGAAAGAAGCTAAGCTTGGAAGACCTCATGGCTAGATGTCTTTAAACTTTTGAGGTAAGATTTCAAGCCACCAAAACTTCATTTAAAAATTAAGAGGTTTCTATACATAACTTGGAAACTTAAATTGATTAGTTTGTAAAATTAGTTTTTGAAAGACAACAAAGAGTTTGCCTAGTACCACCAAGACAAATCCTAAAGAACATGTAATGGTAGTCAGTCTTAGGAGTGGAAAATAGTTATAAAAGGAGAACTAAACCCAAGATGAGAAAAACTGACACCAAGAGTCAAGAAAAAACTAAAGGTAAAGAGTGCCTTCCAAAAGTCAATAAATTTCGGCCTACTATCCCTTATCTTTTTAAAGTGAAGAAAGATCACATGGATGAGTAGAGTAGTAAGTTCCTTGAACTAATTAAACAATTTCATATTAACTTACCCGTTGTTAAGGCTGTTGTGCAGATGCTGAAGTATTCAAAATTTATGAAAGAGTTACTAGCAAATAAGAGGAAGTTAGAGGAGTTGGATTATAGATGATGAGTGAAAAATGCTTGATAAATATTCAGAGTAAGCCATTAGAGAAGCTTAAAGATCTAAGGAGTTTTACTATCCCTTGTCAAATTGGTAGCTTTAAAATATAAAAGACTTTAGCTAACCTAGGGGTTGATATTAATATGATGCCTTTTTCTTTGTTTAAGAAATTGAGATTAGATGAACCAAAGCCTACTAGGATGAGTTCACAATTAAGAAACAGATCAGTAAAGTATCCTAAAAGTACTATTAAGGATATACTTGTTAAGGTTAAAAGGTTTATTTTCCTAATCAATTTTTTATTTCTTGGCATAGAGGAAGATATATAAGTACATCTAGTTCTATGCTGACTCTCTTAACCATCACGAGGTCTATTATTGTTGTTAATTAGGGAAAACTAATAGTTAAAGTTAGAGACGAATAGATCACATTTAAAAATATTTGACGTCATAAATCTTTCCCTTAAGCGTGTTGATACTAGTTATTCTATCAACATATTTAATGATTCAATTTTGGGAGTTTTCAAGGACTCTTTTTTTAAATGTATATAGGAGTTGATTCTAGTTCAAAGTAAAAACTTAATCTTTATAAGTTGCCTCAATCATGTATGAGTACATCAAGCTAAAAACAAAAAATAAATGTTACTTAGGAAGTAACCCAAGAATTAGAATAGTTTTATAAGTTACCTTAATCACGTATGGGTACGTCAAACTAAATGCGTAAAATAAATGCTACTTAGGAAGCAAACCAGGAATTAGGATAGTTTTGATTTATTTGATTATATTGTTTTAGTTATTTTTTAGTTTTGGTTTATGATTTCATTGATTTACGGTGTGTTTTATGTTATGTTATAGAGCATCTTTATCATTTTGCTTAATTTTTGTGTTTATGTTATATGTTATTTAACTTTGTTAACTTTGAATGAAAATTTTTAAAGTTTAAAGGACTTATTAGGTGTACATGGTATAAAAGTCTCATTTCTACTTGTTTTACAAGATTTTAGTGAAGTACATAGTCACTGGACATGGACGTGTACATCCTTGAAATTATTTAATATTTACATACACAATCATAGTGAGTTAGCTCAATTCTTTGAAACATGTCAACTTACATGATCATGTCTGAAGTACGCCCATTACCCCTTTACAAAACCCTATTTCTTCTTCTTTTCTCCCATTTCCCCCCTCTTCTACTACTTCTACAACCTAACACAGCTATTTCAAGCTCTTTGTGATATCTAACTGATTTTTTTGTACTTTACATTAATTGTATATTGAATTTTTTAGTGTTTTTGCAATTTTAGGGTTTATTATTCCCTAAATCACTAGTGTTTGTAGTTGCTCCAGTCTAAGGTGTCTTTACCTATTTTTCTTTGTATTTTATAATTATAATTTAAATTTCATTCCATTCCCTGTGAATTATTATATTTAATTGATAAATTGCATATAGAATGGATGAAATTTGAATTTGGAATGTAAATTTTTCTCACTATATTATTAAATTGTGATGGATTTTGTTAGATTAAGCATAATTTGTTGGTTGTCTATCAATTAGTTAAGGTTTATTAGTTTAATTTCCTACCAATTTTGTATTTTGAATTATTTAAGGTTTAATTGTGTGTAGTATATATTTAATTGTCTAATTGTTAAATTTAATTTTGAAATTTAGGAATTACATAATTAGTTTAACTTTATTTGTTAATTGCATTTTAATTATATTATTAATTTTTCCACTAGTTTAATTTTTAACTATTTTTCTTAATTTCATTAGTTTTAGTTTAATTTCATTTTAATTATTTGCTTTTTCACAATTGCATAACTAATTAAGTGTGGGGAAATTTTGTCTTTTCATATTGATATTCATTATTTCCTCCCGCTTTATTTTAGGTATAAGAAAAAAACAACAAAAATAATGCAACAACGAAGGGAAAAGGAGGCACTAAGAAAAGGACGAAGAGGTGAATGGTCAGCTAAAGTCCTAAGTGGATCTCCCTACCACTAGTGTGAAATAGCTCCACATCAATTAGTGTGACACGAGATGCTTTATGTTAATGTCATGCCTCATGAGGAGCATTTTTAAAGGCTTGAAGACAAGAGGTTTGGGATCGAAGGATGTATAGGTTGGGAGACACTGAAACAGATCAGCTTGGTCCAACAAGTTTGAGAGTTTATCATTATTAGAGCATGGTCCTAATTTTTTGAGATCGTGGATTCCATATATTAGAAGCTTACACTCGAGATGTGCTATACCTTCTTTATGGATAAAGGTCACTACTATTGGGACCGAACAAGCACCATAAAATTTTAAATCCTTAGGGATATAAAGAAGATAAGTTATAAGGACTTTTATGTGATGTTGGGTCTTTACAATTAGGACTTCACAGAGATATAGGAGTACACGATCCTCCAGATAGATTTTTTTTGTATAGTATAGTTGCTTATAACTTTTAGAACAAAATTAATAAGGAGGTAGATTATGACTAAGCAAATCCAAAGCATCTACTTGGTGACATGCTACACTTAGGTACATTCACAGGATCCTAAGTTATACACTAAGTGAGCGGAGTGACAACTTTAGGGTAGTAAGAAATTTGGATGTGTTTTACTTGTGAAGTATAAGTGAGAGGACACTGATACACTTGAGGCACACCTTAACCTAGTATTTTTGACATCAAAGCGAGAAGAAGAAGGTAGGGACGATTTGTATTAGGCCCTACATAACATGATTAGTGAGCAAGATGGGAGTCTTCAGCTAACTACCACAAATGAGGTTATTTGGCACTATGGTTATAAGGAAGCAAGAAGCATCATGAGATGTCTATTGACTCATGGGAGAGTCAAATGACCAAGCAACTATAGCAAAGACAGGGATCACCTAAATATACCAGAGCAAATGTAAAGACAAGGCTTACCACTATGATTGACATGAGTATTAGAACATTAGGAGGGTTACAATTTATAGGATAGTGTAGGATCACCCAAGACAATAACACCACATAGACAAAGGGACCATTTGAAGATTTCTCAATTAAAGAAATATATGAGATAGCACCTGGAAGTCTAAAGCACCATTTGAGTGAATTAGCATGAGTTGACAAAGCGGGTGGCCAGACTAGAGGCCGATGATAGATGGATGGAGGAGGTTATGATGCAAATGGTAGGTCACTTTAGGATTTTTGTATCCCCTTTATCATTTAGAGTGGTCATATTGTAAGGTTCTGATCATGCATCTCATATATAATATATATAAAATATACGCAGTAGAAAATAAAATAGAACCTAAAAAAACATATCTACTCATGCATATAGTTATAGAAAACAAAAATATAAAATGTAAGATGTTTACATACCTTTCTGACGATCGCCTTCATTCTTTAATCTTCTCTACGTTGGGTTTTCGTAAACCACAACGATTTATATAGACCATCTCTAATGAAAGTCCACATGAAGATAGAAGGATGAAACCTCACTAGGAGATGACTTCTTTCTTTGTGCTAGGAAAGAGAAGAACTCCTGTGAAAGTTAGAGAGAAAAAGAGTGTGTGTGTAAGAAAGAACCTTTCTTTTTTACTTGTTTCTTACACAAAAATGCAAGAAAATCATTTATATTTTCTGCACCAATTGGCCTTCCATAACTCCCATCACTAATGGAAAGTTATAGAAAGTTAATGGTCATGAATAGCATGTATTAATGGAAGTTATGGGAAGTTAATGACCATGAATAATATGCATTAATGGAAGTTTGGGAAGTTAATGGCCAAATTGGCAGCGAACAATGCTTGTTTCTAATCCATTCCATGCAATGTTTTCTAACACAATCACATCACGATACAATCTCAAAACACTCTCTCATATCTTGAATGACCATTCAAGACCATTTTACTCATCCTTTGGATCTCCTATGTGTGTGACCCATTAGGTTTATGGTTATGTTGACCACGTGAATTAACACTTAATTTAAGTAAGTCAAGAGCGGTATTTAGCAACACGTCATGACTCCTAATTAAACGGAAGGTTAGTGGTTTGAATTCAAACACTTCCATACATATTGTTGTCATGCAATTTGTCCTTTCACCATCTATACCCCACTTAGCTCAAAGTATGGTCCAAAGTGTCAACTCCCACCTGACTAATTACGTCATAACTAGTCCAAGTGTTATTATATCTTATCTTAAGAATCTCATTACTCTATATATCATTAAAGACTCTCTTCATGACATATATCTACTCTGGATAGAGACTCCCGAGTGATGACCCCGATAAGAGGTCATAGGTATCATCTCATTCTATATATTGGCTACTCAATTACCTCCGAATGCCTCAAGGTGTACTCAATCACCATCCTATGAGTAACCACTGAAAGGCACTGATGAATGGAGTCAAAACATAGGATAAATATTTAAGATATCCTTGAGCACCTTAAGTTAAAAGATATTTGCACCATTGCTATGATGAGACTATCATTGACACTGGAATAGAATATCCATATGATTGTCTCATAGTAGGTCAATCCAATGTACTTACTACTCTTAGTAAGTATCCACATGTTAACTCTAAACAACTCATGTCTACAGCTTATGAGATCTACTGCTTGATGCAATCAAGGAGTATAACACATGTTAGTCTACTGGATTAATGATATACAATCTCATTAATCCTATAACTAAGGAAAGTTTAGATACTAACATAGTTATACATGATAGGAATCTCATTATCATGATCTTATCATGATTTACTCCATGCTATGTTTTGTATCAAGGACTTCATTTAATCAATTTAAGATCAACAGCAAATCCATAAATGTATGAACATCGAAATAATGAAAATTTCCTTTATTAATTATAAAATGATTTGTACAATAAATGCTAAAGGTGATTGCCTTTAGAGCACTTTTCTAACACATATCAACTTTAACTCCATAGCCATATAATGCTTAATGACCTGAGGATCCTCTAGTGACTAACATACTTGACTCATTGATGGGTTAATAATTATGGAGGCAGATTAGGATGCTCGTTTTTGGTTTTCTTTTCTTTATTTTTCATTTTAATATATTGTGTATTTTTCTTTTATTTATTATTTTGTTTTGTTAAACTTTATTAATGCAATATAAGCTTTATTTTTATTTTATTTATGTTTATTATTTTATTCCCCTTTGTTTCTATTTTGCAAGGATTATTATACATAATATCAGATAGAACCTTCATTGAATTCATAATTTGTAACTTTTATTATTCAAGGAAGTACCAACCTTTCTCACTTGTTGTGTTTATGTTGATATTATATTTAATGCTTTTATTATGTACACCAGGGATAATATACAACTTTAAGTAAGGGGGTTAAGGGAAATTTCTTAAGCTTACTATAATCTTTATTATTTATTCTTATTAACTAACATCCCAGTATAGTTAAAATATATTCGAAACACATTAGGTTATTATTGATTATTAAATTAAATTAGTATGTAAAATGATGATATTTATAGTAGACTTACCTTTATAAGCCATATTTTCAGTAGTTATTATGATAGTTAATTTGAATGAAAATTTTATATTATTTACACATATCAAACTAATTTGTGAGCTTCTAAGCCTAAAAGCAATATGTCATTAGTTTATACTCTTTCGTTTTTTTGCATTATTATATATAGTTGGAAGGTTCTAGAAATTGTTTTTATTATTTATATTGAGATTACATTTTTAAACTAAAGGCATCAAAATGATAAAAGCACTTAAATTTAACCTTTTGTTTTAGCCTATTTTTTATTATTATGCAACCTATTTTATCCCTTAGGCATAACCATTTTTTAGACTTAGCCTTTTGATTGACTATAGTCATATTGATAGCCTTTAGACTATTTTTCTTGAAAATTTTTCATTAGTTTTGAAACTTGAAGGAATTTGCAACTTGGGCTATATTTAAAAATTTTAAATAAAAGGTATGATATTTCTATTATTATTGGTACATGGTGATTGTTAAATTTATTTATTCTCAAATGTTTAGTTATTATATTCTCTCCAAAGTTGCTCAAAGAAGTTCAAAAGTTGAAAATTATTTGTTGTGAACATATTAAAAAATAAAAAAAGAAAAAAGAAACGTTATGATATTTGTTAGATAGTGAGAAGAATTATTGCTTTACCACTGAAATTATTATTTAAAGGACTTATGCTATGAAGAAATAAGTTTTATGTAATCTTGTTTATGTAAATTTCTTTCAATATTATTACCCCTTTTAATTATCCCTACCATACCTTTACCTAAGCCTCATTGCACCATATTTAAAAGACCATTTGATTTTGTTTCTAGTTTGGTTATTAGTGGTGGAATTATGGTTTTATTATAAGCTTATGTTAGGAATTCTCTTATATAATTATTTGAGGGTTTGTCATATTTTCCACTTTAAACACTTTGAGTGCATAGAGTGAATTATTTATGAAGTGATGGAATTTGTGCTTTTGATTTCAAAAAAATTATCGATGTGTTTGTTATTGATACTAACTTATGAAAGTTAGTTCTCAGATAAAGTGAGTCTAATTGTATGTTCATTTGATTGATATGATATGACAATTTAAAATGTAGATGGACATATTAAGGTTAATAAGGGATGGATGTTTTTAAGTTTAATGATTTATCCGTGTGAAGATAAGCTCTTGGGAACATGTAAATTCATGATTTTGAAATATTTTTAAGATACATGATCACTCGCTTGAACATATAACTGACTATGCATATGCTAGAAACCCTAATTTTGCACTATAAAAGGCAATTATAAAGAGGAGACGTGAGAGGAAGCAGTAAAAGTCAGAGTTAGAGTTTGCAATACAATTCTGAACCTAGGATGATGGAAAAACATGTAAATTATTTTAGAGATCCAATAGAGAACATCTTTCCATTAAAGTTTTAAGGGGAATGTATATATATATATAATTCATTTGAACTTTTGATGTTTTTTTTTCCAATGTTTATAAACAAAGTTTGTTTATTGCCTAGGTATGGTAAACCCTTAATTGGGATGCATATTGTGATTCAGTCTTTTATTCAATACAATTTGATTCATTCATTCATTATAATTCAATTATGCTTTTTTATTCTTGAATGAATATGTCTCAAATATTAGTTTAATGTTTGATTTCATATGATTAAGATTGAGAAATCCTTTTGCATGAATAGATCTACCATAATTGGAAGGAGTTGCATACAAACCTAGAGATATAAACATATAATAGGTTTTTTTTACAATCCAATGATCAATAATTAAATTGCATGATAAAAGGTTAATACTTAAAAAATCTTAAGGGGATTCATTATCTAGGTACTAGTTATTTGATATTGATTAATCTTAGTATTATCTATATTCTAGTTTATTATTATGTTAAATTTTAATTTAGTATGGTTTTAATTAAACCATTATCCTGTATGTTGATTAGATAATAAAAAAGCTTAGTACTAGTACTTGTAGTTCTTATGGGTAATATACTATAGTTCGATAGGTATACTTACTTGTGAGATCTATAGAATGGAGATCGACCCTTATATCAACAAATATCAAGAGGTTTTGTTTCATTTTTTACTATTTTCATATCGTCTAAAGTTAGGCATGCATCCTAGGCGTGCACTATAGACAATCTGTTTATTTTGTTTAGATTATTGTTTCCTAACAATCAGCACTTTAAAAATTAAACTAAAAAAATATTCCAACTCTAAAATGAAAACCATGAAAATATTTGTTTTTTCTAAAGGAAACTCTTATATATTGAAAATTTGAGGACATTTTATTCTTCAAAGTACATGACAAAGAAGTTTGAATAATCAATAATATAGAAAAATAAAATTAAAAAAGTGAGCGCAGGTGTGTAGTGGTGGATGATGTCAATTGGCAAGTAGTCCTCTCACCACTGGTGATTGTTCCACTAAGAAGGGACATTGCTTGGGGGATGGATGGCTTACCAAAGCCTTCGCTTCGATCACACCCTCTTTTTGCATCGATGTTGCTTCTTCTCATTGTCTCTCCCACTTATGTACGCTTACAAGTAACATATGGAGACATTTTAAAAAAAAAGGGAATAGAAGGTTTTAAAAAAGCCTTTAAACGTATACTTAGAGTCCGTTTGGTTGAGCTTTTATCAGTAGAGCTTTTGTCAGTAGAGCTTTTCTGAGAAGAGCTTTTTTTAAAAGTCAG
>JANPWT010000005.1:24542418-24553421 GCA_024678245.1 Erythroxylum densum
GGGTATGAAAAATGTTAAAGTGAAAATGATATGAATTGTGATTTGGTATGTCTTGAATTTTGATATGATTGGATTACCATTAGAAAATTTGGAATTAAATGTTATGGATTGAAAATTTGATATATTAAAATAGACATTTAGACTAGGACAAATGTCAAGTGGTAGGATAATTGATGCATAAAAAATAGGATGATTAAGCCTAAAATTGAGTGACATTTGACATAGTTAAATTGGTGACAATTGGATCAGTTAGTATGTAACAAGTGGACCAATTTTGTAATAACATGTGGATAGATTTGTAGAAGACAAATGGCAATATAATGAGTGGATTAGTGGCAGCATAATTGTTGAACAAATAGCTAGCTTGCCTTAGGACATATGGTCAGTTTAGAAGTTGACACCTAGCATATTGATGGAGCAAACTCCAGTAGCAACGTTTCTACTGATTCCCTCACTTATGTCCACCGAAATTGCTTCCAATTTCCTCTGTATTTTGCCTAAACCCTACCCAAATTGCTGCACCAAAATCCACTTTTTGTCTTACACAAAATAGCCAAGAAAATTAGCTGAAAGTGGTCATCATATTGCTGTCCACAATTTGTTTTCACTTAGAGTTCGTGATTGATCTTGCATGATTGGAGACTTGGTTTAATATGAAGTTTTGTGTTCAATTGGAAATCTAATAGGTAAGTAACAATATGAGCTTTAAGGCATGTTAAATGGTATGAGAATAATGTTTGAATTGGATTGAAATGCAAGTGATATTGGTGAAGAAGAATTACTGGAATATGTTAGTTGTAATGTTTTCTCTAAACATCCTTTGTTCTTTTTATTATAACTTCTTCTTCTGACATCCAAATGACATGAGACTTGAACTAATAGACTCATAACACATTTTTATTCATCTCGACCAAAATTTATGAACATCTGAATCCATTAGGAAAAGATTGAGTGATAAATTTAGAATGAAAATGGTGAGTGTGTTGGAATATTGTTAATTGGAATGATTTCACTAATCATGCTTCGGTATTTTGATTATATCTTGATATTTAGATTTCCAAATGAGATGATTCTTAATTTAAATTAAACTAGAGACATTTGGTTACAATTTTTAAGAGAAAGTGAATTTGAATTCGGTCCTTAAGGATCTTAAAATTTAGCTTGAAATTGAGTCTTGGCTTAGGTTATAACACTACTCGTGACAAAAATCATATCCTGTTGTTATCAAATAAACTATATTGATGTATGTAGAATCAGACAAAGGTGTCTTCTCAAAAGTTGTAGCTTATTCTCTTAGCTTTTAATTGGTATAAAGTTTGTAATTTTTGTATAATGGAATTGATAAATATGGGTTGTACAACTATCAATGCATGATCATGCTCTAGCCAAAATTTCAAATGTATTATATCTGTAGTATTTTGAGTATAACTCATAGGATAATGAACCAAATTTTATGATTTTGATGTCATTAGAAACTTAAGACATGAAAGAACAATCTTCTATAAGGAATTGTTATCAAATTACTTCACCTTTCTGATGATAATAATCATGTAAAGTGGACCTGAAAGTATGTTTTTAGAAAAATCTGGATTGATCAATTGAGTATTGATTTATGAATGAGTTTTGTGCCAAGAATATCATAAGGAACCTGAAATTGCTATGAACATACATTGTACGTGTTCAGTATACATGAATTTGCATAAATGAATTCAAAATTATGCAAATAGTAATATGTGTATGTACTATGTGTTATAGAGGAGCACATTGAACGACAACATCTAGACATTGCCGGGACTTTAAGACAATAGCTACCTAGAGCATACTGTGAGTAACCTAGACAGTCTCACTTAATATTTGTTTGCTATAAATTTTGTATTGAATGTGGAATGAATTGTTTGTACTGATTTCGGACATGAAGGTCTGAAGATTCTGATTGATGAATGTGATATTAAAGTGTTCCTTGAATGTGAATTTGGTGAAATATGTGTTACTCAACATGTTTTTTAAATGTCGGACTAAGTTCTGATGATATATATACATATACATTTATACATATACATATACATATACATATACATATATGTATATGTATATGTATATGTATATGTATATGTATATGTATATAATGGGAATGAGATTGAGAATGAGAATGATTGAAATTATATTTGATTGAATATGAATGTGATGCATTTCATACATGAATGCATGATCAGTTAAAGATAGTTGTGACATGAGTGGTCACCGAAAATGAGCTTAAAGCTCAGGAATGTGGTATAGAGCCAAAGCCTCGATATGTACAATGAGCCCTATATTTGCAATGGGTAAGGGATAGTACCCATGAGCTTGGTATCCACAATAGATATAGGACAATTTAGACACTCAGTCACAATAACAAAATAATTGAAAGCGGGTTACATATGCATTATGTATACACATAATAAGTGTGATTGAGTGATTGGCTGATTGAATTGTAATGTGGACATGTAGTTGAATGAGATTGGGTATGTGGAATAAATGTTATGTGGTGCAATTTGCAATATGAAAAGATGTGAAATTATCTGATTATATGACTTGATATGTGGTATGAATTGGGTGAATCATTGAGGATGGCAATATCATTGAGTTCGCAAAACTCATCAAAATTACAACGTAGTTTTTCAGGTTCAGAAGAGTTATCTAATTAGGCCAATTGGAGTTCAACCATTACAAAAGAGCATGAGTTAGGGGTAAAGATCAATTAGCACCTGTATATGCCTTCTGTTAATTTGTATTACTCATTACAATAAGCAATTGTCATATTATGTACACATGAATTCTGATATGTAATGACTTTCTGATTGAATATGTTTATATTGAAATGGGCCCAAATGAAATATGAGTTGCTTAAGATATGTCTGATGCGTGAAAAGTTTGTAATGTGTTATTTCGATAGTCTTAACATACTATCCCTGTATAGTATATTCTCGAATATCGTCGTTACGTTCGAGTAAATGCCTTATGAGAGTGGTGTGTTACAAATTTATTAACTTTAAAGAAAATATTATTATAAATTTAATTATTGTTTATTGTAATTGAGAGTGAATAATGAAATCATTTAAAATTTTTATGTAAACATATTCTATGTATGATAATGTTAAAGTGGCTTTTTGGGAGCTTAGTAGTAACTTTTTTATGATTATAATTATTGTTAAGATATATGGTATATATATCTTATTATTTAGTTTTGGTATTTTTTGATAATTAGACATCTAAGATAATGTTGATGATTTTAAAATTCAAATCAAAGTGGGATAGAATAAAACCTGCTATCTTGGAAAATTGGATAGAGTTAGAACTCTATCTAGAGAAGAACTCTTGCAAATCATGTGACTGTTTTTGCTAAAGAATTTTTCTGTGTAATTCCTCTTTGATGCATGTGTGTCTTCAGCTATGTTCTGTTTTGTTATCTGTATGGTTTTTGGGCTTACGATTGTGAGCGTGATTGTTTGTTTGTGTTAATTGGATGGAAGAGTTGATATGCTGATTTCACGTTGATGAGAATTACATCTTGGTGCTGCAATTTCTATTAATTAATTGGGTGAAGAACTTCATCTCATGAGACTTCTCCTTGGTAAATCATGTAACATTTGTTTAATGGGTGAAGAACTTCATCTTAGGAAGACTTCTTAGAACATGATGTGACCATTTAGATGAAAAAATTCTACAGTGATTCCCTTTAGGGTGAGTGTCATTAAGGTGCTTCTTGGTCTTGTGTAGTTGACATTTTTGGGGTTGCAGCTGCGTTTTTGTTTTTGTCCTAGCGTGAATCGGTTGGGCAATTTTAATCTATACTTCAACGTCATTCAAGTTACATTGGATGGTTGAGTCTTTGGCCATGGGTCTTCCTTATGTAGTTGATGTTGATGTTTTTCTGGCTGTTGTGTATGTCTTTTGCTGTGGCTGGTTTTGGGCTGGTGTGTCATTAATGTCTTTACAGCTAGGTCTTATTTTGTTTTCCATTGTTGATGGATTTTCTGTTAGGAGCTCTTAGATCTGTGGTTATCGATTGGATTGGAGTGCAACATTGCTGATTCTATATTTATAATTAATCCATCCTGTTGCTGGTTTTTCTGTCAAGGATGACGTCTAAGTTGGATGAAAAGTTGTTGTGTTTGTGTGATTTTTAGAGCTATGTTTTTATAGCTTTAAACCACTATCGTTTGGCTGTTCTGTTATGAAGTGTGTGAAGTTTTGGTAGGTGACTTTCTATGGCGTTTGTGTGATTTTGTTGGGCTGCTTACTATCATCGATAGTGATTTTTGTGTGGAAAAATTCTAGCAGCCTTGGTAATTTTGTGACTATTGATAGTGGTGTTTGTGTGCAAAAAATTCTAGCAGTCATTGTGAATTTTGTAGCTTTGATGTTTATCACATTTCAGTAGATAAACGTTTATATTTCTTGGTGAACAACTTTCCGATTCTTTTTGAAAAAGTTGGAATTATTAGGGAAGTTTTTTTTTCAAGTGTTTTCGTTTATGTTGAATTTTGTTTAATCACTTGAATTATTTATTTTGTTTCCTTATCATTAAATATTATTTGAGAAAATCCTTTATTGAGGTTAGTACAAGGTGGTCGTACTATTGGATGTGAAATTCTTTCACAGGTTGTGAGGACGATGGACAGTGTCAAGGGTTGAGTGATATCGATTCAGTAAAGCCTTATATCGCTACAACAAAATCGACATTTGGCTACGAAAGAATTCGTCACTAAAAGTCCCAAAATTGTTGCTAATTGTTATATTCATCTAAAAAAACATCACCAAATCCTTCTAGCTGAAAACTATAAATGACATTTTTCACTAATCGTCGCTAATAGTTTTTGCCTACGTATTATTTTCGTAGCTAAAAATTATTAGCGACATTTTAAAAAATTATCACCAATATATTTCGCTACGTTTAGTTTTTGTAGCTAAAAATTTTTAGCTATATTTTAAAAAACATAGCTAATTGTTTTTAGCTACATTTACATAAATGTAGCGTTTTTTAAAATATAGTCAAATTTTTAGTATACATTTTAAAGAAATTTCATACCATGTTAATTATAATTATTTGTGCCATTTTTAATCCATATTATTGTATATAATATTTAAATTTTAGCATTTTATAAAATATAGTCAAATTTTTAGTATACATTTTAAAGAAATGTCATACCATGTTAATTATAATTATTTGTGCCATTTTTAATCCATATTATTGTATATAATATTTAGAGTTTTTGTTAATTTATTATACAAAAATATAATATAAATATAATTGATAATTTGAAGTATTGTATATAAAATATAAAATATCATTAAATTGCAACAAAAAAATTCTTTGTATACAAAATTTTAATTACAACTTTAACAATTCTTATAGACATAATAATAAATACAAAGACTAATTTACAAATTATAAATATTAAGATTACAAAAACAATTACAACATAACTAGAATGACTGTAGGTTAGTCCATGTTGATGAGAGTAATTTCATTCTTCAGTCATCATATACGAAAGATTAGCCATAAGAATCATGAAGGTTATTTCAAGATCGGTAGAGTGCCTGAAATTATGCATAATTAAGCTAGTTTGTTTTCAATTAGGAAAGAAAAAAGGAGGGTGATGGAATGGGAAAGTAACCTAGCAAAATATTAATTGAAAACTATTAACTACCTTCCAAAATACAGCTTCTTTATCATGTAAGCATTCAACAATCTAACCTGAGAGTAAAACAAAAAAAAAGTGTTGTAACATATATTCATTGGGTGCATCCATAGCTTCAATAAGGTTAAGAATACTTTAAATAATAAGAATAAAGCTTGATGAAGAAAAACAAACATGATAGTTTAAAAGCACTTAATCTCTAAAGCTCCAAGACCAACAATCACTAATATGAATTTTAAGTTGCAAGTGAATCTAAATTTCTTAAAGATGCTAACAGTTAAATATCAAGGTCTGAACTCAGAAGTTGGAATTGTTGGCTTTAAATGTCTAATTTCAGCACCCTTACATAGCCATTTTCTGGTGAAATATGAAATTTCCAAGTAAATATAAAACTTGAAACTGCATACTTAACAAGAACAAATAATAGAACTTTCCTTAGGTATATGTGAAAATAGGAAAGAATTGTGAACAATACATCAACTGTGGCATCATTGACCACACTGTCTCTAAAGACTACTGTATAGGAAAGGTGTTTCTTCCTAGTTAAAGATATAGCATATGAATTATAAGACTCAGCAACAAAATAAAGCTAAGTTTATTTTCTTCTCAGCCTAACAAATAAAACCTGGAACAAATGTATACTTGTAAAGTATGAACAAAATCTGTGGCTGAAAAGATTGCCCCAACTGCAAAAACAATGAAAGGCAAAGCAACAATATTAGAAACAGACCAATAGAAGTGCCATTCAAGTTATAGATTATTCCATTAACTATTTTTCTAATTTAAGATAGCTCACTGACAATGATAAGTGTCAAATCCAAAGAATAAATTAGCATAAGGCTCTATAGGAAGGGAATAAATTCATCTAAATGTCTACCATATTATATGAGATAGAAATTGAAGAGATGGATGTCAGGTATTGTTTATATTTCAAAATGGATCTTAAAAACCCTTATTCAGATATAACACTCTAAGCTAAAGTAATTTCACGGTAAGAAGCAATCAAATGAAATATGAAAATTGGTTAAATTAAAAGATCAAGCAGTTACTTCTTGCGCATGAGTGGACCAGTCTTATAACCAAATTTGGTGGGCTTTCCCTATGGTGTTTGTGAAACTCTTCCGATAAAAGGGAAGATGAAACTCAATTGCAATAATATGGAAGGGGTTTAGAGAATTATACATCTTCAGTCCAGGATCAAATTATGAAAGTTATAGCAAGTACTCTTATGTATGTATTGGTCCACCATGATTAAGCTAGTCACTTTAAATCCAAATGAGATGTGAACAGGAGGCCAACAATTGTATAATCCAAATCTATAATGAAGCATATTTCTGTATATGTTATATGGAAGTTTACTTTCTAAAATGTAATTAGTAGAAAGCAAGTTTACGTTCTAACATGTCAATTTTCATAGGATAAAAGAAACATAGGAATAAACATAACTTACTTCCTTTCCAAGGAGCAAAAAACTAATGAAAAATAGACATTAAAACCCAAAAGCATCTAACATGGTATGTTCACTACAAAGTTTGAACATGTAATCCCATTTACTGAGGTATGAACATTATTAGAAGAACTCGGAATCATTAGAAAGAAAAATAAGAACCATCTATTATGAGGTACGTCCAATATCACATATCAACTATTTGAAACAAAACATCAAACACCTTGAAAGCACAGAAACATGTAATCAGTAGATGCAAGTTAAAAGAGAGGACAAAGTCAACAATTAGCAGCTCAGTTAGTACTTAGTTTTTCCGAACCTCTTCCAAAGCTTTTACCCTCACCTCCACCATGAAGATGATCTATTGGATTCATAGAAACACCTCGAACAACTAGTCTTCGAGCCAAACAACGTCTCTGTCTAGCCTTCCTAAGCTTTTGGTTTTTACAATCAGGGTTAGAGACTTGACTAATGGTAGCGCAACATCTAGAATCAATCAGCTTCTCAAAACTTGAAGGGAGTTTAACACATAGTAAGTTGAAGTAGGCTTTTTCAATTTCTTAGCAAGGGTGCCAGCAGCTCGAACCAGCTTGCTGTCTTAGCCAAATTTCATCTCTATATTGTGTATAATAGTGCTAATACACATGGAATTAGGTGACAAACAACTTCCAATTTGTGAATTGATATCAAGATGAAATTATTGCCTTATAATTTTAACATTTATAGGCTGTAGAAAGAAATCAAAACAAATTAACGACAATCAATCTATACTGCAATTCATAGCAACGGATTGTTTAAGTTTGGGTCTTAGAAACTTTGACTCTGGAATTCCTCAAGTTTTGGTGGCTTAGGTATTTCAACCATTTAAAATTAATGAAATCACAAAAATATTAACAGAAAAAAGAGAAGAAAGAAACATAAAGGCTAATTCAATGAACACATGAAAAGAGATATCATCGACTATGGATCAAGAGCATACCTTCCATTTTCATGGAGGAAGAGAAAAGAATAGAGTTGAGGATGAGACATGGGTGTTTTTTGCTTTATGGTTCTTTTTTAAGCCCATTCGATTTCATGGAGGAAGAGGAAAGAAAGAGCAGGGAATGATAGATGAGTGTTTTAGCCTTTGTTTGGATCCTTAGTTGTACAAGGGAAAGGAAAAGAAATATTGATGGGAAATGAAGAGAAAAGAATGGAAGAGAAATGTGATTTCCTTTCTCTTGTTTGTTTTCCTAATTTACCAAAGGAGGGAATTGAATGGAAGAAAAATTTTTAAGACCTTTATGCCCTTGATTATTATTTTGTTATGGAAGTAAATTGTGATTGAGAATGTCATTTCCCCTTCTTTCCCATCAATTTGGTGGGAAATGTATTTGGACTAAAATTTTCCTCCATTCTCTCCCTTTCCCTTGTCTTATTTTTGTCTAAACAATGAAAATCAAGAGAAATGCAATTCTCTTCCTTTCTTTTCCCTTGCTTTCCTTCAATCCAAACAAAGGCTAAAGGATTAAAGTAGGGAGATCTAAGCTCATCCTTTTTCTTTATAATATGGACACAAATTTGTTAATTTTGCTTGACATTGAGGGAAAGTCATTCAGGTATCACTGCAAATGCATTGTTTCTATATTATGTCAAGGTTTACAGTTAATGATTTAAAGAAAAACCTATGTGTCTAGTGACTTAGTTAAGATAGCACATCAACTAGCTTTAAGAACGAACCTCAATCTTAAAGGATCCTCCTTTTAGTTGGTGCGAGGTGTGCAGGCCGAATGGAGAGAGTGGTGTGCAGGCCTAAGGAAGAGGATGGTCTTAGTGGTGTGCAGGCCGAAGGGAGAGGATGGTTGCCAAAGGGAGAGGATGGTCTTGGGGAGAGGATGGTTTTAGGATAAAATCTATAAGAGATACTAAGAAAGACCTGCCAGTCAAGAGAAAATCCCTTTTGGGTTAAATAAATGCATATTGAATTCCTTAAAAAGGGTAGCTTCGAAATGTTAAAGCCAACTAAACAACTCTAAGACCATCAATCAAATATTGAAAATAAAGAGATACATATGCAGAGAAATGAGAATGAAGATTAGGACCGAGAATAAAGCAAGTTTTTGATTTGACAATTGGGACAAGCTTGCACCTCTTCATCTCCTCCTAAAGTATAATCTGCATATGCTCCTAAAGTACTATCTGCCTAAAAATTGTATTTAAAAATGTTGTCATTAATGAAGAAATGGTTAAATGATGCATGTCGAATGCACCAAAAAATAAAACCTAACTCTGTACAACTAAATTTATAGTAGTGGTGAGTAAGGATAGAGTGTGTGTGTAACTTTCGTAATGAAAAGAATTAGTGTTTAAGATATGAGGGGATATTTGGTTGGAATCGAAAGATAAAATAAAGTAAAATTGAACTAATAAAAGTAATTCAAATTAAACAATATAAAAGTGAGAAAATTGATGAATGAGATTAGAATCCGGTTCCTAGTTTAATCTCATACTTCATCATATTGTTGATTACACAACTCTCTTAGAAACTATTAATTGTAGGTTAACAATAAGCTCTGTTAATCCCATCTCTCACTTAGATTGTGTTTAATTAAAATAAGCTCTTTAACTAAATCTAGTTATCAAACAACTTATAATAAACTCTCTAGATTTAGTAGGACAACTACATTACAAACTAGAAAAACATATTAATCTAGGCAACCTCAATAACCACACAAGCTCAGGCTATTTAACTTATGCCATGCTATCCCTAATGATTCATCACCCTTAGTTTACCACAAATAAATTGAAAATACAAATATTACGTATTGTATTTCATATTCTGACAATAGGTTCATACATAAACAATTTATTAAGAATGAGAATATTAATCATTCATACATGAATACCTAAAACATTAAGCTAAGAATAACATAAACAATTTCTAGAGAGAGAAAGAATCAACAATACATAATGAACAAATGCCCAAATGTGTTCTTTAACTTTGATTTTGCCTACAAACTAGAAGAAGGAAGATTAGCGCTTCATAGATTCCAAAGAAGTATGGTTCTACCTCCTTTTGTGTTCCAAAAAACGATTCGCCCCTTCTTTGGTTACTTGTATGTTTACTCATATGAAAAACTAGGTTTCCATGAAGATGCACTGTTGGATGCACAAGTTGCTTGCATGTCTATTTATATGAAAAATTAGGTTTCCATGAAAATGGGTTGGATGCATGTCTATTTATATGAAAAACTAGGCTTCCATCCAACCATGCATCAAAATAACACTACTTTCATGTTTTTACACAGCTATGTATCTACTTATAAGACATGCTTAAATCTTCATTTTCTTACGATTTCCTGTTCCATCTTCACTCTAATATATCTCCTTCTTGTTCTACAAAGACAAATGAGTTTGAACATTGTAGATTTATATTTAAGGACTTACCTTAATGAGGAAGTACCGGATCGATTTGCTTCGTTTTATGGTTGACTACTAGAGTCACTGTTTAATCCACGTCCCAAACTTTAAGCCTTTGATGGTTTGTTTTTCCGTAAGAAAGGAAGAGAGAGTTTTCTTGTTTATTGCAATGAACACTACCCTTTTACTCATTACATTCTCCTTTTATATGAGAATAAACATAACCTCAATCGGTTATGTTATGTGGCTATTTATTTGGTGTCTTTTCATGTTTAACTACCAACAACTCCCACTCGGTCACATAAGCCACGAGTTACATCCTCTCTCTAAAATTCCATGTGTCATATTGAGAATGGGACGTGCAACCATTAAAGAATCAGTAGTGTTATATTAAGTCACCATCTAACTAACATAACACTTTCATATAGTCATGATACCCCAAATCATCCAAAATATCACCGAACGCATACACTGTC
>JANPWT010000005.1:24565448-24584631 GCA_024678245.1 Erythroxylum densum
GTAAGATGATTAGGTACATGGGCACACTACGAAACTTTGGTAAGTAAATTTTGGGAGCGTTTTGAGCATGAGAATGACTTCATGATGTCTTTAAGGGTTCAAGGGATCAAGAATGAAAAAAAAAATTAATAACCCTTCAAAGTAATACGCACGCTCAGGTTTCACGATTTTAAGCAAGAGAGTTGGGTTCCGAGAACGGGATTCAACAGTTGGGGTCCGGGCTTCGGGTCGGGTTCCAACATCAAGTGCTCGGTCACAACACTGTAATAAATTGGGAAGTGTTACATGGGCATTTCATATGCATCTGCTTACATATATTTGATTGAGTGAAAGGTAAAATGCCTTATGCTTACGTGAAATAAACGGGTTCTGATGTCGGACTACGTTCCGATGACGTGTGAAAGTGAGTAGATGTGACTGATGCATTGCATGGCATAAGTGTATGAAATATAAGGGTTATTATGACTAGAGTCGCCACCGATCAGAGCTTTAAGCTCAACGAGTGGAAATGAGCTTCGAACTCATAAGTGGTTCAGAGCCTCCGGCTCAATGATTAATGAGCCCTGTATCCTCCAAATGGATAAGGGACAGTTATTAATGAGCCCCAAATGGGACAATTTAGGCACCCGTTCACAACAAAATAATAAATAAAAAATGAGTCTCATGTGCATTGCGTCTGCATAGTAGAAATATCGAATGTGAATAATGTGAATGTGCACGTAAAGGTGTGAATGTGAAATATTATGAATGTGCACTATGAAATAAAGTGAGATGAGTGAATATTGTGCTCTATAACTGGGTGAACCATCGATGATGGTCACCCACTGAGTTCGTAAAACTCACCCAAAATTAGCAATTGTTTTTCAGGACTCAGAAGAATACCCCGTTAGACAACGGGCGTATATAGCACCTGCTTGTGAGTGAAAGAAGAGGTCGGGATCAGTTCACGTCTGCATTAGTGTCTTCCTATTTTCGTATAAAAGTTTGCACACCTGACTAATTGATTTGTATATATGAAAGGGCCCGCGTGGTCATTGTAATTTACCGACGATTGTGTATGTTAATTAATTTCCGTATAGTGTATGTTTGTGTTTAAAAAAAATTTACTGAGTTTTGACTAAGTGATGTAACAAGCCACTCTCGCAGGGCACAGACTCAGATATCACCATTGATGTCGGGTTCGGGTCCTGCGGGAGTGGGGTGTTACAGACATCCATCTCACTTCTGATCTTATAAGCAAGATCTTAGGCATCCTAATTCTTGATCATCCTTTATACTATAGTTGTTGCACTAAATACGTCATTTGGATTATTTTGTGCTTTTTCGAGTTAAAATTACTTTTGATTTAGGCCCTATTACAAAGGTATATAAATAACCCAATGATGTTTATGGCATCAATGTCATTTCTCATTTCCACTCTCTTTTTCATCAAATATAAGTTTTTCTCTATTTGTTGGTACTTTACTTTTTTAAGACACAATGATCTTATAGTTCCTCTCCACTCTTATGTTTGGAAACCATATTCATCTTCGTCATTTTCTTTTGCTTAATATAATTAATTTCCATTAAATTAAGAAGAAGAATAAAAACATTCCTTATATCCTTATCCTTATCGTCTAGTATTTTCATATTCATATCACTAATAATGAGATTGATTTTGATTTCTTCTTTGAGTCAGTCATATATGGTACTAATTGATTAATGGTTAAATGACCAGATCACATTAGCAACAACAGCTCCACCCTCAACAACATTCACTAATATATAAGGCTCTATCATATACTGATGGTCTCAATTAACCTCCTTTAAGCTACATTATTAAGCTAGTTGTGAATGATAAGACCACTACTTCACAGCCATATCATTGTTTTCCATCAGATGCTCATCTACCAACCATTAAGTATTAACTTATCATATTGTGAGGAAAACTTGACTCTTTCTAAGACATCACAATGAATAGACTTGAAGACTTATAAAGTTTGATTGAGTTTTGTTTTCCCCTTCTACCTAGTTGATTTTTTATGTTTCCAAAAAGGAAGAGAATAATTTTTGTGATATTGAAGGGAAATGTTATATTTTAAAAGGATTATTTATTATTTTGTATATCTTATGTTTTCTTTATGTGATGAATAGTTATATATATTTCTTTATGTCTTCTTTATACAATGAACAACTATAGATATTTTTATGTCTTCTTTATATGATGAACATTTGTAGATATTTCTTTATCTCTTCTTTATACAATGAATAGCTATAGATACATCTTTGATAAGGAATATTTTTGTTAAATCATGTTCTCATATTGAGTTATGTTTATGACATTGATTTATGTTTCATGCAAGAATAAAGGGGAAGCTAACTACTATCTTAATATGGATAGCTATCTATCTGATTAAATTCTCATATTACTTTATGATATTATGATATCACAAATGTTTTGTCATCTCAAAAAGAGGAGATTATGGAACCAAAGTAGGTTTCAATCAATGTTTTAAAGATAATAAGATATAAGTAATATTAATGAGTTTAATATTATTAAGGAAAAGGAATACGAGAACAAGATATCAGTGTATTGAAGGATTTTGAAAGAAAATACAAAGTTTACAATATTAAATATCAGGATCAAGTCAGGAAGAAGATCAAGATATAGAGTTTATTTTATGTACTACTTATTATAAGCTTATATTGTTTGCTTTTGATAGTCTAAAAGGCTCACAATCCATAAATCTCTTCACTTTACTTCACTACATAAGTATTTCCATTCATTAAAAGACATTGAAGCTTTTGATTTTAATATAAAAGCCTCTCAATCTATCAAATAAAGTTTCAGGAACACTTTGAGATGTTTAATTCATAATTGCATTAATCAAATTGAGTTTGAGCATTTAAAGGTGATAAATAATATTTTCAGGCTAATTGGTTGACCTATATAGGTTAGAGTCGGGCAATATAGGTTAAAGTTATTAAATGTGATGTACAGTGAGTTTGTCCTAACAATGGTTTATGTATTTACCAATATGCTTACTGGTCAACTACTGTTTCAACAAATAGTGAATATGAAGCTTTTAATGCATATTAATTGCCTAGTATGCCATATTAGTTGACCAATACTCTACAAATAGTCATTATAATGGCTAGTTCTTAGCTCCAACTGCTATTAGGGGTCCTAAAAATACTATAAATGGGTGTTCTCTATTTATTTTAGTAACAAGAAGCATTTGAGTTCCTTTTGGTACTAATGTCTAAGTATTTTTTAAATCATTTGAGTATTCATTATATCATTTTGCATAAGTGAGCCTTTTGTGATTATCAAAATCAGCAAGTGAGCAAGTTTGAGTTGTCAACTATTCTTAGGTTTTGTAATCATTATATTGGGAGTCCCTAAAGTGGTTTAACATTCCTCTTTACCTTAAAGAAAGATTGAAAAAGAGATTCCTTTTTTCCAAAATAAAAGATTGTACAAAGGTAATTTTTCGCCTTAAATGAACATCTATAATTAAAATTTAAAAAGAGTCTTGGGAATGGAGGTAGGCAAGGATTGTTTGTTGAATCACTATAAATCAATTTGTGTTTCTCTTCCCTTACTCTTTACTTTAAGCATAGTTAGATTCTTTTACTTTTGTTTTATTCTTACATTTATGACAATTTGTAGGTATTTTTTTTATAAGTTAGTATCCTTTAAATAAAATCTTAAATTCACCCTCCTTCTTAGATACCATTAGGAACACAAATAAACTACAACATTACTTCTTTTAAATAAACTTATCAACAAGGTTGATGATAGGAAATTTCTTCTAATAATCAAATAGAAACTCAATAGGGTTCTTTAAAATACTTAACCAATAAATAAAGAACCATATGATTGTATTGTTGTGCCTTTTAATCATATAATGATGCAATATAGTTATTTTTGTTTCTCCTCAAACAATAAGGTGAAGACAAATTGGTTAAAACCATAAAAAGCATGTCATATGACGTTTACATGTTATCATTATAAGTATAAATAGATTGTTATAAATATAAATGGATTTACCTATTAACTATAAAATAGACTAACTATAAAATGAAAATGGATTTAGATTTAACAAAAAGAGATTTAAATATAAATAGATATTATTATATATAATTCTAATTTTAGTTACAAAACATGAAAATTGAAAATACAACTTGTAAGTTTCTCTCTTAATTAAACTAATGATCTTATAAGGGTTGTAAAATAATGACTATGTCTTATGGTTCTTCCTTTGAACCGTGGATTTTTGTCCATAATATTGGAATTTAATATATACTAATTCTTCAATTCGTTATCCTTTATTAAGTTCTTTTGCAGTTGGTTTATTGTTGCATCTTCTTTTGATCCCTTTAAAGGTGAAATCTGACTAATTAAATAGTTGCTTACTTATCAACCAACATCTGGTCCACTGTAAACACTCTAAGGTCTACCACAAAATAAGTAATTTATAAGGGTGAAAGATAATCATAAAGGACTTCAAAAGGAGTTGTATTGATAGTTGATCGGTAGGTGATATACCACCATTTAGCAAATGTTAACTACTAGAATCACATGATTATATAATCGCTTGTCATATATCATAGATAAGTTTTTAAGGTTATGCTGAGAACTCCAACTTGCTCATCTGTTTGTGGATGATAAGCATATAAAAATTATAGCTCAACTCCTCAAAATTTATAAAATTTTTGTTAGAAAATGTTAATAAACACATGATCTCAGTCACTTTTAATAGTCAGTGGCGTCCCATAAAGGCTGAAACTTTGGGTAAGAAATTTTTGAGTCACGAATTTAACTATGTAAAGGTGTTTAAGGCTTAAGAAATAGCCACGCTTTTCAAACCTGTAATAGATAGTAGTAATCCTTTTATGAAATTCATATGTATATGAGTTCAACATTGATTAGGAACCAAATATGGCTATAGCAACCTAATAGTGAATGTTGTTTCATATATGTTTTCATTATATTTGACATCTTTTTAATTAAAGTTTTTACATCTTTATGCATTCCTTTACAACATAAGAGTTCGTAATTTTCTTTACGTTGCTAATATCCTTGAAAGACCACTATAAAGTCCTTTATAAAGAATAAAGATAGGACTGTAAACTAAAATGTCATGAAAGAATCTTTAATAAACTTTCTCAAATGTGTTTTAAAGATTTCGTGCATAAGGATTGGAAATGTGAAAGGAGAATTAGTAAATCCAAAATTCATCGCTAAGAACTCATATCGACGATCATAAATTTTATACGCAATTTTGGGGACATCTGAAGGTTGCATCTTGATTTGATGGTATCCTTACCTTAAGTCGAGGTTAAAAAATTATACAATTCCATGTAATTTATATAACAGCTCCTTAATGAAAAGTATAGGAAACTTATATTTAATTATATGTATGTTTAATTTCTCAAAGTTAGGGTTGGTAAACGGTCCGAGTTAGTTGATTCAAAATTTTCTTTGTTAATCCAAATTTCACCTAAATTCAATCGAATTTTAAATTTAGAAAGTCAAATGAGACCTACAAGTTGGCTTCTCCCAATATATACCCGCTACTCAAAGCTTCCTATGTATTTTTATGTCTTCTTTGTATGATGAACATTTATAGATATTTCTTTGTCTTCTTTATGTGATGAACAATTATAGATATTTCTTTAATGATGAATATTTTTAAAACATGTTCTCATATTGAATTGTGTTTATGGTATTGATTTATGTTTCATGCAAGAATAAAAGGGGAGTTAATTATTATCTTGATATGGATAGCTATTTGTCTGATTAAATTCTCATATTGCTTTCTAATATCACAAACATTTTATCATCATTAGAAAGGAGGAGATTGTTAAACCAAAGGAGGTTTCAATTAATGTTTTGATGATAATAAAATATTATTAATATTAATGAGTTTAATATCATTGATGAGAAGGAATATGAGAAAAAGATTGATGCATCAAAGAATTATGAAAGAAAAGACAATTTTCTGTTGAGATACTACAGGTTGTACATAGATTATACTTAGATATAGATAGGTTGTAAATAGATAAGATAAAATAAGTTTGAAATCTCTTAAATTAAGGGATTACATTAGATAACTTTAGATAACTTTCCATATTTAAATTCCTTCTTGTAATTTCCTATATATGGTTGTATACTCCTATTCAATATATGTGAATATAGGAAAATTCATTCCCACATGATATCAGAGCCATAGGGCTTCTTTTCCTAGGATTTTCCTTTAAGCAGCCTTCATTGCTGCACTACAGAAACCCTATTTTTAAATTCTTCTGTTATGTGTTCCAGCCTTCATCGCTGCATTCTCCTTACCTCTCTTGTGTGATTCTCATTAGGTTTGCTTTAATTGCTATAGTATCTTCTTCTTCACTGTAGTATATTCTTTTTAATCATGTCAACCTCTCAGACCTCTGTCTCCACCAAATCTAACCCTCCAAAAGAATTCAGCACCATTTAGAAAACTGGAGATTTACAAAATATTTGGGCTTCCTATAGGCTTAATACGAAGAACTATCTCAAATGGTCTCAATTTGTTCGTACATACCTCAAAGGAAAAGGGAGACTAAGTCATCTTCTTAGAACAGGACCGACTAAGGATAACCCAATGTTTAAAGCATGGGATGAGGAGGATTCCATGATAATGTCCTAGCTATGGGATTCTATGGAACCTATGATCAGTGACACATGCATGTTTTTTGTCACTGCTAAGGAGATTTAGGATTACATTCGTTGCAGATACTTGAAGGCTTGTGATGCTGCTCAAGTGTACGAGATCAAGATCAAAACTGAAACTGCTAAGCAAGGAGATAAATCTGTCACAAAATATGCAAACTTGCTACAGAATCTATGGCAAGAACTTGATCATTATCCAATTTTTTAGATGAAATGCTCTGAGAATGTTATCATCTTGAAGAACTTCATTCAAAAAGACCATGTGTATGATATTTTGGCTGGGCTAAATGCTGAATTTGATCAAGTCAGGATTCAAATCTTTGGAAAAGAGGACACTCCATCTCTAGAAGATACAATCTCATTGATTTGAGCAGAAGAGAGTCGAAGGAGTGTTATGCTTGAACCTCAAACCATGGATGGGTCAGCCTTATTAGCAAAAATTGATCATCAGGACAAAGAAAAAAGTGATCTATCTAAGCATTCTAGTAGATGAAACCAGGGGAAGGAGAATAAGGATAATCTCTGGTACACCCATTACAAGAAACCGAGGCACACAAAGGGGACATGTTGGAAAATACATAATAAACCACCAAGTCAAGAATGGGGAAACCATGGGAGAAAGCAAAGGTCCCAAACAAATATGGTAGATCAACCCAAAGTTTAGTAAAATTCAGGAACAATGGAATTAAACAATGAAGAAGCTGAGAAGCTAGGGGGGACTATTGAAAAACCTTCTAAGACTTGTTCTTTAGCTCTTTCAAGTAAAACTTTACTCCCTATTTGCATCAATGCCTCAGAAAATCTTCATACCAGTTCGTGGATAATATACTCGGGTGCCACAGACCACATGACACCCACATCTCAACTTTTTCACACTTATACCCCATGCCTAAGTAACAAAAAGATTGTAATGGCCAATAAATCTCTAGTTACTATTGTAGGCTTTGGAGATATACACATCACACCTACCTTTATTCTAAAAAGGGTCCATATTCCAAAATTGTTCACTAACCTACTTTCTATTCAAAAGCTTACCCATGATCTTAAATGTTATGATACTTTCTTTCCTTCTCATTGTGTTTTTCAGGATCAGGTCTTAGTGAGGAAGATTAGACTTACTAAGCAAAATGGGTGGCCTCTACCTACTTGAATTTCCTCAAAGAGTTAGGAGCAACCTATCTTTGTCATTTCTCAGTTCCTCAAATAAAGTTACCATTTGGTTGTATCATCTACGACTAGGTCGTCCATCTTTTGAAGGTCATGTTTCCTCATTTGTTTTAAGAATTGGATATTTTGAATTTCATTGTGATGTTTGTGAATTTGCAAAACATTCTTTTCCTATTAGGAATAAAAGAAGCTCTCATCCTTTTCATTTGATTCATAGTGATATATGGGGTCCCTCTACTATACCTAATATATTTAGGGAACGTTGGTTTGTATCGTTAATTGATGGTTGCACTTAAGTAACATGGCTCTTTCTTCTTAAACAAAAATATGATGTTAACCTTGTTATACCTAATTTTCACTCTATGATTCAAAACCAATTTGGGTTTAAAATAAAAAGCTTTAGGACAGATAATGCCGGTGACTACTTTAACCAGACTTTGTCACCTTTCTTTCAATCACATGGCATTATCCATAATCTATCATGCGCTAACACACCTTAACAAAACGAGATAGCAGAAAGGAAAACTGGGCATTTACTCAATATCACTCGAGCCTTACTCTTTCAAGGGAATGCCCCTAAATCCTATTAGGGAGAGGCTGTTATTACAGGCACATACATGATAAATATTCTTCCATCATATATGTTAGACAACAAAAGCCCCATATAAATTCTTAATAGCTTCTACACTTCAAAACCTTAAATGGCCTCATACCTAAGGTATTTGGATGCACTGCCTTTGTTCATCTTCATAACCAACATAGACACAAACTAAACCCCCGAGTCATCAAATGTATATTCCTCAGTTACTCACTTACTCAAAAAGATATAAATGTTACAATCCATCATTTAGGAAATTTTATATCTCTATAGATGTTACCTTCATAGAAAATACACCCTTTTTCTCTAAGTCCTCTCTTCAGGGGGGGAGATTTCAATGATGAAAGATAGCACTTATGAGTCCTTCAAACCACTTAAAACCCTTGATGTTCCTCTTACTTCTGCCTTTGACCTTCCTGCTCCCCCAGCTCATAGTGTTGAAACAAACGAGCCCTCTGAACTAATTACATTTGAGTTCCCCAATTCTACTACTAAACCTATGTCATCACATGTCCCAACCAACGTTACTCAGGTGCATTCAAGGAGAAAGGTCGGTCCAGAACTAACCTAGGTCTAAGAATCTCAGACTTTGGAAATGAAGTCACGGTAAGATCTGACTCACCTTTACACACACAATTTTTTGAACTTATTACTGTTAGGACAGGAACTAGAGAATGCACTAAACGACCACTTTATCCTCTATCTCACTATGTTTCTCTTAATCACCTGTCACCAACCTACCAAAACTTCATTGTGAGTTTAAATACCATTAGTATCCCTAACACCATTTTTGAAGCATTGTCAAAAAGGGAATGGAGGGATGTTATAAGCAAGGAGATGAATGTATTGGAAAAGAATAGAACATGGGAGATTGTTGATAAATTGAAAGGGAAAAACATTGTTGACTGTAAATGAATTTTCACACCCAAATATAAGGCTGATGGATCTCTTGAGAGATATAAAGCTAGATTAGTGGTCAAAAGGTGCACTCAAACCTATGGTATTGATTATCAAGAGACTTTTACTCCAGTTGCAAAGATGATCATTGTGAGAATTCTTTTATCATTGGCTACGCACTTTAATTGACATCTCCTACAATATGATGTTAAGACTGCATTTCTTCATGGAGAATTAAATGAAGAAATCTATATGAAAGTCTCACCAGGATTTGAGAGAGACACAGGTAACAAATTTTACAAGTTGAGGAAGGCCCTTTATAGATTAAAACAATCACCTAGGGCTTAGTTTGGGAGATTTGCAAAAGTCATGAGGGAATTTGAGCATAAACAAAGCCAAGGTAATCACACTATTTTCATTAAACATTCGGTTGCAGGGGGAGTTACTACACTTCTAGTCTATGTGGATGACATCATAGTGACTGGAAATGAAGAGAAAAAGAAGCATAAATTGAAGCAAGGACTAGTAAAAGAGTTTGAGATAAAAGAACTTGGGAAACTAAGGTACTTCCTCAGTATTGAGGTGGCATATTCCACATAAGGGATTTTTATATCTAAACAGAAGTTTGTGACTGATTTGTTGGTAGAAACAGGGAAGATTGGGTGTAAGTCAGTTTCTATACCAATGGATCCAAACCACAAGTTGGGAGAAGCTAAAAAAGAACCAATTATTGATAAAAGGATGTATCAAAGACTAATTGGTAGACTCATATATCTTGCTCATACTTGGCCAGACATAGCATACTCGGCAAGCATGATTAGTTAATCCATGCATGATCCAAGAGAGCCTCATCTTTAAGCTGCTTATAAGGTGCAACATTACTTGAAAGGTAGTCCGGGAAAAGGAATCTTGTTCAGAAAAACAATACTCTTGCTCTAGAAGCTTACACCAATGTTGACTATGCAGGTTCCATAGTGAATAGAAGATCAACTACAGGGTACAGTATGTTTCTTAGAGGAAATTTGGTAATATTGAGGAACAAGAAGTAGAATGTGGTGGCAAGGTCATCTGCAGAGTTAGAATTTAGGTCAAAGATTGTATGAACTACTCTAGCTGAAGATTATTCTAGATGATTTGAGGGTTAAATGGGACGACCCTATAAAACTCTATTGTGACAATAAGTCAGCCATCAATATTGCCCATAATCCTATACAACACGATAGAACAAAGCATATTGAGATTGATAGACATTTCATTAAAGAAAAATTGAAAGAAGGGTTAGTATGTATGTCTTATGTTCCATCAGAACGTCAAGTAATTGATGTTTTAACAAAGGGGCTGAACAGTTCAACTTTTCACGATCTTGTATACAAACTAGGAATGGAAGACGTATTCCTTAGCTTAAGGGGGAGTGTTGAGATACTAAAAGTTGTAAATAGATTATACTTATATATAGATAGGATGTAAATAGATAAGATAAGTTTAAAATCCCTTAAATTAAGGGATTAAATTAGATAGCTTTAGATAACTTTCCATATTTAAATTTCTACTTGTAATGTCCTGTATAAAGTTGTATACTCCTATTCAATATGCGTATAGCTATCTATCTGATTAAATATAGGAAACTTATATTTAATTATATACATGTTTAATTTCTCATAGTTAGGGTTGATAAATGGGTAAGTTAGTCGATTCAAAAAAAATTATTCTAATCTAAGTTTGACTTAAAATTCAATCAAATTTTGAATTAAAACAACAACCAATTTAACATGTTTGACTAAATTGTTTTTGACTAAATTAAATTAACCCTCTCAAACTTGATCCCGTCAACTCAAGTTGCTGGGCCTCCTTACTTATATTCTATCAAACCCTACTAACCACTATTAACTTAATATTTTGTACTCAAGTTGCTGGGCCTCCTTACTTATATTCTATCAAACCCTACTAACCACTATTAACTTAATATTTTGTACTTTAAAAAAATCAACGTACTTCGTGCATAAGACTTCCCACTTTATAAGGGTTAGAGGAGGATCATCAATATATGCAGCTAATTTTTTGTAATTTTTATAAAGAAACTATTTATGTTATTCGAGCATATGACCTCTCGCGCTATGCAATTCATAGCTTCATTTTTTAATCACGAATTGCTGAGTCAAGGCGATTATGTATTATACACAAGTTGAGACCAAAAGGATACCCTTCATAGGATAACTTTAATTTGAGGAGTTGGCTTATATGTCCATAGTGCTGGGAACTTCGTTTTGTAGTGTAATTGGGTGGTTCATGTGTGTGAAGCTAAATTGACAGGTGATGCTGAAGTCGTCGGTTTCTGGTTAATAACTATTGTTGTTGAAGATTCCTGCTCTGTTTAAGCTTTTTTTTTTGCATCTTTCTTCTTCACCCGGGTGATCTTCCTGGATAGCTTTGATGCGTTGAGTTGATGACCCCTTGAAAATCATATTCCCTGCTGGGTCTCCAGTGTTCAAATGTGTCCAGAATCACAGGAAGTGTGCAATCAGAATCCAAATTGACGAGGGTATGACACGAGTACTGAGACGTCTCATTTTCCTAGAAAACAGTGACCATCTCTTTATTAACGTCTTCTGCCATATAGGCACCACCAACTTAAAACTGAAAGATGGTTTTGCTTCTGACAAAGTTTTGGTCGCAACGGTAAATTTTCTTTTCGCAGAACCCATTTGAACAATGTTAGTAGACAAAATTGGCATCGAAACAACATTTAGGACATCTTTAAACCTTTGATATATACATATTATATTATATTTCCCCAATGAATGGAACAAGGTAGCTAAGTAGCAGCAAGAACTTAAAGCTGTGAAGACTGCATATAGTTTAGAACTTACCACAAAAGTGAGTTGCAACTGGAATCACTTAGATTTAAATGAATTCTCCGTTTGATAAATGAGCTTTCTGTTTAAATGTTTCTTGTCAGCACCATTTCAGGCTGCAGTTAGATAGTTTTGGCCGGTTAATCACATCACTTGACTCATTCGCACGGTTGACGTTCTCTATCGAGGACACCCACAAAACTTCCATTTCTTCTCTCCCTCTCCCATTGGTAAGTACTGGAGGTCTCAGTGTGGGAACCTTTCTAGACAGTGAGGAAGGATTTAGTTCGGAAAGTTGGCAGTGGAGAGTGGTCCCATAACTTGGTTGAATGATTACTGAAGACAAGACCAAATGGTGAAGTAAAAGCTTCCGAATGCTCTACGTACAATGCCTTACTTGTACTTTTGTTGATAACGAAACTTCACTTGAGTTTACCTCAGGAAAGAATGGTGACAGGAAGAGTTCCGAGTCCGATGGAGTGAAGACTTACCATAACAGCCTTATTTGTTGCCTTCCCATTGTTCTGCCTGCTGGTTCTTCTGACGTTAACTAAAGGACATATATCTGTAAAATTTGAACGTCCAAGAGAGAATTTAATGTTTACGGTTTGTATTTGTCTGAAGAAGAGATTGGCAAATGCAAACAGTTGGGTCCAATGAACAACTTCCACATTCCCATGAGTCTCAGATGACATCGTCTCTTTCATGATGGCTTACTATACTTTCTTAAGTGAGAAGCCATTCAGAATTTTAACGTTGCAAGACTGACAAAAAAGGGATCGAAGTGGTGAATAGCTATGAACATTGAGAAATAACTTCAGTATCTTCTCCCTTTTGGGAGTAAGGTATGCACTTCAAACATTATTTACAACAAACATATTCTGTTGGGAATAAATACCTGTCACTTTAATATTTGTACAGAGCGTCAAGCTCAACCAAGCTGGTAAAAGAGCTGTTGGAAATGGTAGAATTTACATCCAGGAAAACTAATACAAAGATCTGCCCTAGGAAGAGTGTGCTGGAACAAATAGAGCAAGTCTCGCTGCCTGGAATTAAGATTCTAGCATTTGTGGGAAGAGAAACTGGAACTTTATAGAAGGAAATTTGAAATTCCATAGGGTTTTATTTACTTTGCGTCGAAGCTAAGAAAAATTCATGGTCATGGACCAGTTAATAATCTTCCAATGTTTTTTGGGTATGGATAAGAAGAGTGGTTTAGAGGTGGAATTGTAACACTACGACCATCATTCCCACGTTGTTGAGATCCATACTGATCCATGCCGCCGTTGAAAACACCATGGTAACTTGTAACTGGATTTCCTTGAACCATTCTGAAATTGGATCCACTAGTTTGGAGTTGGATTTGTGCAAGTTCACAATCCAAAGCTTGTTGTTGATCACTGGATCTATTTTCAGCAGCTGAACTAATGCCAACACCAAGATCAAGGCTAATTGTATCACTTTCATCTGATCTCATCCTTGGTGGTCCATTCATTGCTGTTGATCCTGCTGTGTCATGACTACTGGTCCTTGATACAGGCACATCATGATTGTGTTTCCCTTCGTATGTTGTTATAACTGCTTTTGGATCATGAGATGCCCTCTCCACATGTTTCCTAACTGGGCATCCAGCATTTGTGCACTTATAGTAACTCCTGAAGGAGTAAACATGAGATGAGATGAAACATCTTAAGCTCATGAAGACTATTTATGAACATGAAGATATGTAGGAAATAGCTAACCACATAAGATTGTCAGACAAGAAGTGATAATATTTAAGCTATTTCTAACTATTTGTTCTCTCAAATAACAGCACAAATATTCTTATGCATTGCCTTTTTATGGAGTCCCAGACTAAAAGAATCCTGTTCCCAAACAATCAATCAGCCAATAACTGAACCACTATCAACAGCATCAACAACTTTATAACATGTTTCGGTAGCATAAATTCCAAATCTGCATTTGCGCAAGTATCGCATTACTTTGACATCCATATTTGGAAACTTAAGCTTCCTTTGGTACTGAAGTTAATAGCAAAATGAATTTATTGGAGGAACTGAGGCCAACACATTGATGCCAAAACACAAAAGTAATGGTGACATTATAAGAAGATCTGCTCTGTACAACTCTGAATGAGTAAGTTGCCTAAAAGGTCTTTCAAAAGACACGTGAGGAAGATACACATGCAAATAAGATAGTTAAAGAAACTAGTTGTCACTTGTCCCACTGTGATCAGACTGGAATAACCAGAAGTTATTCGTACCCATGATGCCATGACAGCACTAGACCTCAAAATACAGGACATCTATCAATTTATAGAATGTCTTTTGGTTTAGAATCCAAAATTAGTTCTGAAAGTGCATAAAGTGAGCGCAATATCAATATGTATTCAATTAATATTAACAACATTGAATACATACCTTGGATTAGGATTGCCTCTCACCACTTTCTGCCCATATTTACGCCATCTGTACCCATCATCCAGGATGTCAACCTCACTCAGAGTCTGAACAACAACACGTGGTTCCCTTATTGGCTTAACAACTGGCATAATCTCAAAACTCCCAGGATCCATCTTCCTGTTTGAAGCAATTGACCTTAAATTAGTTGGTAAACCATTGGGTGATCAGTATTCATGAATGACCTGAGAAAGTATTAAGTACCTCCTTTTCACAAGGGCATCCTCATCATCTTCAGCACCTTCTATGCTATCATCATTTGCTACACCGGGAGACAGATCAGGAGTTCCATTTGGATCCGCAGATTGAGACATCTGACCACACAAACCCAATGTCTTATCTGCAGAGGAAATCAACATAACAGAAGCACATTAGTTAAAAGATAATAAGACAAAAAGAAGATTTACAAAGAGAAAATTATAAAGTTTCCGCTTTACCATCATGGCCTGGTAAAGATGAAATCTTGTCAGATCTTTCTTCTTGTAAGGACAGAACAGAGCCAGAGGTATATCGACGACTGGGTTGAGGCTTAGGATGATCGTGTGTTCCTTTATACATAATCTCGGTTATCTGTCCCTCATGTGAGCGCTCAAATAGCTTTTTCACCTCACAGTTAGGATGTGTACATTTGTAATAGCTCCGAGGGAATTCACTTCCTTTCACATGTTTCTGCCCATACTTTCGCCAGTTGTACCCATCATCAGACAGAATGGCAGTCCCACCTCCTTTATGATCAGATTGAGATGCCTGAAGACCAGTATTAGAGGGCCCAGTCTGCTTTAGTTCGTCAGGATCAACTTCAACAGCTGCACTATTCCCTCTATCAGCCATACGCAGAGGTGCTGATAGACTTAACTCACTAGAGGATACTGCTGCCTCACTTTTAACTGGAGAAGATGACGCAAATGATCGAAGCTGACTTTGGTTTTGATCTTGAATAGATTGGTCACTTTTATGCACGTTCATATCTGCAGAAGCCTTGAAGTCAATGAAAAATGTCAGGAAAAATAACAATCATCAACTAACAGTTCAATCTTGCAGACAAATGAAAGAAGGCAACATAACAGAAGATAGTTATGCAAGATGAGAGCAGTATCAAGGTTAAATCTGAATATTAATTAGGATGCATGAGAATAATTTGATTCTCAAAGTATAAAATTGGACTCGGCATGCTGACAATTGATTAGTTGCATCACAAATTACCGTGTTTGGAATAGCTTGGGGTCTGAATTCAAAGCAGTTAGAATTTCTTTCTCCAATAGCATTAGGGGAAACCATAGTTGCAGGGTAAGAATTTGAGACAAGAGAACCATGTGCTAATTGAGGTTTAGCAAAGGAACCAGTAGTTGGGGACGGCTCTGCCTGCAAAAATGACAAATAGTAAGAACCTATTCATTTGGAAAATACCTTTTAGGAAGCTATGCTGAGCCAATTGCTTTCCCATTCTTCTAATACTGACAAAGACGGAGCTGATCTACTGAAAAAAAAAAAAAAGGAATAAAAGGGAAACAAGGAAAATTGCATTATCCTTGTATGTCCCAAGTCTACATCTGTGACTGAACTAATTAATGGAATTGATATCACACTGCTACCTCCACATTTCTCCAAATAACAACATCTGCAGATCTTCTAAAAATCCTTCCTCATCAGCCACATTAAATAGAAGAAGATCAAAGCACCCAATCATATGAGCCAAATGATTCTTACAAGAACACATGTGCCACTACTAATAAACAAAGATCATAGATGGAATAATGGGTGATGTCACTTTGCGTAACATTTCTTTTTTAGTCCAATACAACTTCATGAATAGACTTGAAGGATCAAAAGTCTTAACCAAAGTCATATGCTTGGTGCTGCATTTTTGAAAGTGCATTCAGCTCTAGATAGGCTTTTCCTTGACCCACATATTCTTTTAACTATCTGCATTTATGCCTCACAAGAAAACTATCAATTATCAAATGAATGCATTTATTCCATATTCCAGGCGCAAAAATTCTTCAGTTCTTTAATTTTTATTTTTTTAATGGGGAACATCCAACTATCTTCAAGCGTAGACAAACCAAAAGAAACAAATAAAGGGAAAGATCCATTACGTGAAAAATCAACAGTGGCATTAGAAAAAGCAAAAAGCCATGCTACTACCACAAAGAATATTCTCCAAACAAATTCTGATAGAACAAACCACGTGGACAATGCCCCAATGTAAAATTTCATTTCATTAAGCATCAGAATCAAACTTCAGTATTCAACATAATAAGCACTCAATATACACAAATTCTAGTCACATGAACATAAAATAAGACAAAAATAGTAAGTGGCATTTCAACTTTTGAGTATATAGGATGAAACAACGAGCATCTCCTTTTAAAGATTATTATCTTTAACACAGAAATGCAAGTGCACCATCAATTCATCCACTTGATAATTACACCAACTTCCATAAACTATGGACAGGAATCTCCAAACAATACCATTCTTTTTTATAAACATAAAAAAAAGAGAGAGAGAAACTGAATGAAGAACTCAAAAAGCGAAAAACAAAAAAGCTTTGAATCTTCAACTGGTGGATGCTTCACTGACTAAAAATTTCTAAATTAACAACTCTGTTTGGCCACACAGTCAGTAAATCGTCATTTCCCTTACTTTTTTCAGCTCCCAAAAAAGATCTCAACGCTTTCAAATTCCAGCTAAACTAATCGACCAACCAAACAGCCCCCAGAAAGCACATAAAACCGAGTTCATTTCGCACCATTCCCACTTTCCATCATTTTTCTCATAGACGACACAGAAACTAACAAAAAAAGGAAAAACGAGCTCGATCCACAACTAACCTTAACATTAGAGAGCAAAACCGGAGATTCTAGAAACGAAGTGGGACTAAGACCGGGAGGGATCGTGATGCACGGCGACCGCGAGATCGGAAGCTTCGCCGGCGACATGAGTTTGTACCTGGCGCCAACAACGGCAACGCCGCGGGAATCGGAGTCCAATATCCCAGCCGGATCACCTGAATCTCCGGCGCAGACGGCATGGACTCCTCGCTGGATGTTGTAGCAGTTGTCCATTGAGAGGGAGAGAGCAGCGAGTGGAGGATCAAGAACAACGAAGAAGAGGAGAGGTGCTAGAAAAGGAAGAGGGTAGGGACAATTTGGTAAATTTGAAAGAAACTTTGTTTTGTGTGTGTGTGAGAGAGAGAGAGACCCTTTTGACTTTGTTACATTGGATCTGCATTCTGAAGATGTGTCATTGGCTTGTCCTTTCTTTTTCTGCATTTTCTTTTTAATTTTTTTATTTTGAATGGGAAAGAAATTGTATAATTTGGTTCTAAACTAAAACCTGAATATTGTGATAGCCGTCAAGCATCACAAAACGTAGACGTCTATATCTCATCCTTGCTTCCTCCTCCTCTTCCTCTTATTCAATATTAATTAGAATTTATTATACAGTAGAATGAGACTTGTGTTGACCGTCTAACTCTATTTTAAGATCTGTAGCGAGTAAGAGTACAGCAGATAGATATTAATTATATAAAAAATATTGAATTTATTATACCGTAGCATGAGATTTATATTGACTGTCCAACCCTATTTTAAGATTTATAGCAAGTAAGTTTATAGTAGATAGATATTAACTATAAAAAATAAAGATCACGAAGAAAAATCATCTTAAGATAGTGAAGATTTTTGTAGATAGGGATGAATCATTTTTAATTAAATATAATCTCAGAGGGAGGAGCTTCTCACTCATGTTTTTTCTCTATCCCCCGACTTCAACCACCGAAGCTGCTGAACCGTTTTCTATTCAATATTCACACTCAAAATTTGGCAGTTGCTCTTGGTTTTTTGCACATCGAGCTTCCTTTCTCCTTTCTCGACAGGAAGTGCTAGGCCCAGCACTCTTTTTATCTATCGCAGAATCAGACAGAAAAAGCTGAAGAAAACACAAAACCCACAAAACCAAACAATCCAAAAAAAATAAACTCACCCATTGTCGTACTTCTCAATCTGTTCTTTCCTTCCATTCCTTTTGTTACGACGATAACGGAGAGAACGCCTGATAGCAAAGAACGACAATTCTTTAAAAAAAATTCACTCCGTTTATCTTAACATTGAGGGCTAGATCCAGATCTGAAACAGAGAAGAACGAGGAGATCCAGATCTAGAGTGGGCAGTTAGATCCAGATCTGAAGTAGTTAGGTATCCAACTGGACACAAAGCTACCTTTCAGCCTGTCAGCCTGCCGTCGACACCATGGTTGTCCCTCCGCCTCCGGGGGCTCCTCCTGACCCTATTCCTCCGGACCCTAAACCAGCCCTGAGCCATCACGCCCCCTCCTCTCCTGATGTTTTTTCGCCAAACCCTAATCTCGCATCTCCTATGGTGCTGGATGAGCCTTCTGTGATTGTCAATCCTTTTGCCCCTGATTCGTCGTCGATCGGTAAGTGACTCCGAGACGACTTTGTTGCTCCCCCATTGTCGACCACTAGCAGAGTACCTGATGGTGCAAACCCCTTTGC
>JANPWT010000005.1:24652839-24673715 GCA_024678245.1 Erythroxylum densum
GTAATAAAAATGATTAATTATTAATGTTTCAAAACAAGAAAATAAACGAAAAAGACTATGATTTGCACACTCTGCTTGATCAATTTTCTAAAGATCAATCAATTGATACAGTTCTCTTGATTGAAATTATTCAATCTTAAAACAGAAAACACAAAACTTTATCTAATATAAAGTCAAAAACAAAACAAACCTTCAATTAATTCTAATTCATCAGCCAAAGTTACCCAACTGACCACCTCATCCCAATTCCCATGCCCATACCCACAACATCAGTAGCCCACCACTCCACTACACTCACTTATAGTCACAAACTCAAAAGCCAAGCTACACCAATGCACAATTAGCACCACAACGGCACAGCCGCGCCCACCCACAACACAACTACATAAGGCCTGTAGCGTATTTATTTCTTTACTCTAGAGTTTTATCCAAAAAAAAGGAATCATTACAAGGAGCTTGCTTACGTAGAAACTAAAACTCAAGCAGCCATTTTAATGCAATTTTCAACTTTCCTTTTACGTAAATTGATGGCAAAGATGAAGAAATTCCGTCAGATCTTCTGTGTCGTTTATCCTGTCCCAACCTTGTCTCGTTTCATCTTAACCATTTATATATATGAGCCTTATATAAATAAATGGTTTAGATAAAATAAGACAGAATTAAGACAGGATAAATGACATAGAAGATCAATTCTTAGAAGAAACCTATTAGGATTTCTGCATATTTATCCCAAAACCCTTATGGCATGACCCATGGGATTCACTAAGCTACCCCCTAAGGCCTTACAAGGTAACGATGAAACATTACCCAAATATACCCCCCGCTTCAGAAGCCCATTTTCATCTGGACCTTGAACCACGCAATCTCCCACGAGGGCCCACAGGAAGCCCCACCTCTGTGGGCACCATTTACCCTGTGGTTCTATCCCAAATTGTTTTTCTGGGAATCGAACTTGCGACATGAGGCAAACCCAGGCCGCAACCTGGTGGCTCTAATACCACTGAGCTACCCCATAAGGCCTTACAAGGTAACGGTGAAACATTACCCAAAGCTAATAATTCACCTAACTTTGGAAAAATAAACTACTTTTACACAAAGTCCTAAAGACAACAGTAGTAAACAGTACTACTTTACAAAAAGATGAACAGGAAGATGATAAGATGAAATCTTCAATAGTTGTTGAAGGTGACGTGTGGAACCCATCTATCATCATTGTGCTTTCTTTACAATGCCAGAGAGAGATCAAGGTCATCTGTCAATTCCATGTCTCTGTCAACTTGTTCAATTAGTTCATCGATATTGGTTTGGGCCCAATTTGAAGGCCATGGTGTCGTGACAGAGCCAGAACAAAACAAAGTCCGGGAAGAATATCCTATACCCTACATGGTATCTTTGTCTAGTTTATGGTCAAGTAGAGTGGGTAACACCAAAGAAACCTGCGTACCCCTTGGAGTTTTCTACTCCTCGCTTAGTATTCCACTACTACCTGTGGTTTACTTGGAAACATAACAACCTTCGCATCTTTGACCGGGGGGAACATTTTGATTCAGGTTAAGAAGTGAGTAAAAAGAGAGTCTTATAAGAGTTATGGAAAATTTTTCAGATCCAGTTCATTTATCTTCTAGTTTGTCTTTAGCTAGTTTACCTAGAAGTGTGAAGCGTGTTTTATCCAACAAAATAGAAAATCTTGTTGAAATTACTCATGTACCTGTAGAAAATCGTGTTTGTGAGTCTTCTTTACCATTGTTAAGTCCGTACAGTATATATTCTCGTGACCGTTCTTGGACGAGAAGTATTAGGAGTGTGTTGTCTACTTCTAGACCTCATGTGAAGGAAATCATCCAAAGTTTTAGATTAGAACAGTGTGGTCTCAGATCTACAACAGTAGAACAATACGTAAAACTTGAAATCCCTAAGGAGTTTATCACTTTATGGAGGGAGCAAATCCATACACATCTTCGTATTGGAGCTATACGACTTGTTCTTACCTTACATGGAAGAAAAGGTATTCTTGCAACAGCCAGAATATCCCTTTTAGACACTGCCTGCACAACGTACTAAAATGCACTTATTGGTACCTTGTTGACAACTCTTGACAAAAGGAGTGTTATCTTGACCATAGTGCCTAATTTCAACATCAGGTTAGATGATCCTACTTTATCTTAATGTCTACAAGTTTAGATCCAGATCACTGGAGCATATCAAGATCCTACAGCCATCATGGCTACTCTACACCACCAGATGATCTATCGTCTGCAGAATCATGCGTTGGACATAAACTTTCCCAACTCTACTTTGGATGCTCTATACATGGTTACTGATGTTGCCAATAATCAGACAACAATCATTCAAATCCTGAAGCAGTTACCTGCACAGGAGCTTGAAAAGTTGATGCCTACAAAATGTATTACCAACTACCAGAAGGTATTCCATGCCTCTCATCGACACTCTTTTCATACAACAACTCCTCCGATTATGAAGACACTGAGAGATGGCTCAATCAAATCCATCTACACAAGATCCAGCCACGACACGCCTGGTCCATCTACATCAGGTTCTATCCTGATGATCCAACCCATTGACCCTCAAGATCTACCAGATCTATCAATTGGGGCTACAAGCCTTAAGATCCAGCCCGTATTCTCTCATATGGAAGGTAAAGACGGTCCTCCTATCCATTATTTCAAATCCAATGGAGATCTAGTCTATGTAAGTCATCATCGTGGACACTTTGTATGAGATGTCGACCCAACCATGTGCGAACCAGATTGTGAGATCTGTCTCAACCCAGAGTCAGACACAAATGATGATGATCCAAGATATCAACGGAGAAGGAAGAAGAAATCAAAGCCCAAATCTTGATGCTTGTCTTCTCGTGACTATCCTCCTCTTGGTGAGGATCCAGATCTAGATGATCATAATGGTCTATCCATCATAGAAAGATCCAGACCAAAGTCTCTTAGTGAGATGTTCCAGTCGTCTATGTTTACGACGTCAGATCCCTACAGATTTATTGGTGGATTGTGCAGATCTAAGCCAACAATTCCTGTTACAACTCCTACTCCTATGCCTTGCATGATGGTAATAACAGACGGGGATAACTTTCCTCAATTATCCAGGAGTACTGATGAATCATAGTGGGTTATCTTCAGCCCTTATATCAGATCGTCAGAAATTACTTTACAAGGAACACTCATGTCAAATCCTAGTGATGAAGTGCTTAACTGGCAGACATCCAATGCAATAGCACAGAACAAAGTTATGAGAAGGATTGATTCCAAGCTGGATGGAATTAGCCAACAAAATATTACTACTCGTCGAAAAGTCAATTCTGTTGCGAAATAGATACAAATGATGTATCGTTTTTACAAAGCCCGGATTCAGCGTCTTGATGCTGAACTCAAACAATACATCTCAGCCCAATACATGGGGCCATAATTCGATTCTAAAGTTCGAAAGATACTGGAGATACAAAGGACTGTATAACAAATGGAAGCAGACATGCATGTTTCTCAATCACAACAGATATATGCTTCATCTTCTACAGAGTTTTCAACTCTTCAGCCATCATATCCCTCACCTATGTATCATCGGTATCCAGAAGAAGCTAACTATTCAAGGGTATTCAAGTTCAACTATCCTTTGATTAGACAATATGTACATCCTCAGACAACTCATGAGAAACCTCGACGATTAAAGCTAACATCTGATCGTATTCCTAAGCCTCGAGTTTCTGAGCAATCTTCAAAGGTTCCATATGCGTCATCTTCTTATATACCTTTTGGACCAGAAGAACAGGGGAGTAAACCCTTAAGGATTCGAACTCTTCCTGAATCTCCACCACCAGCACCAGTACAGCCTTCCACCTCTTCTCTTGGGAAGGATAAAGCTAAGCAGACAAAGTATATAGCTACTCTGACCTCTAAACCTCTTGCAGATGATTCCAGTTCTCAATTAGAGAAAACTGAAGTGAAAAGCAATCCATTTGAACTCTCTGCAACACCATCTGAGTGTTCATCTGAACACATCTCATCAGAGTCATCATGCGAACAACACGCATCAACTTTTGCTGAAGAATCAGTCGAATCAAGCGGGTCAAAAAACTTTGCTGATCTTTTAGAATTATCCAATGTTCTGATGACTATGCCTCAATATACTGAAGTTGAACAAGAAATCAGTGAAGCTGAATCTATAGGTATTGAACCCTTCAGACCTGAACCAGCACCTCAAGCAACACCAGCTACGACAACTGCACAGTCGACTACCAAGCCTACTTGAGGACCTTGGTTTACTTTCAATGATCTTCCACCTAAAAAATGGAGAGATCGTATCCATGAATTCGGTGCTTGGATTGATTTGCAAATGACCAGACCTAATCATCTTCTTCCAAATATTTTGTCTGAATTTACATCCAGGTTTACTGGTACTTTGCAAGAATGTTGCAAAGTATAAGTGAGTATCAACGACTTCAGTACATACAAGTATCAAATGCTGGAGCATTACTTGGCATTATCCACAAGGAGTTTGTGGATGACTTCCAGTTGATTGATAAGCAAATCCGACAGGAATATTTTAAGTTGAAATGTTGTTCTTTTGATAAACGTGATATTCAAAAGCATTACAAACGCATGACGGACAATTATTATCTTCTGAATGGATGGAATGATGTTAACTTGCGTTACACTTTTATCTCATCCATTCCAGATAAAATACAGCCAGAACTACAAAGGACCATAACTTCTCTTCAAAGAGATATGTCTACTATTTCTCTTGGAGAAATCTATCAGCTTGCTTTAGCATCTCTTGACAAGTTATGTGATCAGCATACTGTGTTCAAGAATATCCTCAAAGGAGGTCCAGTTCTGATAAAGGCTTATAAACAGCCTCGTCTCCAGATAAAATGCAAAGATAAACAGACTTGTAAGTGTCATAATAGCAAGAAAGCTCATCAAGCTCAAGTCTACTATGAAAGGAGAAAATTTCACAAGAAGCAAGGAAGGCAAAAGCCTTGGAAGCAAAACTTCAAAAAGAAGAACATAGGCAAAAAGCACAAATTAATGCAATTCTTCAAAAAGTCTTCACATCGAAATAAAGCTCGATGTTTTGTTTGTGGAAATCCAAATCACTATGCAAATAAGTGTCCTCAGGCAACCAGGAAAGATGCCAAGTTCCTGGATAAACTTGAAAAGCTTATGCCTATTCAACCTCATGATGCTCTTGAAAAAATTCTTGAGGAACAATCTAGTGAGGACAGTGATACTTAGTTTGTTGTTACTGTGTCTACATCAGAAGCAGAATCATCAAACTCATCTACCTCATTTGATGATGATTCCCTCTTTATGTTAGACATGAATGAAGATTGATCGTAATCCAGTACAACGATCATATATCCATATCTAGTTGTTTCAACAGGATAAATATGATCGGCCCATTAAGGATATTGGATTTATGGATATAGGATCTAGCCATACGATCATGAAGCCCAATATCCTGTCAGCAGAAACATGGACTTCCTGTAATGAACATTTTCTTGCAGCTGATGGTTATGATCGTCTGGATCTAGATCTTTATCATCACCAAGAGGATGATAGGCACGAGAAGGTAAGCACCGAGATTTGGACTTTGATTTCTTCTTCCTTCTCCGTTGATATCTTGGATCATCATCATCAGAATCTGACTCAAGATTGAGACAGATTTCACAATCTGGTTAGCACATAGATGTCGACATCCTATACAAAATGTCCACGATGATGATTGACATAGACTGGATCTCCATTAGATTTAAAATAATAAATAGGAGGACCGTCTTTACCTTCCGTATGAGAAAATACGGGCTGGATCTTAAGGCTTGTTGCCCCAGAAGATAGATCTGGTAGATCTTGAGATTCAATGGGATGGATCATCAGGATAGAGCCTAATGTAGAAGGACCAGGCATGTCGTCGTTGGGCCGTGTGTAGATGGACTTGACTGAGCTATCTTTCAGTGTCTTCAGAATCGGAGGAGTTGTCATATGAAAAGAGTGTCGATGAAGTGCTTGAACCTTCTGGTAATTGGTAATCCATTCTGTAAGCATCATCTTTTCAAGCTTCGTTGAAGGTAATTGCTTCGAGATTTGGAGATTAGTTGTCTGATTATTGGCTTTATCAGCAACCATGTAAAGAGCATCCGAAGTAGAGTTTGGAAAGTTTAAGTCCAACGAGTGATTCTGTAGACGATAGATCATCTGGTGGTAAAGAGTAGCCATGATGGTTGTAGGATCTTGATCTGCTCCAGTGATCTGGATCTGAACTTGTAAACATTCAGACAACGTAGGATCATCCAACCTGATGTTGAAATCAGGTACTATGGTCAAGATAACACTCCATCTGTCAAGAGTTGTAAGCAAAGTATCAATAAGAGCATTTTGGTACGTTATGTAGGTAGTGTCAAGAAGAGATATCTTGACTGTTGCAGGAATACCTTTTCTTCCATGTAAGGTAAGAACAAGTCATATAGCTCCAACATGTAGATGTGTATGGTTGTGCTCTCTCTATAAGGTGATCAGCTCCTTAGGGATTTCCAGCTTTACATATTGTTCTGTTGTTGTAGATCTGAGACCACATTGTTCCAATCTGGAACTCTGGATGATTTCCTTCACACGAGGTCTAGTAGTAGATAACACACTACAAATACTTCTCGTCCATGAACGGTCACGAGAATAGATACTGTAAGGACTCAACAAAGGTAAGGAAGACTCACAAACACGATTTTCTACAGACACATGAGTAATTTCTATAAGATTTTCTATTTTGTTTGATAACACATGCTTTACAAATGAAGGTAAACTATTTAGAGATAAACTTGACGATAAATGTACTGGATCTATGGAAACTGACTCCATGTCACTCATCTTTCCTTTCTCTCGCACTTCTTAACCTGAATCAATATGTTGCCCGCCTGACTAAGATGCGAAGGTTGAATATGTTTCCAAGTAAACCACAAGCAGTAGTGGAATACTAAATCGAGGAGTAAAACTTCAAGGGGTACGCAGGTGTATTCGGCTGGACCGACTCTACCTGACCATAATAACTAGGCTTATGATTGAGTTAAAGAGGGAGAGAATGAGAAAATAGTATACAAAGCAATCAAATTTCTGCCACCTTAGATGTTTTGGAGATAAAGAATTCAAGTTAGAGCCAGTTATTAGTAGTGGTGGAAGAGTGCCATCAACATATAAAATCAAAGACAATTTCTTCACACGGGGTAATTCTTTAAATCTAAAAATATGGCAAGATAATAATAAAATAAAAGAATTAATTCCGATCCTTCATTGTTATGTATTTGTGAAACTGATAAGAACTTCTTCGACACAAAACTCTCAACCTCGCACCAAGAACTTCTGTTTTTTTCTACCTTCTTCTGTCCTGGAATCTTTTTTTTTTTAAATTTTATATTGCCTGCAGGTTCTGTTAATACCTATCTGAGCTTATGAAAGCAGGATGACTTATGATTTTGACTGATGTGGGAATTGGAATCATATTCTTCTTTCTTTTAGTGTCGGGCTCCTTGACATCGTAGTTCATGGAAAGTTTTCTAGTCTGCTTATTCCCACGTCAAGAAAGGCCACCGTTTCTTCACAAACAGCCAACCCCCATATATAAAACGTCAAGAAAAAGTAGAGCCTTGTTATGCTACCAACTGCAAGTGGCTGTAGCATGTTTGCCATGAGCCAGAGTTTGGTCAAAAGCATGCTGCCTGCGCCCATATTCTAACCAAACCAATGCTGGGAATTCTCTGCATGACAAATCATGCAAGACTGTTTTGTTATTTATATGATCTGTATATATTTCCTTGGAGACATGGGCTGCTTATAATAGTAGCACAGTTTTAAAGGCCACTTTCCTGAGTCCGTATAACCTGTGTTGATCTCCCACTTTAAACAGCCCTTGTGTATACAACTAGTATTCGTATGGTTGAAGCAAAATTGAAAAAGCAAAAGGCTTTTGGAGGCTATCTTATATGTCACACCATAGAAACAGTTGTACACTAATTTAGTCAGCCAATATATTATTTCCACACAAGTTTGCAGGACAATCTTGTTCATTCCAGGCTATGGATTTTGATACTTTAACAAGATAATCTCAAGTTGTAGTTGCTTGCAAAATACTAATTTGCAAACAACAGCAGCTTGCAAAATACTAATTTTCAACCAACTACAGCTTGAGATTAATTTTCAAGAGCTACCAACCAAAACCAACATGCCTTTCCAAACTTGTACTACTAGTAATGGAGTGGGAATGCTGGAATAACTCTCTCTTTCCCACTAAGAACTTAAAATTGAAGTGAAAAGATCAGATGAGGTGAGAGCACAACTTATGGATAGACCTTTAATGCTTGGGACCTCTGTAAAGTTGCTAAGGCTGTGGTCTAGTGACTAGCATAGTTTGTCAATTTGGGTTGTCAACATCGTACCATCATATTCAAACGTGGTTTTATACACTGGAACAGAACTCTTACTTCCAGTGTAAAAATTATTATCAAAACTCCTCTCAGGTTAAATTATTGGTTCCATGGCTCCATCTTGTCAATGAGTGAAAAGGGTCTCATTCACGGTCTTGACAAGGAGACACAAAAAAAGTACCTGTAATTTTATTACAATCAACTTGACGGAAACATAAATTATAACCATAGACTTCAGATGGAAGAGACAAACTAGTCGTGAATAATTGTCCCCAAGAGGATGTTTGAAGCAATTAAAAGCTTGCAACTTCAATTTAATGCACTGTATCTCATATTCTACGGAAGTTGGGGGTAGCTTTCCAATTTCACCTTCTTAGGCCCCAATAAGAGAAGAGACCTAGGGAGAAGTAGGAGGATTTGATTGGTTTCAACTCCTCACTTAAGACTCTTCTTTATAGGAGGTCTTGAGTTCGAGTCACCAAAAAATAAAGGGACAGAGAAATTTTTCTTATTGATCCTCTAGCCTACTGAGTATACTCCTTGGTCGGATCAATTATGAATGTAAACTCGAGGCTACTGGAAACCTGATGCTGAACAAGGTAAGTGATCAATCAGCAGCTGGCTAATCAGTATGTCACGACTCTTTGTGCGGAAAAGTATACAGACTACGTAAGAACCTGACGAATCTTGGGATATCAAATTTACCTCCTCTATGACTCTTAAAGTGGGGTCTTAGGAGCTTAAGATTAATCCAACAAAAGCTGAGATACTTAATGTATATCAAACTATAAAAAAAAAAGAAAAGGGAAGAGATCTAGGGAGATGTTTCCTCTTTTTATAGGTGCTGGCCATCTTTGAAGAATCTTGCTTCTGCTGAGCACTACAATAGTGCACCTTATGGGCTGCGTATTTTTTACTTGGTAGTAAGTGAATTGGAAGGTTGTAATCCATTTTCTTAAAGTCAAATATAACCATGGCTTTTCCTTAACCATCGTATGTTTCTTCAATTTGAACTGCTGATTATTATCTACCTTAAGAATTATCATCCATTCTACTTTGGTAAACTTTCTTCTTTCTTGTCTTGCAATCCACATTAGCATACTTTAATCTTGCTTAGCTCGTGCCCAGCTATTTCCTTCTACCTGCTCTTAATGTTTCATTACACTCAAGTAGTACCTACCACTTCTAAATCACATTAAATTTAATACTCATTTTTTTCTCAAAATTGTTGAAATGATGCTTTTACAATAACTTAAAGCAAACCTCAATCAGGCAGTCTCTTTGTCACTCTCAATCCAAACCAATGCAGTTGATGAGAAAAATATAATACCAGAAAACATGTTACAAGTAAAGAAATAGGACCAGAATAGATGCGTTTTCACCCGCACGGATAGCTCAGTTGGTCATTGACAAGGTTAACTTGGGACAAGGATCAGGGTTCGAATCCCGGCAACGAGAGGAGTGGGCCGCCTTGTTGAAAAGTTGGCTGAGATCAGACCGTGATTTACCCCCTCACTACTCTGTCGGGCCGGAATGTGGGGACGCCTGGGTGGGCGATTCCACCTTTTTGAGACAAGAATAGATGCATTTTCTTATTTGTTTTTGACTCTTGAACTTCCTATACGGCCCTCGTTATCGCAGAAACTCCATAATTTCTACGTTGCACTTGGCATTGTTTTTAAAATTCTTTTCAGCACATTATGTACATACATACACTTTCTTTGTCCCAAAAGGTGGAATCGCCTATCCCAGACGTCCCCACATTCTGGCTCGACAGAACATACATACACTTTCTAATGCAACAAAAGGTAGTGTATGAAACCTGCATACCAAATCTTGAAGTTGAATAATAGTACGTGACTACATAGAAAACAAGGTTTACTTGGTCAAGGAAAGAGATAGCCATTATGAGTTGTCTTGCATTGTGTTTAGTCGCATTATTATGAGTTTGCAAGTGGGATCGCCACACTACTTGCGCATATGGACTCCTACCCTTGTCTGGACCAAAATAATTACCCTTCTAAATTTCAACAATAACTAAATAACACAGCCGCTCAAGCTTTATGAAACTCTGCTCATAACTCACTTTAGACTCTTACGTGTTCCTTATAGCACTCCTCGCCTAAATTACAAATAGAACAGAGTATTACATATCAATTAAAAAAGCAAATAAAATAAAGTAAAAATCTGTATCTTATGGTACTAAATAATTTTTAAAAATTTGTCAAAGAGATAACCATATAACAGATATGTACCAAAATCAATACTATAACATCATACATAATAACAACAATATTTTAGTAGAAATCCCGTTAAATGTAAAGTTTAGAAAAGCTAATAATACGTAATAATAAGACATTAAGTTTGGCCATTATGGATTAGTTTTTGTTTCAATATGACTCTGAACATTCCATCTAAACACATATCAGTTTATATCTTAATTTAAGGCCAGACATTAATTTTGGCCATTAATCCACAGTATATGTAATATACAAAACATAACCTACGCTTTCATAGGTGACATATAGATCACAATATAAATCCATAAAAAGATAAGAAATACCAATTATACACAAGACCCTAGCCATATAACTTATTATTGGTATACAATATATCGTGTATCTCCACATAATTCATACCACAAGTCACACAACAACCTATAATTTCATCATATAATGAGAGCTCCAACAACAAGAAGAAGGAAAAAGATTGAATAGAGGAACTCTTGAACATTTGACAATCTCAAATGGGTCGATATCAATGTTGTCATTTTTTTGATGAATCATTTATTCGGACAGAAGAAGATTATGTAAACACTTATTCGAAATCTCACTTATCAAATTCTATTGTGGAAGACAATTTTTTTGAAGAATTCGCCATGATATATCTGATCCATAAGTAATTTATACATATTAATGATGAACGAACTGTTAATTAATTCCATCAAATTAGGCAAACACATAATTTACTGTAACCTTGCATAAGATTTTTGCAATTATTTCCCAAAATCAAGTTGAAACAATGAAAATAGATATAAAGGTTAAATATATTAATACTCCTTTTTAGTTTAACATTTTTTTAAATTTCATATTTTGAAAAATATTACTTACCTTCTTTAATTCATCATTTTTATTTTAGATATTATATTTTAAAAAATTATCACTTATTTTATGTAAGTTGAAAGCTATCACTTATCGTTTAGTTGTTATACAATCCTTATATAATATATATTTTAAATTTTTATCTATTTTTACCCAAAATTATTGTTTAATTATTATACAACCTTTATATAATATGTATTTTTATTTTTTATCTATTTTTACCCAAAATTATGTAGCAGCAGTAAAATTGTTTAAGTATTAATATGACATTATCGGAATATGGTAGACAAAATTGTGGTAGCTAAATAATATCACAAAGATAGTTTTCAGAATATGAAAATTAAATAAAAAAGGAGTTTAATGAAATTAACCCTAAATATAAATTACATGAAACAATATTTAATGTAACATATTACTTGCCCTAAAAGCTCTAATTGATGCATCTCACCTATTATATGTACAAAAGGGGAATTAAAAGTTAAAAACTCTTCTACGAAAAGTCACGTCACTAGCTGAGTTTATCCCTATATATTGTCTTAATAATTGTAGAATAATTTTTACTTTTATATTAATAAATAACCCTTTGAATTGATTCAATCCTATAATTATTTCAACTCAATATTCTCATCATAATTATGCTTTAAATACGGAATAAGAAAGACGGTTTTCGTGATTTGAACATGTAACATTATAATTACAAATGATCAACTTTATTAGGCCCTCAAGGGATGTGACTTGATGGTTGAGAGCGGTGCTTAACTTTGGTTAGGTCTCAGGTTCGATTTCATGCCAGCTCCTCTTGTAAGAGTTTGGGGCAGCCGGAGTTTTACCTGTAGATGGAGACCTAGTTGGGTTCTTAATGATTAGGTGAGCCTGCTTGGCCCGTCTGTGGGGTGGTGTGCCAGTTGGGCCCTCAAAAAGATGTGCCCGCTTGACCCGCCTACAAGATTTCCTCGAATTCAAAAAAAAACTTTATTAGTTATTTTAATACTTATTTTTTACTATAGTCGAATGAAATCAAATCATTAATTAGTACTGCTATAATCAAAGATTAATATACTTTATTGACGATCAAAATAAATGTATGATTGGTATTTAATATCAAAATGACTACTCTATTCTCTAAGTTTATAATCTTAGGATCAAAATAGGAAGACAAATGTAGGTGGTGTCTAATTAAGAAAGCTGGAAAGGGATGGTTAAAAAATTTTAAAAATGAGAAATAAAATCCTTGATGATTTGGTTCCAACATGCAACCAAAGGAGAGAATGGTGTGCGAGTCTGCTCAGTATAAGATATGAATTACCATAAAAAAAAGTGAGATCAAAAGTAGAAAAATAATTTTTAAAAGAAGACATCATCATCTTGCCTGTCATCGCTCTTTAGGCTCCTCCAAATATTCTTACACCAGAGGATTGCCAATCTCTCTCTCTCTCTCTCTCTCTTTCTATTTATATATTCTCGATCACCTTCTTGGCTACGAATTCCATTTCTTTTGATTTAATTAAGAGGAGTGGAATAATCAAGAAAAACATTTTAAAAAAAAAACAAACACACACAGGGGAAAAAGAAACAAACACAGAGATAAAGCCTCTCTTGTAGAGAGGGATAGAAAGTATGAGCACCTCCTCCTCTGTCCCATTTCCATCTTCCCACTCCTTAGATCTTAACTTATTTCTGGTTTCCTATCTGGGTCCTTTCCAAGATGGTAAATTATCTGTCTTCCAATCTGGATTTCTCTTGATCTCTAGTAAACTTTATCTGGGTGTTCATCTATATCGGTTGTGTGCTTAAATTTTGAAGCTTTTGCTATTCAGGAATTGTGGGTTGGGTTTTGATTGTTATGTCAAGGATCAGATGATCCCAGATTGGATTTCACAAGCACCTCCTTTGATTTTTTTGATTGTGCACCGATCAGATTCTATCTAAATTGCCATCTAAGGTATGGCTTATCATCTTTTGGATTGTTTTTATTCGTAATTTGATCTGTGGCTCCGTTCATCCGTTGATAAAGATCGCATTTTTCCGCTATATTGGCATCTAGGAGTGTATCAGGAACATAATTCTATGAGCTATATTGGTTTATTGATAATAGTTGGGTTCTATTTGAATTATGAAATTTTATTCATTCACTGTGATGCTTTAAAGTTGTTTTGCATTCTGGGATTGGTATCGGTGATTGATAAGGCCTTTTGTTGTCACGGCTGACAATAGAAAAGGGATGGAATCAGATATTGGTAAGCTCTTCATTGGTGGGATTTCCTGGGACACCGACGAGGGACGTCTTAAAGAATATTTTAGCAAATATGGGGAGGTGGTGGAGGCGGTGATCATGAGGGATCGAGTGACTGGTCGTGCCCGTGGCTTTGGTTTTGTGGTCTTTGCAGATCCTGCTGTTACGGAGAGGGTGATAATGGATAAGCATGTGATTGATGGCCGCACAGTGAGTAGCTTGATATCTGATATCTGTTGTTATCAATTCAGTAGCTTTTACTTTGGCTTTCTTTGTTTGGATTCAGTTGTAAAACATGAAAGTTGGCAAATCTATAAGTTGGACATGATATTTTCCTCAATTTGACCTTGATTCCTATGCATATTACTTGTACAGTTATGGTACATTACTTATTCTAAGAAAATGGATGGTCGTTTACCTTGAAATTTGTATATCTCCCATTTGATGAACTAGGAGTTGAGTTTCTCCCTCTTCTTTTCCATTCCCTGTTTCTTCGTCTCACTCATAACTTCTGTAATAAAATCTTCTTTGCCCGATATACTTTGTTCTGGGTTTAAATAGTAGATTTATTCCTTGGAACTGAGAGCAACATGCAATTGCACAATTTAACTGCTTATCCACAATTTTCAGGTGGAAGCAAAGAAAGCTGTTCCAAGAGATGATCAACACATTTTACAAAGAAACACCAATAGTATTCATGGCTCTCCAGGTCTTGGACGCACCAAAAAAATTTTTGTTGGGGGCCTGGCTTCTACAGTTACTGAAAGTGACTTTAAAAGCTATTTTGGGCAGTTTGGAAATATCACTGATGTTGTAGTGATGTATGATCACAACACTCAAAGGCCAAGAGGTTTTGGCTTCATCACTTATGACTCAGAGGAGGCAGTGGACAGAGTTCTACATAGCACATTTCATGAACTTAATGGTAAAAGGGTTGAGGTCAAGAAGGCAGTCCCAAAGGAGCTCTCCCCTGGACCTATTCGGAGTCCTTTGATAGGATACAACTTTGGTTTGAGTAGGGCTAACAACTTCTTGAACACTTATGCACAGGGATACAACATGAGCTCATTGGGAGGTTTCGGAATGAGGGCAGATGGTAGGTTTAATCCTCTTGCCAGCGGTCGAAGTGGGTTTCCTCCCTTCAGCTCAACTGGTTATGGAATGAGTATGAACTTGGAGCCAGGATTGAGTCCAAGCTTTGGTGGGGGTTTTGACATTGGCAACAGTCCAGGGTATGGACGGATGTTGAGTCCCTATTACAGTGGAAATTCAAGCAGGTATAGCACCCCGACTCCTATAGGTTACAGTGTTGGAAATACAAGAAATGATTCTGTTTTAAACCCAACTGCTAGGAATGTCTGGGGTAATGGAGGCCTCAATACTGTAGCAAATCCTAACAATGCGAATGCATTTTTGGGTTCTGGAAGTGGAAGTTTTGGCATCTCATTTGGGAATAGTGGAGCAAATTGGGGCCCCTCGTCCATTTCAGCTCAAGGTGGAGGAACTGCTTCCAGCTATAGCGGTGGTTCTATGGGTTATGGGGCTAGTGATAGCAGCTATGGTCTGGGAGGAGGAGGATATGGAAGAAACAGTGGTGCTGGTATAGCACCAGCGTCAACATTTTCTGGGTCAACTAGTAGTTATGACGGGACATATGGGGACTTATATCGCAGTAATTCAGTTTATGGTGATTCACCATGGAGGCCTGCTACTCCTGATATGGATGGTTCTGGTTCATTTAGTTATGGGCTTGGTAGTATAGCTTCAGATGTTACAACTAAGAGCTCTGAAGGTTATATTGGAAGTTATGGCGTTACAAATAGGCAAACAAATAGAGGTAAGATTTTCATAACTATATTGTTTCAGTTTGGATAGATAAACACAAAACATAACATATGGCACCAATAAGTTGTGTGAGTGGAAAATTGTCTCCTGAAACTTTAGAAGACTTAGTTACATTGCATAGTTTTGTACACTAAAAGATGCACACTGAGACAGTAAAACAGAAATTTGATAATTTACTGTTCAGTTCATTCATTAATTCTTAAATTGAAAGTTGACATTTCAAATCTCTTAAGTCTTGCTGCCATATGTTTGAGTTTAAGTTGCCAAATGCATGCATGCAATTCAAATATTGTCATCCAAACAAGATAACCGATCGCTCTCATTATGTTATGCAAGCATGCAATGTGTATAATCTCAGTATATAAATCACGTAATGAAGTGTGAACGCCTTTCATGTATGTGTTCTATAAATTCCTTTTAACTTGTATGTTGCAGATGGTTCTAATAGTCCTATGATGCTATTTTTGTCATTTCTTTAGGAATTGCTACCTAGGAAATCTATTTTGGATGTCACAAGATAATCGTAGGCAAATGGTTCAGGTAAATAGGCGAAGGGTTGTGAATTTCATACATCTCCCCGTTGATTACATTCAACTTATGAGGCAGTTGATCTTATAGTGCTAACAAGGGTTCTTGATTTGAATTATAAGCTTCAGAGAGAAAGCAGCTACAAGGGATTGTCTGTGAGGTTTGAGGTTTCTTTTCCATTCAAATTCGTGAAAAACATAGGTTCCTTTCTTGGCATTTGAGTGAGCTGTAAAATCTGATTGCGGAATTATACACTCAGGAAGATTGGTTCCCATAAACGTAATCGTGCATCTGTGGCAAGGTGCACTTGTGATGATACATTAAGAAATAGTTATTGATTTTTATTTTATTTGTAATGCATGGCAAAGTTGCTGGTTGGTGTCCTTATAATTTTCATCTTTTATGGGAGTTTGTATGTCTCCCAGATTGTATGTCAGCTTCTGTTTGAGCTACTAGTGTGAGACGTTATAAAGGGATGCTGTTTTATGATCCCCTGCAAATAAGTCACGAAATATTCAGATTCATTTTTCATTAAATCGGTTATGACAACACGCTTTTTGACATTCCTGGTATTCATTTTCTGTTTCAAGCAAGTTTTTACACTTCTCTGATTATCGCTTGTATGACTACTTTAGATTGTTTCACTTTGCCTCTTCTCTTCTAATCACCCTGGCTGCAAGTGGTGTGTTGATGGGAACTTTCTGTAATGCTGCGCTCCAGTTCTCTATATCTCCTAATTTCAATCCTGCCACAGCCTTTTACGCTATCTTATTATAAGAAAATATATTGCAGTGGTGGCCATGACACGACACGCTTGACGTTTGGATTGTTTTAGGCTTTGTGTGCATGGTTACGCTGATGCATTTATAAGCATCAATTGTTTTTTTTTATTATCATGGGCACGGGTTCCATCTATCTGCTACTGGACTGGACATCTCTGATATTCAAGGCCATTCTGTGTGGTCATCCTATGTCTTATCCGAACCTCCAATGGAATATAGGGTATGAATTGTCTTACACTTCAATGTCACTTTCATCACTTCTATTCAGATAACATCGCATGTGGTCCATCTCTTGTCTTCCTCTAACATACGCAGACTGCTTATTATGCAGTATGCTTTCTTTTCCCATCACCTTCCTCTGCGGTAGAGCACATATAAAAACACCGATTGACACTACACCTTATAGGCTTTGGGCTTCTTGGCCTGAAAATTCCATCCGACTTGGTGTAGATGGTTGATTTATTCTTCAGCTTGTAATTATAGACCAACAAATGAAACACTAATATACGTTACGATTCCCAAACTTTTACAGGTAACAGTTATACGTGTAATATGGGAAATTTGTAGCGTTGGCGAGCTGATGTCACAACTTTTGCTCGCTCTTTAATACATGGGTAAATGCCTCTAGTTGGTAGAATTGTGCTTACCAAGTGCAATTTGAGCACCATATTCTTCTTTGGTCTGGTCTATCAAGCATTATTCTTTCTTTAGTTGGATGTACTTCTTTATGATTGTTTTGTATCAGGTATTTTGTTCCCCTTATTGATTGTAAGTTCTTATAACAATCATTCACATATATCTCTATTTGTTTCTTGGCATAAAAAATGATAATAATAGCAATAGTTACCCATATAGTTTTTATGCCCGAAACTACAGATGCATGCGTTGCTATGTATCCATGCAGTTCTAATGCCTTAAATAGGGATGGTAACGGATTTTCAACCCGATTAATATCTGCACTACCCGATCCAAAAAATGAACATTAAGGCTAAAACATGGGTTTTAAATGGATTTTAAATTGATGCTGAAAAATGAATGTGAATATAGATTTAGATATGAGTCCAGTGATAACCTGAATCGATGGATACCCATATCCTACCCGTTTTTTATTAACTCTGTTTTTCTATTTTTTCTTGAATATTTATGGTTAAATATAATAAAATATTAATATTTTCTGAGAAGAAACAGTTTTAAAATCCTTACTTTACTCTTCAATCCTCATCTTTTTTATCGTATTTTATTTTCTTATAGGATGGTAATAATGCAAATAATATGAAGATGGAGTTTTGAATATTGTGGAGTTTACGCAAAGACAATTTGAAATTTTGGATATTTCAGTCTTTGTTTCAGTTCTTGATTGTGGAAAATATATGTTGTCTTTGCACTAGACATTATGCTTATTATTTTTCTAATTTTATAGTTTTTTTAAGACATACAAATCAAGATCTTAACTTATTATTAAAGTAATTTTGATTTGGAGCGTTTGCAAAAATCTGCGCTTTATATTTTCTATTTAAAAGTTATATTTTTATCTGTTATGCACCTCGATGAATACCTAAAAACTCGAACAATCCAATAGATTAGGATATGGATAGTAAATCGTAAAAATCGATAGATATGAATATAGATATGAGTCGAATTACAAAAAATAGATATAGATATGAGTAGAGTAATACCCGAATCGAACCTTACCCATTATTATCCCTTACAAGTGCATGTCTCCTCCATTTTCAAGTTGATTGTATGTGTACCATTTCCATTTTTCACTTCATATTGCCTTTCTCCATTTCAAATAGTTCTCTATTTCATTGTAATTAGTTATTCTTGTTTTGCATTTCAACATTTCTAGTGCAATATTTTCTTCTCATTGCTCCTTTAACTGTAAATGACGACTCCTCATTATAGTCTTGATTATCTCTAATATGCTCGTAATTGGCCTTTTCCTAACTGACAAATCCGTAAGTTGAAATTAAGTGGATATTTAGCTTTGAAATGCCTACTCTAAGTTTTCTTAGGATATTTTAATAAATGTTACACATAATTTAATGCTAATCTATTCAATCTTATCAGTCTCTCTTCAAACTCTTATGGGAATATTGTCATGCACAATTCCAAGAAGCTTTTTAAAGATCTTTTCCTTTCCCACTTGACACTCAATTATGTTATATATGTTCTTTGCACACGTATGAAGTATGTTTTTCCTGACTCTCTTGTGTCCCTGAAAAGCTAAAGAATAAATGATATATATATATATAAAAATACAAAATCAAATTAAATGCATTTATGAAATCATAATGGTGCCACCATACTAGGAACATGCTTATTTCAATGCTAAGACACTCATCACTGATTAGGAAATTTTTCATGATCTTATAAGTCTATATACATATCCTTATGGCATTCATTAACATTATCTCAAAAAATGGATCATTTTGAACTAGGAAAAGCGTCTTGTTATTCATCATTTGCATAGGTATCTGCATCTTTGTTATTACTAGTTTCCCTTTTATCTAATTCCTCATATGCATCTGCATCTAGCCCAGCCTTGTATAACCTTCAACACCATTTATATTCTTTTCTACATTATCATCCGTATCACTCATGTCTTCAACACAAATTATCGTGATGCTCCATGTCATCCTCTAATTTGTTTCCATATCTTTTGTCTTATATCCGTATGCTCAATAATGCCGCTTAAAGTGGCTATATTATTAAGATCTACGTTTATGTGGGCTCCAAAATTATTTCCAACGTCATTACAATTTCTCACTTGTTCACGCCAATTGTCATGTCCGTTCAACATTATTAATATATAAAAAAAAGGTCAAAATAGGGAATGATGACTATATTCCTACAAGAAGGAAAGGAACCATCTGCAATCAACAAGTTGATTTCGAACATAGGCATCCTATTTTGTTTACCAAGTTGATAAGGATTACAATTTAACCTTTAGAATCTATTGACTAATAGTATCATGGGTAAGGCAATGCCAATCTTTAAAGGATACTTTGATTTTTTTTTCAATCACTCACGCTAAGCAAATTTTGGTTAATATTAGATACATAAAAAAATATCTAAAATTGTCTTTGCACTTGGATTTATTGTAATTGCAGTGTTTCCTTTCCCTCTCATAAGAATATAAGCAATATTTCCTATTTTGACCTTTGTGATTTCATTAGGCTTTAAATCCTTAAAGAGAGTTTAACAAGAGGTTATATGATTCGTACAATCATTGTCAATTAACCAAAATTCTAAATAACTATCTTGGTTAAAAAATATGTTGCCATAAAAATGTGGTCTTCATCTTAATCAATGACCTAGGCATCTTCATCATACTTTTGAAATTTTTGTTTGCAAATCACAACTATATGTTTGTTGTATTATGTATATTTTTCCTATTTCAATTTCAGGTCTTAGTTTTTCACCTCTAAAACTAACAGTTTCTGTATAAGGGTTGAAATCTAGAGGAAAGATATAACTTTGTTCCACAAAAAACATTTAGAATCATTTATAGATTATTGTTCCAACGATCGAAAGCCTATGTCATTGTGTCACGTTGACCAAAAGCATTATAAGGCCTAAATGTGTGAATCTTGACATGCCACGGGTATAGGAGAACCAAGCATGTTTGTCTTCACCAATTGAAACAAACAATCTTATTAGTTTTATGCAAAGAGCATTTATGATTACTAACATACTCCCTCCGATTCATAATAAGAGTCGTTTTAGAAAAAATACACGCTTATTAAGAAAGCTAATAAAATTATAGATATACCCTTATTAATATTCCCATAAAATTACCTCGATAATCAGCATCTTAAATAAAATTATGAGAGAAATTACCTTGAAATTGTGATCTGTATAATTAAAATGAGAGAGAAATGAAAGGTTAATTTTGGAAGAAAAGTTATAAACATGCATACAAAGTCAAGAATGACACTTATTTT
>JANPWT010000005.1:24676889-24687340 GCA_024678245.1 Erythroxylum densum
TAAATTTAAAATAATTTCAAAATATATAAATTTCAAATACAATTTGATTAAATAATTAAAATGAATTTTAAATTATTTATTTAAAAATAAAATAATTTGATTAATAATGTATTAATAAATATTATATAAGAGATTAAAATAAATTTAATTAATTAAAAATAATTCATTTTTTAAGTTTTATCTCATATGTAATTATCATCAGTAATGAAAATATAACCATTTTAATATTAATAGTCAAATAGAATTTTGTTTTTATTTGAAAAATAAAAAATGAAAAATAAAAACAAAAAACTACAATAGAAAACAGAAGTGGAACCAAACGACCTCTTGACAAATTTTGGGACTTATTATGACTATAGTAATATGTTTCAAACTAACTACTTAAATTGTGACAACTATTTTTTTTAGACCAATAATCAATATTACAATTAGCTGAGATCTTTTCCTTGAATTAAAGTTAAGTATTCTTGAATTTCTGACTTTGATATTCAGTTGATTTATTTTGATATCTTGTTAATTTTAGTTAATTAGTTAATTAATCGAAAACCCCCCACTTTATTTTATTAATTAAAATTAAGAAATTAGTGTTTAGTTCTCTTAAGATTCTACCTGCTTATATGATTACTATAAGAAAATAGAGAATCAAAATTAATTTTTAGGACTTCGACAACTCAATCATTTGTTCATCCTCACATTATCTTCATCTTTACTGAGCTTCAAATTGGTCGTCATAGGTGTACTCACAGAGTTACAATCTTACATCTTAAACCTATTTAGGACATTAGTAGCATACTTTTGTTGACACAAACAAATGCCATTATTGAATTGCATCACTTCCATGTTTAGGAAATATTTCATGACTCTTAAATCAATCATACTAAGGAACTTCTTCTTCTCATCCTTGAACGTTTGGATTAATTCAAATTAACTTCCAATTACAAGCATATCGTTAACATAAATTGACTCAATTATCAACTCACCTCTATAGGATTTCACAAACAATATAGCTTCACTCTAGCTTTTGTAAAACCAAAGTTGAATGAGATGATTGTCTAACCTGTCATACCAGGCCTTTAGAGCTTGTTTCAAACCATACAAGTCCTTTCTTAGAAGAGACCTATAGGCTTCATTCCTAGGAAATACATATCTATCCAGTTATTTTATAAAAAATCCTTCAGTAAGGAACTCATTCAAGAAAGCAAATACGGCATCAAGTTAATGGATTTGCCAAGATTTATGACCTGCAAGAGTAATACAGAGATTGAATGTATCATACCTTGCAACTAGAGAAAAAGTGATGCGAAACCCTAAGGCTAAAGAACATAAAACCCTTTAAATACACACTTTGGATAGAACATGAACAAGACGAAATCTCCAACCCTAATGAACCCCTAATCAATTATATGAAATGAAACACATATAATAAGGTTGATTTGAAAACTAGAATAGAAATTCACCATAAGTGATTACCTTGATAACAATTATATTCTTAATGAAATAGAAGAAGACAAGCAGTCCTCCCTTAAAGAATTCGTTATTCATCCAATCTAACCCTAAACAAGGTTTATTATGATGTACTTATAACCTGTGAAAAAATAGAAACCCTAACTATGTAAAAGGCCTTTAAACATGGGTCTCCCATCAAAACAATTAAAGCCCAAACTAAACCTAAAAGACTTAAACAAGCCAAGACATAAGTAGTGGCCTACTAAAAGTTATGCTTCTAACGTAAAATAATTAATTAACCAAGAATGAAAGTCTTCTTACACATTTGGTGCAAATTTATTAGTTAAGATGCCATTGACCCTCATCGTCTCTTAGATTTCATGCCATCTACAATTCGACCAATGTAGGATTGAAGCGTTTCTTTGAACTTCTTAGCTCTTAATCTTTTTATTGATCTATCTAACATTACTAGCTCATCTTTAGTTCCATTTCTCTTATAAAGTCCCACGGCTATGCTCACATCATCCCCTCCCTCTTCAAAAGGATTCGTCCTTGAATCTAAATCAAAGTCAGAAGGAGATAAGTCAAAAAGTTGCACTAATATTATACTCACCTGGCAAGTCTATCTTATATGCATTATCACTTATGTGTTCCAATACCTGGAATGGTCCATCACTCCTTACATCAAGTTTTGACTTTCTTTACTGTGGAAACCTTTCTTTTCAAATATGCACCCAAACCCAATCACCTTATTCGAAGAGAACTTGCTTTTTACCTTTATTTGCTTTTTGTGCATATATACGATTCTTTTTCTCAAGTTGTGCACGTGCTTTCTCCTGTATTATTTTAACTTAGTTAGCCTTCTTATTGCCATCTAAACTAGCAATCTCAATCAAAGGTAAAGGCATCAAATCCAACACAGTTAATTGGTTAAATCCATACACAATTTAAAATGGAGAATAACCTGTAAAAGATTGTATAGAACGATTATATGCAAACTCAAGAAATGGCAAACAATCTTCCTAAGTTTTCAAGTTCTTCCCAACAATTGCACGCAATATGGTTCTTAAAGTCTTATTAACTACCTCAGTTTTTTTATCATTTTGTGGATAACATGTAGTAGAAAATAAAAGTTTAGTACCTAACTTTCCCCATAAAACTCTCCAAAAATGACTTAGGAACTTAACATCCTTATCTGAAACAATGATTCTTGGCTCACCATGAAGTCAAACCACTTCCCTAAAGAAAAAATCAGCAATATTTGTTGCATCATCTGTTTTTTGGAAAGCAAAGAAATGAGCCAGTTTACTAAATCTGTCCACTACAACAAATATGCTATCTCTACCTTTCCTAGTCCTACGTAAACCCAATACAAAGTCTATAGATATATCAGTCCAAGGTTCACTAGGTACAGGTAAAGGTATATACAAACCCTGAGGCATAATAATTGGCATAAAACCTTTCCACATATCTTCTTATATTTGACTAATAAAATTATTCTCTAAGCATATCTAAGGTCTTTGCACACCAGATTGCCCCATTAACCCTCCACTCTGTGTTCTCTAACAAGCAACCCTCTAATAGAATATACAGGAATGCAAAGTTGTTTACCCCTAAAAAGATATCCTTCATATCTATAGAACTTATCAAATGCAGCATGTTCACAAGCTTGACATACATTAGCAAAATCAACATCAGCCACATACAACTCTTTCTAATGCTCAGTTTAAGTGACTTAGAAGTAAGCAAAGAAATCAAAGCGTACCTTCTTGATAATGCATCAACCACAACATTTTCCTTACTTTGTTTGTATTTAATCACATACGGAAATGTTTCAAGATACTCCACCTAACTTGCATACCTTTTGCTCAATTTCTCCTATCCCTTCAAGTACTTGAGACATTGATGATCACTATATATTATGAACTCTTTAGGCAGCAAGTGATGTTCCCAATCTTCAAGAGCTCTCACCAAAGAATAAAGCTCCTTATCATAAGTGAAATAGTTCAAAACTGGTCCATTCAACTTCTCACTCAAATATGTTATAGGATGATTCTACTACATTAAAACAACCCTTATACCAATCCCAGAAGCATCACATGCAATTTCAAAAGTCTTGGAAAAATCTAGTAAACGTAAAAACAGGTGTAGTAGAGAACTTTTCCTTTAAAGTATTAAATGCATCTTCCTAATCTTTCTCCCATTTAAAACTAACATTCTTCTTAATGATTTCATTTAATAGAGTGACAATAGTAGAGAAATCTTTAACAAATTGCCTATAAAAACCTGTAAATCTATGGAAACTCCTAACCTCACTAACTGACTTAGTTGTTGGTCATTCTTGGATAACTTTCACCTTTTTAGAGTCAACTTCAACTCCCTTAAAACTCAGCACAAATCCTAAGAAAATAACTTTATCCATGTAAAAAGAACACTTTTTAAGGTTTGCATACAACTTCTCTTTCCTAAGCACATCCGAAATAACCTTAACATTTATAATATCCTCATTTATGTTCTTATTGGAAATTAATATTTCATCAAAATAAACCACCACAAATTTACCAAGGAATCCATGCAAAATATGATTTATTAAGCGCATGAAAGTACTAGGTGTATTAGATCATCCAAAAGGCATAACCAACCACTAATACAATCTATATTTGGTATTAAATGCAGTTTTCCATTCATCACCTTCTTTCATCTTAATCTAATGATAGCCACTTTTTAAATCAATTTTAGTGAATATACAAGCACCATGCAACTCACCTAGTATTATCATCTAATCTAATAATAGGATGACGATATTTTATAGTGATTTTTTTTACAATTCTATAGTCCACGCACATCCTCCAAGTTTCATCTTTCTTTGGCATTAAAAGAATTGGCATAGTACAAGAACTCATGCTCTCCCTCACGTACCCCTTTTTAAGCAATTAATCCACTTGCCTTTGTAATTCCTTTGTCTCCTCTAGATTGCTTCGGTAAGTTGGATGATTAGGAATTTGAGTTTCTAGTACCAAGTCAATATGGTTCTCAATCCCTCTCAAAGGTGGTAACCCATAGGGTACCTCTTTAGGAAAAACATCATCATAATCCTGTAACAAGATCACAAACATACTAGGCAAATTTAGGTCAAGGTCAATATTAGTAAACAAAGTTTCCTTAAACCGAATCAAGATTAAAGCTCTCTTTCCTAAGTATGCACTCTTTAACTCTCTCTCTTTTTCATAAAACCGTAGTTGTGTCTTACCTTTTTCGCTCTTCTCAATTTCTCTTTGCTCACTTTTCACTTTCTTTTCTTTCTTTTCACTCATTAACTTCTTCTCTCCTACATATCCCAATTTCTTTTTCTAACTTGTCCAGTCACTCACTATTGGGCCTTTAATTTTTTTCTTTTCTCTCATAGACTTTTTTCTCTCTTCTTTCCTTTTCACGCCACTACTTGAATCCCCGTTTGATGATTGTTAAATTTTCAATTATTCAAGGTATACTTCTTTGGGTGATAAAGGACTAAGAGTAAATTTCTACCCATTATACATAAAAGAATATTTATTCATGTACTCACCATGCATAACACGCCTATCAAATTGCTATGACTTACCCAAAAATATATGACCAACTTGCATAGGCATGACATCACACATAACTTCATCCACATGTTTACCAATAGAGAATACAACAACTACTTGCTTGGTAACTTTGAATTCACCACTTTCATTCAACCATTGTAGTTTATATAGATTAGGATGTTTACCACATTTTAACCCTAACTTCTCTACCAAAGTAGTACTAGCCACATTAGTGCTACTATCCTTATCTATAATCATGCTACAAGCTTTTCCACCTACAAAGCATCTCGTGTAAAATATGTTATCACATTCAAATTCAATGCAAGCCTAGCAACTAAAGATTCACCCTTAACAGCATATTCATCATTCTCATCAACATCAAAACAATCTTCTAAAGGTTTCATTACCATCATCAAACTCAAAAACAATTTCACGACTCTTAATAAACATAGTCTCCCTATTAGGACAATCAAATGCATAATGACCATGTCGTTGACATTTAAAGCACTTAATATCCTAATTGAAGTACTCTTCTCCTTATCTTTATTTGACTCATTGTCTTTCTCTTTGGAGTCCTAATAGTGCCTCCTCTTCTTATCTTCATTTTTGCTCCATTTTGGATTCCATTTGTTGCTAGACTTTGAGAAATACTTGGTTGTCCTTCTTTTTTTTTTGTCTTTCCACCTTCATGACAATATTCACTAAGTCCTCCATCTCTACATAATGTTACAACTCAAATATATCAGCAATTTTCCTCTTCAATTCCACCCATGAACCGAGCCATTGTCACCTCTTCCTCCTCTTATATATTAGCTTTAATTAATAGTATCTCCATCTCCTTGTGATAATCTTCTACCGATCTAGTTCCTTGTGTGAGTCTTTGTAATTGTTGGTGTAACTCTCTATAGTAGTAAGGTGGCACAAACCTCCTCTTCATCACTCTTTTCATCTTTTCCCAAGTGGATATAGGTGGTTATCTATTCCTCCTCCTATTCTTTACCAATTCGTCCCACCAAACTAATGCATAATTAGAGATTTTCACTGTTTCCAATCTCACTTTCTTATCTTCAGAATAATTGTGACAAGCAAAAACATGTCCACCTTTCTTTCCCATTCCAAGTACACTTTAACATCATTCTTCCCTTTGAAGGATAGAATTTTCATCTTGATGGCATTAATGTTGCTATCTTTTCTCTCAATTTTTTCTCCCTCCTTACTCTACCCGTCATGGATTGCACTTCTTCTTCATACTCGTCATATATTCTTTCCAATTCTTCCTCCCAATTCCTATGATTGTCAATTGATCTACTACGAATTTGGATTCTATTGGTTTCATTAATTCTCTGATCCGTCCCATCCATCCTAGTAAATAACTTCTTAAACTCGTTCATGAATGTCTTATATATCACTTTCAAATTAGGCACATTGTCATCCTTCTCATGTAATGTTTCCTTTTCATCTCTTTTATTGGCCATTCTTATAACAAAAAGCTACAAGAAAAATAGTTAGCAATAGAAAGATAACCTTACAAGTCACTCCCTTGCATGTTTCACTCAAAAGATGGTACTCCATTCGTGTTTAATTAGCTTTTACCCTCTTTTAAGCTTACACACTCAAGCCTTTTTTCGTTCAAGCTTATTGTCTCAATTGCATTTCAAAATTCAATTATCAGAAAAGGTAATTTACAAATAGCAAATTAAGATTTAAGAATGCATTGAAAACACCTTAGAAAGAAGATGGACACAAAGCTAAAAGTAAGTATATCGAAATCAATGAAGGAAAATTTGGGCACACAAGAGGAAAGGATATGTGCTGCCTAAAAAAATACAAAATTTAAATTAACAAGAATCAATTTGTTAATTAAGGTGTAAATGGAATCAAAAAGTAAGAGATAACAAAAATAGAAACTTAGAATGAAATAAAATGATGAAACTAATGCAAAAATGCGGAAATTGAAATTTCCCTAATGGAAAAGTTAACTCAGATGCCAAGATGTAAAAACACTAAACAAAATAGGAAGCTGACAAAAGAAAATCCTATAATCATACCAACCCCTTAGATAGAATTTATGCTATTTAGCATTTCTAACTAATTTTTTCCTAATTTAAGATATGACAAATCATTTTTTTCTTTTTTATAGCAATTGATTTTTTTTGCAACTGATTTTTTAAAAAACACTTGTTGGTCCCCGATTCCTGAGCCCAACTCTAATGTCATAAAAACATGTGCTTGTGTTTGTTACCATGTATGGTTATTCTAATTAACCTTTATTAGTCATCCTCGGTTCATCTTCATTCTCTGATACCATAAGTGTCGGGCCCCATTTTCAAATTATTCTTATACTGAAGCAAATATTTTGTACTCAACTTCCATCAAAAAATTGAAAGTCTTAAGGACTAAATTAAAATTCAATTCCTTCAAATAATTTGTAGCTTTATGTCTCTAGTTTAATTAGAAACAATAATCATCTCATTTAGAGGTTGGATAACAAAGTTATGGCAAAAAGAATCAAACAATGTTCTGTCCTCAATCATATTGCACCTATTTGGTGACGATTAGCATAACTTTCACTCAAGATATCGGATTAAGGTTGTCCTTAGACGATTTAAAAGTGGACTTCAAGATCTACAACTTTCATGAAGAACCTTGAAGATAGCTTCTATCATCTAGAGTGTCAAAATTGGATTAGACGATAGGCTAGACGATTCTGTCTACAATGGATAAGAAGGAAGGTTTTAGTCTACAGTGGATAAGAAGGAAGGTTTCAATCTACAGTGCATGAGATGATTCAGTCTAAGATGCATCAGATGAAGGTATTTCTAATGGGTCTTCTTCACAACCCCAAAAGTTCTAAATCACTAACTACACTCTCCAAAGCACCTCCACTTATAAAAATCATAACTTTCGACTTCGATGTCCAAAAAATTCATACTATATACCGTTAGAAAGCTAGAAAGATAAGCTACAACTTTCTAGAAGACAACTTTATCTAATTTAGCTTATATCAATACAGTTTTTCTCCTGAAGTCATAACACAAAATTTACTCCCCTTGGAAGACTTGAAATTTTGCACTGTGCAAACTGGGAATGTCCTGAGCATAACCATTTAGCTACTAAATTGACTTCATTAAACTCTCAAATCTTAACTCATTTGACTTATCACATTCAACTACATCTAATCAGTCATAATTTCTATCTTTCTTTTCCATAACATCTCACTTATGTATATATACATATCAACAATTCATGTTCAAAAACCATCTGCTCAAGTTGATAATCATCTCAAGTTGATAACTTCTTCAAGTATATCTAATTCCAACTCAATACCATCCATACACAATTCATATTTCATTAACATCAAAAGAACAAAGTTTTACAAATCTTTAATGGCATTTCAAGCCGCAATACATCATCGATATCAAAATTTAAAATATAAATGATACAAAACCCTAATAATTCTCGAAATGCGTTTAAAGTCTTGCTTTTACAAATCTAACTTAATTTACAAAGACAATGCAAAAGTAGTATAATTACTCAACTCTTGGTTACTCGATCTCATTTTCTTCACCTGAAGATGGGATGAAAAGGGGGTGAGCTTGAAAGCTCATGGGTAACAGTTTATAACGGAGAATAAGCAAAACCTTTGAAAACATTCACTTGTCATAGAAAATTTTCATTGAGTTCATATAATACATGTTTCTCAAATTCTCATCATGTAGTCACATTCTCAAACTGCAAAACATGAATGCATCAAACTTGTTCACATGTGATAAGCACCTAAGCATATCAGAATGGTTTGGGTGGATCCAAAACAAAACGCACTACACATTTCCCTTAAGGGTCCTGTGTAGTCGTGAACAGAACGCACTAACGCAATCCAACATAATGGTTTTGGGTAGCCGTGAACTTATGGGAGTCCATGAAAGAGCTTCATGCTACTAGCGGGCTAGCGGGTAGGCGAGAAAAGCTTTTTGTCAAAGTGTACTTAACTTAACTTAGGGGACTACCACAAAGCCACATAACATGTAATTCATGACTTATAAACTTGTTGCCCAAAATGGCACATTTTTGAAACTTGATTTCATAAACTTGATGTCCTTTCAAAATCATTTCTATTTTCATTTCATAAATAAATCATACAATTCGTATACCAAACATATGGCACTTTATCAAAACATTTAAAGGGCAATAAATGCACATTTATATGCAATTGAAAGCATTAAACATATACCTACTTTGATTTTCTTGCTTAAGGACTTACTCAAAATGTCTCTTCTCTTGCTTCTTTTAATGCCCTTATAGAGTAACACAAATCCCACTCAATAGGGTTTTCAATTGAAAATCCCACAAAGCACAATCACTAAAGTTGGTTCTAGAATACTTAAACCCATGCAATTTCTAAACTCTTTGAACTAAAATTCTTCCGAAAATCTAAAAGATTTAAAATGATCTTACCTTAATTATTCTCTAAATGAAGAGTTTCTTGACTCAAATGGAAGCTCTCCTCTTCCTCTTCCTTTTTTCTTTCTTGAACAACCTCAAAATCTCTCTTACAACTAATAAATGTTGAAACCTTAACTATCTTTCTTTCCTTTCTCTCCTCTCCACCAAAACTCTCTTCTTTCTCTCTTCTATTTTTGTTCTTCTCTCTCAATTCACATTTTTCCCTTCTTAAAATAGCAAGACAATATTTCTTCTTCCATTTCTACCCTTAATGAGTCCAAAAAGTCCATTTTACCCTTCCTTATAGACTTATGTTCTTTTAACCTTAAGTATCTTGCCAAAAATACCCTTGAACATTCTTATAATCTTAATACTTTAATTCCATTAATCCATGCAATAATATCCTACTAACCTTGACATAATAACTAACTCCAAAAATTTAATCTATCAAAATCTTAAAAATTCATTTGAATCATGCTTAACTAGAGAAAAAAATTTTGGGGCCAACATGGATAATTGGGGATCAATGGAATTTGGATATATTCACACCTCATGCCTACATTATTAGAAAGGTTCCCTATTAATTACAAAGTCAAAGCATGGATAATTGGGGATCAATGGAATGAAGTTCTTGCAGAAGTAGCCCAAGTTGTACTAAGATATAGATCAACACAATAAATAGGTTGAAATATATAAACACGGTGAAGAGATGTTTCCAATATAAAGAACAACCAAAAACTAAAGACTATATTTTCTTTGAATGCATGTTTTCTAAGGAAATATAGGAGAGCTTAATGAATAGATGCCAAATACCACACAATAGGAGAAACTTTCCAGAAGCACTAACTTGGATAATAGCAGATAGGACAAAGTAAGGATGATAACAGTTACAAGATGTTATATGTGAAACATATGGAAGGAGAGAAATGTACGAAGTTTTAGAGGGAAAAAGAAACCAAGTAACCAAGTATTGAAGGAAACGGAAATGTGAGT
>JANPWT010000005.1:24687440-24700027 GCA_024678245.1 Erythroxylum densum
GCGTGGGTCTTGCACCCAACAAAACCCTGTGGTCACAGGTTCGACTCCCGCATGCCCCCAAAGAGGGGATAGGGTTCACTAAAGGACCTGACGACTAAAGGGGACAATACCTGACCGGTGAGGGTCCCGGCCCAAACCAAGATGCAATATGGATCATTGAATTAGATGAACCTCAAGTACAATGCGTTACACCTAAAAAACAAACAGTATAGAACAATCAAAGCTAAATCAAATAGTATAAGCAACCTGAATTCGAACACTTGCATAACCGATTGAATGACTCAATCATCTTCACAATGAACAAACATAGTTTTTGCAATTAAAAAATATTCCAAAATAACCAAATTTTCTAATCCTATATGGACCATTGTGACATCACCATTGCATTCATTTTAATTTATGTTCTTTTGAAGATTCGAGGAAGTTTTTAAAAACACATAGTATATACAAATAAACGTTCATCTAATAACTTCCTAACAAAAAATGAGATACAGACAATTAAGAAAGAGAGGTAATTCAGATGATACTAAAAACCTTGAAGAAGAAGATCAACCTTTGAAGGCAAGCAATGGTTAGACTTTGATGAGGAGATTTGTTCTACATTATAGAGAATTCTGCAACATTCCTTCCATTAGAGCTCATTTTCACCATCAGAAACTAGTTGTCACATCATTTTTATTCCAAAAAGCCAATCGAAACAAAAAAACTAATATTCTATAATCAATATAGAAGCAGAGTGTACAATTTAATAAGGAAATGAAAAATTATATGAAGTTATATGCAATTAACAAAGTATTCACATAAGAAGTAAAGATCATCGGAACTTAATTTTTTAACCATCCGAAAATCCCCTGCACAAGAACATTCTATGTTTGTCACTCATTGTTAATAAGTCAATATAACTAGTTGAAGTTGAGTTTATAACCTATCGAATATCATATTTGTCTAGATTTATGAATATCATATTTATGAAATTCTTACTAACAATAATAAAAAAATAATGTTTTAAAAATAAGTTACAAGTTTCTCCTTTATATAAGCAAGGATAAGATCAAACACCAGTCTATTGTTAAGGAAACGGTAAATCAACATCCTCAAATATTAAGGAGTCTTTCGTGGAATGGAAGGCAATTCTAGTAAGTTGATAAAGCTAAACACTCACAACAAAACCTCTAACATGATTCTACAAGTTCCTTATTTGATATTATTGGGCACCGATTCCAGAACCCAACTTTTTCCCTGATACCACAACTATTAGACCCCACTTTCGGAACCTAATATTCGGAGTCATAAAACGTGTGCTTGTACTTATTACCATGTATGATTATTCCAATTAACTCTCATTAGTCATCCTCGGTTTATCTTCGTTCTCTGACACTGTAAGTGTTGGGCCATATTTTCCGAATCATTCTTATATTGAAGCAAATATTCTATGCTCAACTTCAATCTAGATATTGAACATCTTAGAGGTTGAATTAGAATTCGACCTCTATATATAATTTGTAAACCTACGTCTCTAGTTTACTCCACATCAAAAATCATCTCAGTTGGAACCCTACAGATCCAGATATATTCAAAATGCCGAAGCATGTTCAGTAAAATAACATCAGTTCATACTATTCCAACAAATTCCTTTACTTTCCTTTAATCAAAATCTTTTTCCAATCAATTCGGAATGCTGCTAATTTTTGTGGAGAGATAGCACAATGTGTGTTGGGATATATTCCTTCAAGAATCAAACCTCTCCTGGAAGAATTGACATAACTTTCTCTACAAACCTCAGATTGGGGTCTTTATTAGACGGTTTGAAAGAGAACATCTAGATCTACAACTCTCATGGAAACCTTGAAGACAAATTCTATCATTTGCAGGGTCAAAAGTGTGACCAAATGATAGGATCAGATAAATAGTGCATCAGATGATATGATGTCATCACCAGACGATATGGCATCATTAGACGATACGCATTACTAGACGATACGTCCTCACTAGACGAAGCGTCTTCACCAGATGATACATCATTACCAGACGATACGTCATGACCAGATGAAGTGCCTCACTAGACGAAGCACCCTCACTAGACGATATGTCTTCACCAGATGATACGTCCTCACCAGACGACACATCATCAGTAGATGATACATCCTATACTCTTGAGCATCTTCACTTATAGGGACCATAACTTTTGACTCTGATATCCAAAATTTGTATATTTTATAGCGTTGGAAAGCTAGAAAGATAAGCTACAAGTGCATGAAGACAACTTTGTCAAATTCAACCTAGATTAATCCAGATTTTTGCCCTAAAATTAGAACATGAATTTTTCCCTTATGGAAGACTTTTCAATTTTGCACTGTGCAAACTTGAAATGTCCTGAGCATAACCATTCAGCTACCAAATTGACTTCATTAAACTCTCAAATCTTAACTCATTTGACTCATCACATTCAACTACATCTGATCAGTCATAATTCCTATCTTTCTTTTCCATAACATCTCACTTATGTGTGTATATATATATATACCCATCTGCTCAAGTTGATAATCATCTCAAGTTGATAACTTCTTCAAGTATATCTAATTCCAACTCAATATCATCTATACGCAATTTATATTTAATTAACATCAAAAGAACAAAGTTTTACAAATCTTTAATGGCATTTCAAGCCATAATACATTATCATCTCAAAATCTCAAATTAAAAAAGATACAAAACCCCAATAATTCTCGTAATGCGTCTAAAGTCCTGCTTAAACAAAATCGAACTTAATTTATAAAACATTGCAGAAGTATAATGATTTCTTGACTCTTGGTTACTCGATCTCATTTTTTTACCTAAAGATGGAATAAAAGGGGGGTGAGCTTGAAAGCTCACGGCTAGCAAGTTTATAACGGAGAATAAGTAAAATCGTTGAAATGTTCATTTATCTTATAAAAGTCATAACGAATTCATAAAATGCTTTGTTCTTAAATTCTCAGTCAAATTCACAATTTTAACTCAAAACTTGTAGTTAAACTATCATCACATCAACATAGCATATAGATTTAACCATCACTGCAGAACACTTAAATTATGCAACAAACTTGACAATTCAAAAAAGAAATGCATAAACAAATGGCTCGAGGGTTTCATACGAATATAATGGAGAAATCGAAGTTTACCCCATGAACAGAATGAGTCCAATTTCGAAGCTCGTGCTACAAGCGGACAGCCGGGAGAAGGTTCTTGTCAACATGCATTTAACGAATAGAATGGTTCCACTATCACCCAAACAAAAGCACATATTTATGCTCAAATCATTTCATGTTCTTTTTCATTTATACAAAATTCCATGACATTTTTTAAGGCATAACATAAAATGTTTCAAAGCATTTCCTTCTTCGTTCCAAAATTCATTAACAAAATTCATATTCCAACACATAAAGATTTCTCAAATCTTCAAATAGCAATCATGCAACTTTATTAAAACAACTGAAATCATTTAATTCTCTTGATTCAAGAGAAAACATTAGTGGCTCATAACTCTATTATAAACCATGTAACCCACCTTGATTTCTTTGTTTAGAGACTTGTTCAAAATGTGCCTCTCCTCTTGTTCCTCTTGCTTCTTTCTTGATCCCCTTATACAATAACAAAAATCCCCCTCAATAGGGTTTTCAATTGAAAATTTCACAAAGCACAATCGCTAAAATTGGTTCTAAAATACTTAAACTCATGCATTTTCTAACTCCATGAACTAAAATCCTTCCAAAAATCCAAAAAGATTCAAAATGATTTTACCTTGATTCTTCACCAAATGAAGAAATATTTGGCTCAAATGGAAGCTCTTCTCTTCCTATACTTTTTTCTCTTCTTGAACCACTTCAAAATCTCTCTCAAGAGTAAGAAATGATGAAACCTTAGCTCAACTCTCTTCTTTTCTCTCAAACCATCAAAACTCTCTTCTCCTCTCTTCTATTTTCGTTTTTTCCTCTCTTCTCTCCCTCAATTCACGTTTTCTTCTTCATTTAAATGCAAGACAACCTTTTCATCTTCGAATCCTACCCTTAATGAATATAAAATGCCCATTTTGTCCTTCCTTATATGCCTTGTGTCTTTTATACTTAAGTGTCTTGCCAAAAATACCCTTAAACATTCTTATAACCTTAACACTTTAATTTCATTAATCCATGCAATAAAATCCTACTAACCTTGACATAATTAAATAATTACTAAAATGATTAATCTATCAAAACCCTCAATATTATTTAAATCATGTTTATTCATCAAGAAAAAAAATTTTGAGGCCCACAACACTAGTTGATTTTTCGTCTTCTTTAATGCTAGCGCCTATTTTTTTTCTCTTTTTTTCATTTTTTTACTTTTTTTATTTTTAAAAATAATATGATAATTAGGTAAACGACTTTTCAAAAAACAAAATTGGAAAACTAAAGAGGCAAGAAAAACACAAGAATAAGATGAACCCTAATTTCAAATTCTAATGAAAAATAACAATAGCAAATAAACACAAGATAAATAAGAATTTATCTCAATCCAAGCTCTTATACCAAATGATGCGGAACCTCAAGGCTAAAGAACCTGAAAACCTTTAAACACACACCTTGGATAGAACATGAACAAGACGAAATATCCAACCCTAACTAACCCTCAATGAATTATATGAAAGAAAACACATATAATAAGGTTGATTTGAAAATAAGAATATAAATTCACCACAAGTAATAACCTTGATAACAATTATATTCTTGATGCAATAGAAGAAGACAAGTAATCATCCCTTAAATAATTCATTATCCATCCAATATAACCTTAATCCATGTTTATTATGATGTACTTATACCCCTTGAAAAAATAGAAACCCTAACTATGTAAAAGGCCTTTAAATATGGATCTCCCATAAAAAAAAATAAAGCTCAAACTAAACTTAAAAGATTTAAACAATTCCAAAACATAAGTAGTGAGTTTCCAAAGTTATGCTTCTAATGTAAAATAATTAATTAAACAAGAATGCAAGTCTTCTTGCACATTCCGCCCAACTTTATTAGTTATGATGCCATTGGCCCTCATTGTCTCTTGAGATTCTATGTTATCTACAATTCAACCCACGTAAGATTGAAGCACTTCTTTAAACTTCTTAGCTTTTGATCTTGTTATTAGTCCCTCTGACATTAATATCTCATCTTTAGTTCCATTTCACTTACAAAATCCCACAGTCGTGCTCACGTCAAAAAGTCTCCTAATAGTTTGTGCCATATTGCTAAGCATAGCCCTTCATTACCAATCTAGCTTTATGTTTAAAAATAGAACCATTAGGAATGAGTTTTGTTTTAAAAATACATTTGACTCCAATAACTTTATAAATTTTTTCCTTTAAACTAATTTCCATATTTCATTATTGTTAATCATCTCTAGCGCTTTTTGTGTTACTTTCCTAGATGTTTGTGAATCTTGTGTTTCATCGTAACATTTAAGTCCAATGATAGCCAAGCTATACCTCTTATATGTCCTCCAAAGTCCTTAGTACCCTTTACTGGTAAGTTATCCACCAACTCATCAAATTCAAACTGAGTTTGAACATTAGTAGAATCATTACAAAAAAACATTAGATCATATGTTTTCTCATTTTTCCAATCTCAAGTTGTTATCTCATTACACTTCTCATTCTTACTCAAAATAATTTTTTCTATCTGCAGACAAAAAGCTCAGTAGCCTTTGTTTAATGTCCTATAACCCACAAGTATTACTTTTTGTGCTTTACCTTTGACATTTTCTTCTTGATTAAAAGACACCTATCCATCATCACTATCTTGCTCTTCCTCTTAGAGACTCCATTTTGTTGTGATGTATATGGTCTTGTCTTTTGATGTTCTATGCCTAAATAGTTATATAACTCAACAAATTGACTAAATGTATATTTAGTACCATTATTAGTTCTTAAGGTTTTGAATGTGAGGATAATCTGATTTTCCAAAGAGCTTTAAAATCTCTAAAGATAGTAAATACTTCACTCTTGAATTTAGTGAAATATACCCAACACATTCCAACACAGTCATCAATAAAGAAAATGAAGTAATTGTTATGGGGCCACAAAGATCAAATTGGATGAGTTGAGTATTGTTTAGTGGCTCCGTATGCTTTTTTTAAGGGTAGCTTTGCTTGTTCTCTTTATTAAAAAGTGTCACATATTTGAACCTTAATAGTCATAATAAGCATGTTTTCAACCTTATATTTGACAAACACTTTTGATTTAAGTGCCCAAGCCTTATGTTCCGCAAGTTTGAAACCCTCTTAGTGGTGCTAGTAGAGCAATTGAAGCTCCTTTATACAAAACAATTTTTTTTACAGAAGAATCAAAGACAATGCATCTTTGAAGTGTAAGTAGTAGTCTTTCTCAAGCATCTATCCAACACTCAATAATTTTTCTAATTGGATGAATAAACAGAATATCAGGATTGAGTTTGATACTTGAGTTTGTATGGACAACAATTGAACCTCTTACTTTGACTTCCAAATATTCACCATTATCTTCCTTCACCTTAGACTAGTAACTTTCATCAAGAGATTTGAACAATGTAGCATCATTGCATGGTGTGTGCATCCACTGTCAATGAGTCATGCATTTGAGGAGTTATTAGTTGAGAAGCAAGAAGCTACAAAAAGTTTATACTCCTCTTTATCCGCCACATCTACAATTTTTGCGTATTGCAATTGATTGTCTTTATTTTTGAACTTACAAACCTTCGTAATATGTCCAAGTTTTTTTAGCTTCCACACACTACATCAGGCTTCCACTAATAATATTTTTCAACATAATTAGTCTTTTTACAATATGAACAAGGTAGAAATTTCTTCTACTTTGATCCTTCATTGTTGTTGCTATCTATACTTTTGCCTTTATTTTTCTAGGTAAACTGTTTTTTTTTTCCTTTCCATCTTGTTTTTTGCACATGAAATGCACCTTCGGTGATCCTAATGCCTTAAGATCCTTCTTTGCTCTTGTGCTTGAAGTGCACTCGTTACGTAATGAAATTTTGTTGAGTTGGACTCTTCTAGAGAAGAAATTTTGGAAAGGAAGTATCCCGAGAACCTTTTCCACGATCTTGCTAGTAGGATAGTCTTCACCAAACGGCTTGATATTGTTAATAATCAAGGAGATTCTATAAGAGTATCTGATAATATTTTCATCCTTCCAGATGCTTCAAACTCCCTCTTCAGATACTTGCATTTGGCATGTTCTGTCACTTGCTTGATATTCTTCTTTCCAACTTGTCCCAAGCTTCTTTTATAGTGTTATAGGCCATGATCCTGTAGAAGACAAAACGTCCTCTAGAATTTTGGACGAGTGTCTTGGCTTTAGACCTTAGACTTCTCCTCATTATCGAGCTTTATTTGTGTCATTATTGTAAGATCTCTAAGTAAAGGAGAAACAGACTTGTCTTGGATTATAAACTCCCAAGGATCATAAGCTTCCAAGTAAGATTGCATCTTCATTACCAGCATTCATGCGTGAATATTTCTGGAGGGGTTAAGAAGATGGTACTGGATAAATTTTTTTCTCCAATTTCAGAGGTCTGTAAGACCAAGTGGACGTCTGATGCCACTGTCAAACAGAGGTATAGTTGTATGGCAACACCAAACTTAGGAACACCAGAAAATAAAAACAAACCAAAAAAATGTTTGAAACAAATTGGATAGATATATTTATTTTATTCAACTACAGAATTTATAGAAGAGGAAATAACAAATGCTTCTACTTTACTGCCATTTTCTCTAGTCAGTTTCAACTGAGGAAATCAAGCAACTAACAGAGAGATAATAATGCTACTGTTTTTCTCTTTTTTCTTTTTCACAAGATCTTATGCTAAAAATAAGGGAAATTTTTCATGAAATGGAAACTAAATTGCCAACACTTCAACAGTTATTATGGAAGAAATCGGATAACCACACAGAGTCTGAGAATTCCTCGTTATGTAAAGTATCTCAGCATACAAAAGGAGAACACCACATTACATGAGATATTATTACAGTTGACCAGTAGTTTAAGCCTCAGCTGCTACATAGTCTACAGTCACCTGTGCTTTCCTCGGATTAATGAAACTAAAAGCTCAGAAGAAAGCCCTACTGCCATAAAACACACGAGAACCACTATTTTTAGATGCATTCATATTCTGATCAGAGCTTGAACTTCCTAAACTGTCCGGTCCACTATCAATGTCCAGAGGAAGCTTCATCTTTGCCAATGATTCTGTAAATTGTTGCATGCTCTTCATGTACATGTCTACTATGTCCTGCTGGACCACATTTTGTTCTGGTTCTATGTTCACAGTTATTACAGGATTTGCAATTTTCCCACCGGCTACTCCACTGGAAGAATCACTCCTTCCATCTCCAACATCCACACTCTTTCTCTCTTTTTGGGCTGACTCAGGCTCCTGGATTAATGTTTCTGAAGCTACTGGAGCATCAGAGTTTTCAGAGCTTGCAGTAACAGAAGAAGAAGAAACACCAGTAGTGGACACACTGCTTGGAGGAGAACCAACTTTGGGAACGTGGGCAGAATCGTTGGTAACACTTGAGAAGTTTTCCACAACTCGAAAATCTTCTGAATTAGGATGACTCTCGGTATCAGTTGTGACCAAGCTTTCAGAGTTTTCAGTTTCCATACTGTCACGTGGGATCCCAAAATACTCTGAAACCATGATCTGGTTTTCGTTGACAATATTCAGATCAGGGAACTCAATCTTATCAAATTCAGTAGGCACTGACTCTGGATCCTGTGCAGTTCCATCTGATGGCAACACAGAAGTAATTGCTGGGATGGCCATTACTTCCGGATAAGCACCACTATATGCCAGAGATAAGTGGACAAATCCTGCTGGAGAGTGGAGTAAATCAGTTGAAGAAAGAGAAAACTCTTTCTCCAAATTCCCATTCTTAACAAGTACTTCCGACAAAGGCACCAGAGCAAATCCCAACAGCTGATCCTCAAGATAGTTTCTCACCCTGCTCATCATGAATATCTCACATTTGAGTGAGCAATCCAGAGTCTTAACATTGAGCAGCAGATTCTCATTGAAAACTGGATTTCTCCCACCACCATTGATGATTTTGGTCGAGACTGTGTTTTCAGGGTCACTAGTCAGGCAAATCTTAGCATAAACATCTTGCTTGTGGTAAATACATATGTTGTGGATGTCCCTGGCCTGGCGTATGTAAACCTCAAGAGTACCAATCAAGCCCTCCGGATTGCCAACCATAGATTCCTTAATGCCAACCTCATATCCTCCGGATAAACTATAAAGGGACTCAACTGATTGATCGAGTTTCTGCTTAACTGTATCAGTAACTACGGAGGTCCTGAATGGTGACACAACAGATTGCGGGGAATCCATTAAAATGCGCAGAAGATAGGCCTGACAAAACATTATTTGAAGAATCAAATTAAAGTCGCAAAACCCACGAATGTGAAATATAGAGCAGGAATGTTATCCAATCTCAATATACGATCTTGAAATACACATACTCTTTTAGCTAAATCGTGTGTGACTGAAAGAATCGAATTCCACTAAAAGACAAGTTGAAAACAAATAGATTTTTCAAATTCCAGAAGCCAACATCTGAAATCTAAAGCTTACCTAGAGCTTGGGCTCAAGTCAAGACAAACTTCACAAAGGCCAGTTGCTAAAGCCGCTCTTAATCTCCAAAAGTGCAACCTCCTGCTGACGAAAATTGTATATATATAAAAAAAAGGAATTACATCAGAAACCAAGTCACAGATTAGTAGAACAAACAACGCAAGAAACCCATAAACCATAAACTCAGAAGAAGAAAACTTGAACTCAAAATCTGGTTAACTTGAACTCAAAATCCCAACCAGACAAGACTTGGAACTCACAAAAACGTTAAGCCACAGAACAGAGATATTAAGAGTTTCTCAGACCCACAAGCGAAGAACCCCTCAAGATTGAGCCTTTAAAGTCAATCACAGAACTTAAAAGCAGCAAGAAGAGTCTCGTGAATAGTTTGTTGCTTGTCCAGATGTTAATAAAATATCTTCTTTTTCTAACTCGGACACCGGATTCTAAGGGAGTGAAACAGGGAAAGCAAAAGGAGACAGTAACTCAAATCACGATTAAAAACAAAAAACAAAAGAAAGAAATCTATCCAATGAATTCTCTTCCAAAAGCTTCAATTACAGTACCGAACTTTCAGAGCAAATATACTACAGGCTAACAGCCAAAAATGTAACAACAGGCCAAAGATGGCACGGTTTCCCACGCAACTCAAAACAGCAACACACCGAGATTCTCCTCCAAAGTCGAAACCCTTCAAAAGCACGAGACAGTAGAAAAAGAAGTTGCCGAAACGGGAGCCAAAATGTACGAAACAAACTGACAAACAACGAACAGAAATGGGTCTCTGTGTTTTTTAAACAAAACTTACCTTAAGCTACCGAGTTAAACACCTAAGCCGATCCGCCAAGACCCAGTTCGTGAATTAAGTTCTCCACGCAGTTAGGGAAGTTAAAAGCAAAGATGTCAGCGAGCAAGAGAACTCCTCGGCAGCAACTGAAAAGCCGAGGAAACAATTTAACACATAGTTGGGTCAATAATAACAAACCCAACACCAAAAATATTATCTTTTTGACAGAAAGAAATCAGGAACAGTGTGTATTGAAAACTCTGTGCAATGGTGTCAAATACAAATATTTTTACTAGGTAAATAATACAACACCCTAACAAGTATAAGCAGTGACGCAGGATAAAAAAGAAAACTACAGGAGAGAGACCGGGACACCGTCCCACGCGTTCACAAGCAAGAGAAAGAGAAGTATGAGAAGAGAGATGGGGCATGGTTTTTGTGTAGGCTTCAAACAAACAAAAGCAAAAGCTTTGGTAAGCAATCTTGCAAAACAACTGTAGTTGTTGTGTCCCAAAGTCCCACTCATCAACTGATGAGTTTTGTCTTGATGACAATTTTTGGTGCTTGCTAGCTGCTTCCGAGTGACACTCTACAGTCTACTCTAAGCGTTAGCTAAACGTTTCTTCTTTCGACTTGGTATTTCATTTCTCATTTTGTTGATAAATATAATCGTTAATTACCATACAATAATAATTCTCTAAAGATTGAAAAGGAAAAAACAGGGGCTTGAGCTTGACAACTATTGCGTCATAGGAAGTGGGAACTTCATTGGGCAGTCATCATAGCATTTGTCGTTCCCTGACCATTACCAGACCAAAGACGACAACTTGGGACACTCACGATTTTCTAAGCTATGTGTTCTTACAAAAATAATTATAGATAAAAAGAATATAAAGCTTCATAAACTAAACTAGACTATGACTATGGGATTCTAGTTTCTTTTATCCGCTCTTTATATATTGAATGCGGTTCTGGTTTCCTCCAACTTTATCCATTGCAAAAGCCATTTGAAGATTGCAAAATTGGGTCTTGATGTGTACCTAGAAAGGGTGAATTGTTAAGTAGGTATGAAGTATGAACTGAAGAAGAGAGGGGTAGGGACCAATGTTCTGTATTTCGTACCGTTCCGGCTGGAAATCGGTATCGGAACGGCGTGAATGGTTCTGGGTTTGAATTCCGGACGGTACCGGCCGATTTCGGTCGGTACCAGCCGGTACCGCAATACCGGTACCTTTCGGGACCAATCCTTAAACTTAAAATGTTTGAGGGACTAAATTGAAAATAATAAAAAATTTAACTAATTTTATCTATCCCGTCCCCGAGCCCCGACTTTTCCAGATCTAGATCTGGTCTTCTCTCCTTCGGTTCCTCCTTCCTCTCCTCACATTGCCGCTGCCGTCCTCCCTCCTCTCGCCGCCGTGTCTTCGTCGTCGCCTCCCCTCAGGTCAGCCAGCTCCTCCTCGTCGGCGCTTCTGGGTTCTTCTTTGGTCTCCTCTCCTCTCTCCCACGCCGCACGCCTCCTCTCTTCTCCGGTGTCTCGCCTCGCCGTCGCCGTCTCGTCCTCGCCGTCTCCTCCTCACCGTCTCCTCCTTGCTGTCGCCGTCTCCTCCTCGCCTCCTCGCTGTCGCCGTCAACGTCACCGAAGACCCGATTGTGTTTGGCTTTTGGAGTTTTGGGTGTATGTTTTTTATTTTGTTTTTCATGTTTCATGGAATTTTGAAGTTGATTGTGCCTGTGATTGTGTTGTTGACTTGTTGTTGGATGATGGAAAATCGTAGAGGTTGTTTCGGCTGGAAGCCTGGAATGAGGAAAAAAATTTGAATTTGTTTGAATGTTGAACAGTTGAAGGCTTGAAGGAGTTGAAGCTGATTTCGGTTGTTGAAGACTTGAAGGGAAGGTTTGATTGAAGTTGAAGTTGAAGTGTTGAACCGATGATATTGAAATTGAAACTAAATTTTGTGACTTTTGTGATTTTGTCATTTTGCCTTGTGGAAGTTGAACTTGAACCGATTGTGTTAAATTGAAATTGATTGGTGATTGATCATTATTGGTCTGATTGCAAATTAAGTTTGGAATGGTGAATTGGTGATTGTGATTTAGTATTTTAGTAGATTTATGAAATTAAAATTGAATTGTTGAATTATTGTGAATGAGATTGAATTTGA
>JANPWT010000005.1:24700127-24713569 GCA_024678245.1 Erythroxylum densum
ACTATTTTATAAATTTAAAAAATATCCTGAAACGGTACCCGGTACCGACCGGTACCGGTACAGTTCCGTTCCAGAGCTCAATCCGGTACCGAGTCCGGTACGGTATTCATAACATTGGTAGGGACAAAAGAAATATATATATATATATATATACACACACACACACACTTGAACTTGAAGGGATATAGCAAGAGAGGATGAAAAGGCTATTATTGCCGTGTTTGAACATAATAATTTGTGGTCATAGCTTATATATATATATATGAAATGGTATTCCAATCCAAACTATGAGATTTCTGTCATAAATATGACAAGTCTATTATTGCCGTTTTTGAAGAGAATAATTTGTGGTGATAGCTCGTATTATATAGTCTATACTCTAGAAACATTTATTTAACACCAGCGTAATGAATGAGAATTTCTCTCCTCCACCAAGCCACACTCTTAGACACAGACATGAAACCAGCCTAATGTATCAGAATCTGCCTCCTCCATTAAGTCACACTCATAGACGTAGTCAGAATTGATCCTGATACGGTAGCAGAATAATTACAAACTTTTTCGAATTTTTTATTCCCTGAAAATCAAATTTACTTTAATTATATAAAATGATTAAAAATTAAACCTTAATTCGTACCTTATTCTAAAATTTGATCATATTCTTACCGTATCTCTCAAATCATTTCTAAAACTGAACTATTTCAACTACCGTAACCGTACAAGTGTCCAACCTCTAACAATATTTATAATTGAGAGAACTTTGTAATTCTTATAGAGAGAGTTAAGTAAGAAGTGTTAGTTAGATTACAGTTTAATCCTATTTATAATAAATTTTGGACATTTTAATAATTTAGTTGAAATTCGATTGTAATTTCAATATAACCAAATAATTCTAATTAAATACTAGTTATGTCCAAATAAGTTTTTAATATCCCATATTGATCCTTATTTATTAAATATTTCATATTTAATTATAAAGTTTTTCAAATTTTGTAATCAAATCTAGCTTGATTAAACTATCTTTGTTCTCTTCAATCTGTTATTTATGTGAGACCTATTAGATTCTCAAATATGTTAGCAATGATTATAAATTAGAATTAGAATTAAAATTAGATAAATTAAAACTCCTTTTAATTTAACTTTAATTCTCTAATTAAACAATTTATAATTATAGATCAAGATCGACATCTAATAACACACCATAACTACCCAAATATTTAGGAATGTCAAAGTAATTTTGACTAACCTTTTCCTGCATGATTTTTCTTTTTTATAATTCAATCCTTTCATCATACAATGTTCCGATTAGACATAGAGTATGAAATTAATGTCTACTCTATTTTAAATCCAATCATATTAGTTTTCTTCATTAATTATTGATTCAATTAATGGCATTTTTAGATTATTTGTAAAATTCATTTCAATTTTAGTCAAGGATTTCCTCAATCAATGCTAATTGAGAATAACATAACATTATCCCTAGTTACTTTTGAATGATGAATCATATCTTGATCATTCAACTACTTTCATATAGTCCATACTATATCCAATGACTACTAAATGAGCTATCTATGATTAGAATAAGTTATAAATAGTATCAAAACATAGCAATCCCTATAGAAAATAACTTTAGAGACTTCAAGTCAAATGATCACATATACAATCATCACAATGAGAAGTTCCATAGACATACAAGTAATGTTTTAAATGAAATTTTCATATTGGGTTAGTTCAGTGAACTTATTCTCTAATAGGCACTCGTATGTTTATTTAAGTATCTTCATACTTTAGCCTATGAGATTGATTACTTCTTTCATAAAGAAAAACATAATGTGTGACAATATTTTTGTGTTCTACTAATGTCTAGCCTTAATAGAACAACGGTTAGAAACAATTTAGGGATGATACGGAATGTAATACAAATCTCATAATTTTAATCTTATTATAATTTCATTTGCAATGTATAATTATTTCGTAGAATTTATCATATATATCTAAACTTGTACAAGATAAAAAATATCTTTAAATTATTTTGTCACTAATCTACAACCAAACCGATTAGCTATAGTAATAAACTAACATATCTCACTTGCACTAAGTCAATCGTTTAAGTATCATATACTATATCACCATATGACAATCATGCTACTACTGGGATGGTGATTAATGAGAGAATTCTACAAGATTCTTGATGAATTTTCCTAACTACTTCTCAACCTTCAATCTTTAAGCAAGAACACATAACTATGATGGGAATAATCATCAATAAATGTCAGAATACATTTGGAATTGCACAATACAACTCTATAAGGTCTACTGATATCTTTATGTATCATACTCAACAAGTCAGAAGCATGAGTTGATCTCAATATCTTTATTAGTCAACTTACCCCTGTAGCAATCAACACATGTTCCAGATCATCGTAATCTATAATTAAGAAATGCTTTCATTGATCAATCTTTCAACCCTAGCTCTGGAAATGTGACTTAAACTTTTATGTCACATCATGTATGACTTTTCATTCATCAGGGTCCTTTATTTCATAACTTCTTTAGCAAGATACGAAAAAGCATTTATCTAATTTGATGTAAAACATATTCTATACAAACTATATGACAACAAAATTGTACCATTATGTTTTGCATTAAATCACAACTGTACAACAGAAGTATTAAATGTAAAATGTCAACCTTTTTTGTCCAAAATTGATCAAAAGATTGCATATAAAATGTGTCGTGTAAAACCCAAATGAACCTTACAATAAAGTTCAGTACATATATCCCTTATAGATATCACTTCCACTTCTTTATTGTTGTGAACCATCAATTTCTCCTTTCCTTTATTTAACTTTATCCTAGTTATAAACCACTGCATTGTGGAAACACCTTGATCAAATGTTCCATTAAATAGCCACCATGTACTTAATGCAACTATCGCAAATTAGACTTATAAATTGACAAGCCAAAAAGTAATATGATGGTCTTAATCTAAACTTTTAAACCTTATACTAGTGATTTCTTTATGTCCCTAGGACCTTTATTAGCACTAAGATCAACTTTAGCATGTGGAGAAGATTTGAATTTTTTACCTTTGAATTCAATGGGCTTCATCTTTGTTTTCCCTTTAGTTGCTTCGAGGGCTGTAGGAGTAGCAAGCTTGAGTTTCTCCTCCTTAGCAACGTAATGGGCTATCAAAGCATTGAAGTCCCAAGATCTTCAATCTACTGTAAAGATGAATTATTCTCGATATATACTCTATTACTTCCCTTTTCTCCCATATACCTTATAATTCTTTCATCAAGGCACTTGTCTCAACACTAGATGAGACCATGTACCTCTGGGAGACATTATTAAAAAATTCATTTTTGTGTCCGAAAGTCTACTTTGCAGATGCTTAGGAATGGATCTCTTAATGGTCATTAGATATAATTTGTTAGACCAATCTCAGGCTTCATTGGTTGCTTTATGAATTTTCAAGGTCATGGATGTAAATGGAGATGACATATTTGTCTGTACTGTTATATAAACTACAACTATCTCCATAGTGTTCAATACATCCTCTGTCTACTTCTTTGTATTGAAACTAGTTAGGGTTTCAATGGTGACACTGATTTCGTTGACTGAAAAGGTGACTTCAAGATGATAATCTTTAAATCAGTACAAATGTAGGATAACAACGATACTCAAAGTTATTAAATAATATCTTTATTGAAAATCCGATCACACATATTATGAAACATCTTTAGGTTGAATACGTAATATAATGCAATTAGATCTTCACATAAAAGCGATCAGAGTAAAAACCATCAACTCTTATGACACTACCTTCTTTGGGTGAATAGATCGCTTGAGTAATAGCTTTCCTCCATCTAATGTCTTTATGAACATCTCAAAATGTATGTAAGGCCAACACCTTTGGATAGAATAACCAAACATAAAATCAGAGACATCCCCCAATATGCAAGCAGAATAATTCAAAATACCAACTTGAAATGCCACTTTGGTGACTACATTCTCATCAGCACTCAAAAAGTCCACAGACACAAGGGATACATGTTTATGTTATCCTCACATTTTTTATGGGCATATGGTATGTGACAATGTAACATCAATAAATGCAAAAAACAAATGCACAGTCTCATTATCATACACTCGTGCTAAAGACATTTTCTGAAAACTTCATTTGAGACTTTTGTAAAAGAAATATCTCAATAGAGTGACCATCATGTGTCACCGGATACTGAACCGACCTCTCGAGACACGAAAACCTCACGTATCTCCCTTATGAAAAGTTTGTTGCATGAAAATTCTCTCAAAAATAGCTTCAAAATATCTTAATTCCTTTTTCGATCGACTATCATGCAATCCTGAACACTGAATATGAGACCCGATACACAAGAATCTCATGTATCTCCCTCATATGATGTCAAGAAGCATGAAAATTCACTTGAAATCAGATTCAGAATAACTTAGTTCCTTTTTCTGGAGTTAAACTTTAATTTATTACTAATGTAATAAATCCATAAAATGGAAAAACTTACTTTATAAATTTTCTAGACTCAGAAACTGACTCAAAACACTCCGGGGCACCCTTATGTGAAATCTAGAATTTTTGTATTCTTTTGGGAAAATATTGTAGCGTCCGTACGGCTGACGTGGCACACCACGTCACAGTGCGTGGCACGGGGCCACGCGTGTGCTGCATGCACCCGCATCGACGCACATCAGTGTGTCTGACGCGTGTGCATCACTCGCATCCCACGGGTAGACGCAGGCCTATTGTACTATGCGTGCACTGCATGTGCCGCCACGTGTCCCCCATCTGGCGTGCCACGTGTATGGACAGGATGCGACGTATGCGTGACACGTGCCCGTCGTCCCATGCTCGTGGGAGCGCGGATCGTGAGTCTCATGTTTTCTCCTTCATTGATGTCGGAGGCGATTTCCAATGCCCCAGGATGTCATTTTTCACTCCATTCAACCCATTTTTTCATAGTTAGCCTTATGTATACTACTTTTATGTAATTATATACGTTAAAAAAACTAAAAACGAATCAACAATCGGGGAAAAATCATAGGAGATGAAAAATAAAAAAACCTTCATTTCTGACAATCTGATCACGTAACCGCTCTGATACCATATGTAATATATAGTACAAACCTTATTACGTACGCAAGAACAACATGAAAGGATTAAAAACGAAGGAAATGCAAAATACTTGATTTCAGTTCCATCTCTAATTCTGATGTCGATTTCAATCTCCAAATGATTACAAATCTCCCGAGGCTTTTACGAAAAATCCTCTCTGGGACACAGGCTATGTCTTTCTATAATTTTCTCAATATGTAAGCTCTCTTAACGAGTCAGAGATTCCTTATGTTTACGATTGATATGAACAACTGCAGAAGACCTTAACCTTTATATAGCTTCCATATTGGACTTCCTTTTACAAGGCCGATATGGGTTTGGTCTATACTAATTGGGATTTATTTTTCATCCAGACTTCGACCCATTAATCTAGATCATTTATTTGGCCTCTTTATTATCTTTATCTAGATCAAATTATGTAACTTAACCGATAATTTATTTAAAAACTAAAAAATGAAATTAATAGTTGTAAACTTTATAAGAAAGGACAAAATTGTCCAACATTGGTTAGAAAACACCGTGCAATCATGGAAGGGATCACAGAGGTAAAAAGGCAGCGGTAAAAGTAGGAAGTAAATGTTGCGCTCACTTTGCCAAATCACTTGCAGCTGAGCTTTTTACTCTTAGAGTGGAGAGGGAAAGAGAGAGGGACTTATTGAAAAAGGAGAACAAGAGTCTTAGAATCTAGCTTAGAGACACAACAGAAGTTGTTCATGCTGCTGGAGAACTTCTTGTTAGATTGAGAGAAGCTGAGCAAGCTGCCTCAACCGTTGAGGTAAATTAATTGCATCTAAACAAACATCATTTAACTACACTAATAAAAATGCAATTCTTATATATCATTTGGCCCTTGTGTCACTCTCAGGAAAACTTTGTTTATATAAAAGGAAAAAACCAAAACAGGTTACAACATGAGTCTAGGGGAGCTGGTTCCCGACATATCCTCTACAAGGAGAAAATCGCACCTGATGGGTGGAGCTTCTAGATAGGTGATCCGTAGATCGAAATGAGAGGTGTAATTTGCGAGCCAGTCGGCGCATCTGTTGCTCTCTCGATATATGTGGTGATAAGCAACAGTTCAATTTCGGGTGAGCAGCTCATGTACACCTTGAACGATGGGGTTGAGGGCCTTGGCTCTGTTAGCTGCGGAGGAAATTAATTGAAGTGCCGTTGTAGAATCCACTTCCAACTCAATCCGGCGATAACCCAGATTTCATGCGATTGTGAGCCCAGTAAAAATCCTCCAGAGTTCCACAGACATGGTGAATAGCAACCTAAATTTTGGGTGAACCCTCCGAGTCAGTTGCCTGCACAGTCCCGTAGAAGCCCACCTGTTGAGGCTGTGGATGAGAAGCGTTTACTGGTGCCATCAGTATTAAGTTTCACCCATCCCGGTAAAGGGATGCTCCATTCAATACATTGCTGATGTCGAGGGCGAGGGCCAGAAGCTGTTGGAGTACGCCATCCGGCTGCCTATCATATCAGACCTGCATAAGACAAAATACAAGATGTGGGTGAGGAAGGCCAAGTAAAATTTGCATCAAATATAGTCAGATTCCTCCTTGTCCATAGGAGCCAATAGGTGGTGCCAAACAGGATCGCCCAGTCGTGTCCTTGGACGCGTTGGTGTTGTTGAAGCTTTTTCAGGACCCACTCTTGCTCCGTCATAGTGAAGAAGTCGTGGGGAAGAACGTGGGAGGGGAAAGTGTTCCACGTTTGGCGGGCTTTGCTGCAATCCTGCAGGACATGAAGAGAGGATTCATCAAGGCGGCAATGATGACACGATCCATCCACGGAGATATGCCGACGGGCGAGATGTTGGTTAGTGAGAAGGCGATCATGAGCCAGAAGCCAGAGAAAAGAGCGGACACATTGGGGACCCGGCCAGTGCCAAATTTCCTTCCAAACCACGTTGAGCTGTTCATCTTCATTGTCTATGAGCAGGGAGTAAGCGGAGGCGACCGTGAATTCGCTAGCGTCAGAATAACCCCAGATCAGTTTATCCTGTCCTAAGTATGGTTTCAGGGGAAATGTACCAACGATTGTCCTGCAAATTGAGGTAGGAAGATAAGATTGAATAACTTCTCATTTTCAGTTACCGTCCACATTTACCAAATGTTGGATACTGAGAGTGAGAATGGTATCAGGAATTGGGGATGTAGCCCGGTATAATAGGGGGCCTAATTGCTGAATCCATGGATCGATCCAGAAACGAATCCTATACCCGTCGCCCACCATCCAATGCATGCCCTGGAGCATGAGGTGCCAAGTAGACTTTAAACTTTTCCAGATCATCGAGCCACCTTTGCCTTCCAGCTTGGTGGAGATATTGTTGGTATCAAAATTGTGCTTTACGGAGAGGATTCGCACCCATAGAGCATTAGGCTTTAATAATGCACAGGCAGAGAATGACAAGTTAAAGAAGCAAATTGAGAAGCTGAAAATAAAGCATAAGATAGAAATGATAACAATGAAACAATACCTCGCAGAAAGCAAATTGCCAGACTTTGCATTGAAACCACTACCCTCAAGATTCTTTTTTTTTAATTACAAAGGAAAGAGAACAAAAGGATCACAAAAGACGAGGGTACAAAGCCCCGCTCGCGTCTTGGTGAAGAATCTCCAGGACAGCCCCCGGAGGCTCTCAAAGAATGAACAGGCCCAAATCTAAGAAATTGGCACAGGCCGCGAGTCTGTCAGCACACTGGTTGCCCTCTCGCCCGACGTGGCGCAGGACCACCTCCCAGTCCCGATGTAAGAGCCCTCGAATACCTGCAACCAATAAAAGATCCTCAGTCAGAACCTGCTGGGAAGAGAAAAGAATATTAATAACCTCCAAAGAATCGACTTCAAGGACAAGTCGGCGGTAACCCCGGTCCCACGCCAACATGAGGACAGAATGGACCTCGCAAAGTTCTGCGGTGAGAGGGGAGCTGCGGTTAAACCGCTGTTGAAATCCGCCGCACCATTGTCCAAACCGATCTCAAATTAACCCTTCGGTTGACGCTCGATCAGTCCCGGAGGAGACTGCCCCATCTGTATTCAACTTCACCCAACCCTCTAGTGGCTTAGACCAGCCCACTGGAGTCCCCACAGGTATAGGGGGCCCGGGGCTACACAGGATTCCATAAGCCGAGCTCTGTAAATTCACTCAACATACTCCATAACCAACCGATGATCACCTGTCGGCCAAAGAAAGCTCTGCTCGAACAAACTTTTGTTATGACAGATCCATAAGTACCAACAAGCCACCCCAAAGAAAACCGACCATTCAACTTGTTGGAAAAGCCGCATCTTGGTAAGGTTAGCTAAAACGCGTCCCCCATTTAGCAGTGGGTGTCTGAACTCTGAAGCTTCAGAAGTGAAACAACATGGCAATTCGTAGAAAAGCAGAGAGATCTGTGGCAGCTTTGCGCAAACGATTGCGTCAGGCAATGAATCTTACTGTCAATAAAGAAGATCCAATTGCTTCAAGCTTCCTCACCATTGAGGCCAAGCTTGAGGATTTGAAGTTGAACATCATTAGGTTTGAGCGCTGGGAAGACGATCTCTCCGTAAAGTTCAGTTCTTTGGAACAGAATGTCCACAAATTTTTTTTCCAAGCTAAACAAGGACAAGCCATCGATTTGTTACGCCCTCACTTGCTGTCTCTTGGCCAAAACATCGATGAGCTGAATAACGCCCTCCAAGGATCTGCTCCTAAAGAAACCTTTTGGAAGTTGAGAGACAAGATCTCTCGACATGATGAGGAGACTTCGGGTCCCAAACTGCATGAGTGGCGTCAACTGGACGTGGAAGAGCATATCCTTACAAGTCCTGTTCTTCTGAATCTTTGGACAAGTTACTCCAGTCTTGATAGTTTCAGATCAAGGATGTGTTTTCTGTCATTCTCAATTTTCCCAGAAAATGTGGTTATTAAAAGAAGGCCTTTGATTCATTGGTGGATTGGTGAGGGATTTATCACTGCGAATGAATCTAAGACGGCCGAGGAGGCTGGAGAAGGCATTTTTAAGAGACTTTTGGAGTTGGAACTTATTCAACCTCACCATGGCACATCTAGCAAGCCACTTCCACTTCCAGTTGTGAATGCTTGTAAAGTGCATCCCTGGACCCGTTTCATGTTGGTTTCTCTGGCAAAAAAAGCTGAGTTCTTGAACTTCAGTCCATCAGGGGTACCGTTTCTTATATCAAGATCATGGCGGGCATGCTTAGTTTCAGGTAATTGAAGTCTTTCACACGTTAATCAGAGTTCCTTTGGTGCTAATGCCGTAAGACTAGATAAACTGTTAACTGTGTTCAATTTGAATGAGAAATATCTTAATCTTGAATCTGAATTCTTTAGAAAGTTGGAAAAGGTTGAGGTTATTCAGCTGGGAAGATGGGGATATTCACCCAAGTATCACATTGAAGTGGTAAATGAAGATTTCTTGAATGCTTTGGGAGCTCAAAGGCACCTGAAGTATCTTAGCCTCCGAGGAATATCTAGAATAACAGTACTTCCAAAGTTTGTCATTAAGCTCATGAGTCTTGAAATTCTTGATCTTAAAGCATGTCACAATTTAGAGGAAATGCCTTCTGATATTGGGTCGATGAGAAAACTCACACATCTTAATGTATCCGACTGTCCATTGCTCGAAAGCATGCCAAAGGGGATTGAAAAGCTCACAGCTTTACAAGTGCTAAAGGGTTTCATTATTGGAAATTCAAAGCGGACTCTATTCACGGTATCCGACCTTGTGAAGATGAAAAAGTTGAGGCGCCTTAGTATATATGTAGGGAATGAAGCAGAGGTCAAAAAGGAGGACTTCAAAAGTTGGGGGAGATTCAATCTCTTCGATGTCTAACTGTGACATGGGGGATGAAGTCTACGGACTCAACACAACTATCTGTCATGTCAGAGCTGTCATTTGCACCTTGCTTAGAAAAACTGGCTCTGAGAGGTATCCGTTTGCAAAGTCCACCACAGGAACTAAAGCCCAGCAAGCTGCTCATGTTGAAAAGGCTCTATATTTCGGGAGGAAAACTTGATAGGTTGAATTTTGAAGAGACCACTAAATGGAGAGTAGAAGTTTTGCGGCTGAAATACCTTAAAGACTTCAAGATAGATAGGAAGAAATTGCTTTCAAATTTTCCTAACCTGATTTACTTGGAAGTCAAGTGTGACGAGATAACAGCAGAAAATCAGAATCAGAAAGATAAATCCAGTTATGAGGTGAAATATAAGGAGGATTTTGTGTTCTCAAAAAGATAGATTCAGAAAGACAATGGATAAAAATGGAGGAGTTAAGATCATTCGACGCTTTTAAGTTTCAACAATCCCTCCTGTTTGCGAGTATTCATAGCATGGGGATGCCCGCCTCTTTGTCTGTTCAGGTTCAATCATTCTGTTGACTGCGGCTTATTTTCATTGCTCTCTGGAACATACTGTCAAATCTGTTGTTGTGACATACCCTTATACATTAAAGCAATAATCTTTTCTCCTTGGAAGCTATTCAATATCTGGTGAAGGCTGTGTAAGCATAGCGATATGGCCTGTATATGGAACAGTTACTTCTTCATACGGATAGGTGTGGTGGAAATACAAATTTTTATGCAAAGAAATAGCAGTTTAAATCTGCTTAGAATAACTTTGAGCCTTGGTTCATATGTTTTCCTTTTATGAGAGTCTGAATCCATTTTCTCGTTAATTTTTCAGGATTTGTAATCAGGAAAGAAGTAGAATGAACTCAGTAAAGAGCGTTTTTCTTTCTAGAAAAACTGTAAGGTAGTTCGTTGTCTAATCCTTGTATTCTACCTACTTGTGATATGTTTTTAGATTCAATGCTCATAGCTGTATGACAAAAGCTTCTTTGCACATGAATGGAAATAAATCTTACCTTTAACACATTTTTGGAAATCACATTGCGTCCTGATCATCTCCATTGTCTCTTCCAAGTGGCAAAGCTTGTTTACTTTCCATAATGATTTGTTTTAAGTTTAATATCTATTCTTTTCTAGACAGGATAGTGCCAGCCCAAAAAGAAACGAAAAAAATATAGAAAACAAAATGTGAATATACGATCAAGATGGTTACATGAGCGTTATACGATCAACATTTATATTAAATACATCAACTGATCAAATACGCCATCTGCCAAACCACCTGAAAGATCCTGCTGTTTAATCAGTCCAACTGATGGAACATCAGGTGCCTCAATATTCCAGTGAATTAAATCCTTTTGCGTCAGCAAATACTCAAAAACGTGTCCCCCTGTACATTTTCCTTGAAGCACTATTTTGATCCTTTCTGTTCCGCTGTTACGGGACTCTCATAACATATTTCTATTCATTTCTTCCCAGCTTTATTGCTTTACTGCTGAATAAACCGACATGAACATCGAGGACCTAAAGGTATACTGATTATCTCTGCCATCTTCTCTTCGGATATCAGAATCATATATTTACAGTTACGATGCAGCCTGACACTGAAATTCGTAACATCACGGGATATGTGTATGATATCTTCAACATTTTCTTCCCCATACCAATTTAACAGCCTTAAAGGCCTTAACTTTCACATATTAATCTTCCTAAGACATAAGCCTGTCGGATAATTCATCATATGCAAGTAACCTATATAATAAAGAAAATGCATGATTGGAGACATTTTTCTGTTAGTAATGTACATTGTTATTTACAGATCATGATAGGACAAGAAGTATGTACCATGGCGCAAAAGCCATTCTAGTAACAAGAGAAAATTTTACTTTATATACTGAATAACTGCTGCACACAGGAGACTGGTTAGCATCTACCAGCAAGCACTCTAGATCTTGAAATGCTAGCATTATTGCCTCTTGATAACTGGAAAAGGCTGTTGATATTATCTCGTGGAGATAAATGTGATCAGCTGATGTCGTGTGATCAGGATAATTATGATTGGATGATTGACTTAGCTCACGCGAGGAAAAGACTTGGCTGCGGGATTCAAATGGTTCAACTGATGCATCAAAGGTGTTGATGCTACTCTCAGATTCTCCCTGGCCTTGAACATCGAAGGCAGTGACTTTCTCCGGAGGTACTGGTTTCTTGAGCAAGCTTCTTGAAGTTTGAGCTATCAGTAATATAAACCTTGGGCCGTGAAACCTTTATCAAGCTGCTGAGCTGTTTCTTGTCAGTCTTGTATATTTTCAATGATGCTCGACTTAGTTTCCTCCCCATTTTCTCAGTGCTCTTTAGTTGGAATCATGGAATAAGCAGAGAACCTTATGAGCTATAAATAAGAACACTAAACACTCCATGGTAGAAGCACAAGAAGTCATACTTCTACAATCCAAGATGCTGGAAATGATGGCTTGATGCTTTAACATTATAATTTTCCAATAGGAATTCATGATCCTTCACCAACCAACATATTCTTATCGGCTCTCTCTTTCTGCATGGCCATCAATAAGGTGCTAAGGTTTGTACTTTTGTGGAAGGCACGTTGGTCAAGGAAGGAGTTTTTATCTTAGGATAGACAAATATGACTGACATAGTATGCTGTATATGAGCAAGGTAGACTGACATTCAGGGCTCGCAGTTCACCATCAAGGAGTTCTTTTTTTTCTCTCTGTTTCTGATTCCTGTCATGGCCTTGTTTGGTAAAGAGCTTATAAGCTCTTTTTTTGTGGATGTTTGATCTTATTGACTTTATAAAAAAGCTATTATAATTGTTTGGTTATTAGCTGGCCTAACCAGTTAAATTCGGATAAGCTCGTGTCGAGGAGCGTTTCATGATAATCAGCTGAATTTTTTGTATTAATGTCTGATTTTCCCCTTTTACTACCGTCTGAAGTGTTAGGTTTTGGGTCACTCCTAAGTGGAGCCCAAATCCTAACATATAAAAGGGTATTTTAAACCCTAAAGAGTGAAGAAGAGAGTTTTCAGCCAGAAGAGAATATAGAGAGGGAGAGAGAGGGAAGAGAGAGAAAGAAGAAAAAATTGTTTTTTAACTTTACGTAGTAATCTTCTAACCTTTGATCGGATGGTGATTTCTTGTGGGATCGACCTGAAATGTTAACCAGAGGTTCCTCTCTCATTGTTCTTCATTCTGAACGGTGGAGATTAGATTTGGAGGTCTCCAAGGTGTCCTGATCTTCAGTCGAAGTTGCAGAAATTTTAAATGTGATATTGTTCTCAACTCTTTGATTTTTCATCTTGTTGATGATTATTGTAGTATTTTGAGTTGAGTAGTGACTCTAGTTGTATCTAGAGGTGAAAAACTCTGTAACTTGATTGATTATAGTGGAGTTTTTCTTTACTAGACTAGGTC
>JANPWT010000005.1:24713669-24759237 GCA_024678245.1 Erythroxylum densum
TGTGTTTTATTTGTTTTATAATTTTAGTTTTTTTGGGGACAAGAAAAAGGTGTAATTGAGTCCCCATCTGATGTCCTTCAACTCGAGCCATGCGTACTGGTTCTGAAGCAACAAGTGGACTTCCTTCAAAACTGGACTTCACACCATCACCTAAAGAACTTGAACTAAAATTAGTTATGTTAGTTGATGAGGGAGTGGGAGTGCAACTCTCCACTTGGTCATTAACTAGAACTGGTTCAGAAGATGTGGAGGTTTGGGGGCTGAATTGAGAAGGAAGAGTGACAAGGTTTGGAACAGTGGAATTGGTGTGCTGAAAATCGTTTTCAATTTTGGCAAAAGGAAAAACCATTTCATCGAAAATGACATCCCGAGAAATATAAACTCAGTCGGAAGATCTATGTAAACATTTATATCCCTTGTGTATATCACTGTATCCAAGGAAGACACATTGTTGAGTTTGAAAATCAAGTTTTCTTTTGTTATATGTATGAGACTAGAAAGAACATGATTTATGTAATTGTTTTTTGTATATTGATGTTGCGTTACAACTACAAGTCTTATAGACTGCTTTTGCTTAATTCTAGGAAGGGATCAATGTAAGTAAGGAAAGGATTGATCCTACAATCAAGGAGATCAATCCTTTCCTATAATCTCTCTTTTCACATCTAATAGGATACGTTCCTATTCTAACACTCCCCCTCAAGTTGAGTCGTGGGATCGACCACACCCAACTTGGACAACACTTTATGAAACACTTGCCTAGTAACAGCCTTGGTTAGGACATCTGCCAGTTGATCTTCAGAGCGCACATACGGAAGACTGATGGTTCCTTCTTCAAGCTTCTCCTTAACAAAGTGTCGATCTACTTCAACGTGTTTGGTGCGATCATGTTGTACCGGATTCTCTGAGATGTTAACGGCTGCCTTATTATCACAAAACAGTTCGCAAGTCTCCTGTGGTGGATAACCAATTTCAGTCAACAATTTCTTGATCCAGAGCAGCTCAGCTAACCCCTTTGCGATCCCTCTAAATTCTGCCTCTGCACTTGACAATGCGACTACTGTCTGCTTCTTACTTTTCCATGTCACAAGGTTGCCTCCAACTATAAAAAAGTAGCCTGAAGTAGATCTTCTATCAATCGGATTACCAGCCCAATCTGCATCCGTGTACCCCTTTACCTCTAAATGCCAATTTTTTCGGAATAGAATCCCATGTCCAGGTGTGCCTTTAAGGTAACGTAAAATCCTCAAGGCAGCATCCATGTGTTCCACCTGTGGTTTGTGCATGAACTGACTCATTACTCCAACAGCATATGCTATGTCCGGCCTAGTGTGAGATAAGTAAATCAACTTTCCCACCAATCTCTGATAGGTTTCTCTGTCAGCAAGTTCTGCTCCCTCTTCCAACTTCAAGCCATGGTTTACCATTATAGGTGTATCTGCTGGTTTGCAATCAATCAAACCTGTCTCAGCTAGTAAGTCTAACACATATTTTCGTTGTGAGATGAAAATCCCATGTTTTGACCTCAAAACCTCTATCCCCAAGAAATATTTCAACCGTCCAAGATCCTTCATTTCAAATTCTTCAAATAAGTTTCTTCGGAGCGCCGCTATTTCTTCCACGTCATTGCCTGTTATAATCATGTCATCGACGTAGATGATAAGGCATGTAATAAGTTCACCTCTCCTCTTCAGAAACAACGTGTGATCCGAGTTACTCTGCTTATACCCATATCGCTTCATTGTTATCGTGAATCTGCCAAACCATGCTCTCGGTGATTGTTTCAAACCATAGAGAGCCTTCTTCAGTCGGCATACTTCGTTTCGCTGGAATCCATGTGTGAACCCAGGGGGTGCTTCCATATACACTTCCTCTTTTAGATCACCATGGAGGAAGGCATTCTTGACATCAAACTGGTGAAGCGGCCAGTCAAGGTTAGCTGCAACTGAGAATAGCACTCTGATAGTATCAATTTTGGCCACCGGACTAAAGGTTTCTGAGTAGTCGACCCCATAAGTCTGAGTGTACCCTTTTGCAACCAACCGGGCTTTGTACCTTTCCACTGTTCCATCTGCCTTATGTTTCACAGTAAAGACCCATCTACACCCAACTGCCTTTTTTCCCGTTGGCATTTTACATTTCTCCCACGTGCCATTCTTTTCCAATGCTTCCATTTCCACTCTCATTGCATCAAGCCATTCTGTCTTCATCTTGGCCTCTTCTACTGTCCGAGGAATAACTTCAGTGTATAATATTTTTGAAAACAATTTAGCTTCCTCTGATAGTCTCCCCCTGGCCAGATTAGCCACTGGATATTTGGACCCTCTCAGCTCACGTTCTGGTGAGTATCTCCGTGGTGGAAGGCCTCGTGTGCTTCTAGGCGGAAGAATATACCTGCCGGTGTTCTCCTGTATCTCAACTTCTGGAGCAAGGACTGCATTTTCATGGTCAGAGTAACTTTGAGCGGAAGAAATATCATGGTCAAATGTATTTACCTCTTGAGGAACATCCGACGCAGTTGATGACTGGGGTGAACTAGGTCCAATGGTCCTTTCCCCGTTTTCTGAGGTGACATCAACGGATCCACTAGCTGTTTTGGTGGGTCCACTGAGTGACAAAGTTGGGCTAAGTAACCAACGTAGTGTTTCGGTGTCATAAGTCTCCTCCTGACCATTGGGTTGGGCTGAATAGAAATATTCGGTTTCTAGAAAGTCGCAATCCATAGTGGTGTAGATGCGACGGGTAGAAGGATGATAGCAACGGTAGCCTTTCTGATTAATCCCATAACCAACAAATACGCATTTAATAGCGCAAGGATCAAACTTGGTCCGCTCAGCCTTAGGAATATGCACAAAGACAGAGCAGCCAAAGATTCGAGGTTGAAGAGACATGCGAGGTGGTATATGAGTACGAGTGGCGAGAAAATCTAACGGGGTTTGTAGGTTTAGGATTTTGGTTGGTAACCTGTTCAGGAGATATACAGCGGTGGCTACAGCTTCGGGCCAAAAATGAGTTGGTACATGGGATTCAAGCATAAGGGCTCGGGTAATTTCTAAGATGATCCTATTTTTTCGTTCAGCCACCCCATTTTGTTGAGGTGTGTTGGGACATGTGGTTTGGTGGATTAATCCTTTGTCTCGAAAGAAGGATTGCATGGACTGGTTCACAAATTCGCCCCCATTGTCAGAGCGAAGGATTTTAATGGGCGTATTAAACTGAGTGTGGATCATGTTATAAAAGTGTACAAATTTTTGAGGAACTTCGGACTTATGCTTTAGAAAGTAGACCCAGGTCATCCTGGTACAATCATCAATAAATAGTAGGAAAAATTTAAAAGCATTATTGCCAGAGTTTGGGGCTGGTCCCCATATATCAGAATGCACTAAATCAAAAACATGATCTACTCGAGTGTTACTAGGAAGAAACGACTTTCTATGACTCTTAGACAAAACACATGTATCACAAGGGCTATTAGGCGATAAATTGGGAAAAAGGATTTTAAAATAACCAGGTGATGGGTGTCCTAGACGCCGGTGCCATAGCCAACTTTGTCGTTCAGTTGTCCCATGAGCTAGTAGTGCGGAACCTTTTTGAGCTACCTCATCAACGTAGTAGAGACCATCTTTCTCAGTGCCACGTCCAATAATCTCCTGGGTCTGAATGTCCTGCAAAAGGCAAAAACCAGGATGCATGAGCACTGTGCAATTCAACTCCCGTGTCACTTGGCTGATAGACAATAATTTACAAGTAAGCGAAGGAACATATAAACAATGAGATAACTTCAAAGTAGGTGACAATTCTACTGCCCCTGCACCACAAACTGGTGTAAATTCCCCATTGGCTGTCTGTATTTGAGCTTTATTGGGTTTGGATAGGTTGATAAAGTCGTTGGGATCATGGGTCATGGTATCAGTAGCCCCACAATCAAACAACCACCTATTGCACTTCCTTTTTCCACATTCTTGGGTTATACCTGATTTTTCACCTCTGTCTCTCCCAACACCCACTGCTGCAAAACCTCCATTATTATTCTCTGCAGTGCCGTCGTTGGTGCTGGCGGCCTCAGAGTTGCCCATCGCGGTGGCAGCGCTGCCAGTACGTCTCTGATTTTCTTTGTTCCGTCGCTTGGGATTGTCACGCCACCAATCTGGAAAACCAACTAGATGGAAACATTCTTCACGAGTATGTCCAGTCCCGTTACAATGAGAACATTTAAGGTGCGATCTGTCCTCTTTATTTCGAGACCGACGGTTGAATTCTTCCCCAGAATTGATTCTTGGTTTGTCCCAATTATTTTTGGTTACTGACGCCGTCACTGACTTGGCTGTCTCTTGAAAGGGCTTAGTCCCTTGTCCTCTGACCACTAATCCGGATCCCACTCCTAATGATGTATTATCATTGCCATTGTATGTAGCCACCGACGGGTTCAAGATGTTTAGTCGTGAGGCTTCTTTGCGAACAGCAGCATAAGCTCGTTCCACTGAAGGTAATGGATCTTCTCGCAGCAAGTCTCGTTTCACTGAATCAAATTTGTTACTCATACCTGCTAGGAATTGGTATAATCTGTTTTCTTGCTTCAATTTATTATACATGGTGATATCTGTGGCACACACCATTGGATTCGGTTGACGAACATCAATTTCTCGCCACATCCCCTGGAAATTACTGTAATATTTTTCCAGAGAAAGTGTTCCTTGTTGAAATTGGTTAGCCTTTGAGATGAGATCATAAATCTGCAGTGCTCCATCCCCACTGCAATATGTTGCTGTTATTCCATTCCATAGTTCTCTGGATGTAGGATATTCGATGTACTGTCCCACTAGTTCTGGTTCTATTGCTCCAATAATCCAGGAAAAAATTTGGAGATCACTTTGCCGCCATCTGTTGTATCCCGGATCTGTTGGTGCTGGGGAAATTGTATTACCAGTGATGAAATCCAATTTTCCCTTTGCGCCAATGGCAAGTAGCATAAGACGTGACCACAGGGAGTAGTTGTTGTCATTCAATTTGATTGCTATTGAGATTGTTTGGTTAGATTCGGACTGATTTGTGGTATGTTGTTGCAGGATTTGGGCAATTTGGTTTGACAGCATCTCAGTGGCTTCTGAGATTGCTGGGTGATGGGTGCTGCTACTACTAGTATCTTCGGCCATGGTTTATGAGATGGGTAGAAAACAGGCATACGATGAAACAGTGAACAACCCTAAAATCGTAGCTGCTTTGATACCATATGAGACTAGAAAGAACATGATTTATGTAATTGTTTTTTTGTATATTGATGTTGCGTTACAACTTCAAGTCTTATAGACTGCTTTTGCTTAATTCTAGGAAGGGATCAATGTAAGTAAGGAAAGGATTGATCCTACAATCAGGTGAGATCAATCCTTTCCTATAATCTCTCTTTTCACATATAATAGGATACGTTCCTATTCTAACAATACACGTTCCACCAACTTGTATATTTGAACTGGCGCTGAGTTTTCAGTTCTACGTTTATGCAAGCACAATATATAAGCTGATAAGGTTTGTATTGGTAAAAAGCGTGACAACTTCGTACATCCGCAAGAAAGATGAGTAAAATTGAAAGTACCAGGCACATGGAATGTTCATCTAATTGGTTATATTAGATGTACATAAAACATGAAGACCATTACCATCTGATGACATGCAAATTATAAGTCAAAAATGACACTCTTCTACCATTTCCCCCCTCGTATTTCCGGTCTTACGGTCCCAACATCTACAAGGGCTGAGTACCATATGAAGCAGACAATTTTCCTAATGCTTTCAGAATTGTAGCAATAACATGAAACACTAAACAAAGAACTATGTTGGGAATCTATGCGTTACTCCCTAGGCCGTGCCAACCACAAAGAACTAAGTGCCCGGAGTCGTGATGTATAGTCATGGATAACAAGAAAAGCTCGAGCAGCCTGTCGAGTAGTCAAAATTCGATGCATTTGTTGCAGAGTTTGTTGTCGTAATAGGTCAGCCTGACAAGATAAAGGACAGAGATTATAAGAGTATACAAGCCACTCCTGTATACAAATTATCATTGAAAAACAATTTCAATTTGTATGGTTAAACACAATATTTACTTGATGAAGGAAGTTCTCTAAAGTTGCTAGTTTTCCCATCGCACTTGCCATTTGGCCCATGTAGTGAGCAACATTTCCAGATCCAGCAGGGCCCAGACTGGCAGATGAAAGTGTATCTACAAGAGATTGTTGCAAAGCTTCCATTCCTTGAGATAAGGCATCTTCCGCCTGTTGGGAGGACTGCTGCAGATTGCATACTCCCATCAATTGTTGATCTGTTAGGGGCTCAAGATGGTTTGCCAGTATCTGCATTTAAGGACAAAATTCATGTAAATCAGTTCAATCAAGCAATTAAGCATCAATACACAAATAATCTTGTATATTTAATGGTCAACCACCTTAAGAATTTCTGAAGAACGAAATCCACCCATCCACATGAAACATCTCTCAGCAGATGTCTTCCACATGCCTGAGAGGATGTGAAAAACATCAGCCTTTGCACCGATGCTCTTCAGCCGAAATACCTCTTCATAGTGAGCCATTACACCATCAACAAGAACACGTAATTCATTGTCAGCCATATGAGAATTGACAGCAGATCTTAGGTCACTGATAAGCCGTTGGTGTTCATCTAGCCACCGTGCATACTCCATGTCAAATGCTAAGGACCCTTTAAGTACAAGTCATTGTTAGATTCATACACCAGGACTACCCTAGAGCTCATGTTTTTAACATTCAAGGACAATTCTGATTCAATGAAATCATAGCTACTTCACTGCAAAATTGAATGGAACATGGATTGTTAATTTTAAATACTAGTCCTCCATTTGCGATGCCAGCTGTGACAACTCAAACAGGACATTAATGTATTAAAAAGCATCTATGAGTGGCACAATGCATCCATAAAAATTGCGGATACCATATCAAAAATATTTTTCATATAGTTCATATGATCTGTTCTATACTAATTGATCCAAGGTTATTTTCGAAGATTAAGGTTTGAAGAAATCAGCCTGAAGACCCCTTACCATTTCCAGGTATTGAATAGGTATGATCTCCCGAATAACCAGTAGAGATAAAGATTCCCTGCAGAGAAAAACTAAACGCATCTGAAGAAGTGATAATACTTTAAAGGCTCAAAGCATCGACATTATATTAAAAATACAAGTATTTGCACCTGTTGGCGAGCTCGTTGAAGCTCTTCCTCTATTTGTGTAAGCCTGAGCCGACTATTCTCGAGCTGCTGAACATATGCCTATCCAAAACCAAAACCTATAAATGATCCAAATGTATTTCACTTATTAACACAAAATGTCCATTCAATTCACCTTGCAAAGGCGGAACAAAAATAATTGTCAGCTCAAACATACAAAAAATGATCAGAACCAATGAATGCAAAGAACAGATTAAAGAATGGTCAATGCACAACTTGTAAGTGTATAACAAGCTATTCATTTGCTAACATCATTTGACACAGTAGTAAAAATCCATTACTTTCTTCCTCAGTCGACTCTTTCTTGCTGCTTCTCGATTCTGGGCCAGCCTTCTTAGGGTCTGCACAGAGTTACAATTGAAACTTTAGGCACAACCTGTAAGCAGCAAGACAATTTCCAGTCACAATTGAATGAGCACTATCCTGTCGACAACCTTTTGATCACCATGTTTTGGATTGGATTGATCCCGAGAATCCACTACCACAGCTGTACCGCGGCGAACTCCTTGAAGCTACGCAAGTTACAAAATCACAAATCAAATATACAATAAAAGGCATGCAGCAGCTGATGCCCCCAGATATTTATTTAAGACCAATTGTATTCTTGTAATTTTGATCTAAAGGTTTGAAATTCTGTCAAACCATTTAGTTAGTTACTCATGTTGCGCAGTGATTGGGATGAAAACATTTTGTCACTAGTGCTCTAAAAGGTAAACTTCGCGGACCATCCAAAAGCAGATTGTTCCAAAAAAAAAAAACTCCAGCAAAGTAGGTAACTACTTAGGATCCTATGCAGTGGTAATTCTAATTCACTGTGGATTCTTAATTACCCAACTGGTCCACCATTGAGCAAAAAGATTCTCAATTGGCAAACAAATGAACTTGGGAACAGTAAAGAACACAGCATGTTTCCAGATAAACAGACGCGCCCAAAAAAACGAATAAAACCTGTTTCTTGTCATCAGTGTCAACATCTGTTGAAGTATCAGTTTGTTGGCTGTTATCTGCCATCCCTGAGTCTCCCCAGTTCTCAATACCGTGCCCGTTTCCCAACGAACCAATTGGTGTCCCCTTGTGGTACATGTATTGCCCTGTGTCCAGAAACCCAGTTCCTGTAGTTGCTATCTCTGACGGCCCAATACTCTATAAAATGAACCCCACAAATGAATGGTCATTGATCACAATAACCATAAACACAAACTATAAGCCAAAAGAGAGGAGTCAGTAGAGGATCTACCGTGCTCAAGACAGCTGCGTACTGTAAGTTGCTGGACATAACAGCGACATTGCCGGATTTTAAACTGAAGATGGAGCCTACAACCGCAAGTAGTTAGAGATAGTAAACATTCTAGTTTATCATTGAGTATATATATTGTACAATGTATAAATGCATAATGACACACAAAACACGCACACGCACACATATATATATATATATAGAGAGAGAGAGAGAGAGAGACTTGGACTTAAATCAACAGCATCGTCTTCGGGAAAAGCTGAAGCTGGTTGATCAAGCTGTCCAAGATCCGCAAAACGCGTCTGGTTTCTACGATCATCTTGTCCTCTGTATTCCGCCCGTACCAACAAAGCAACAAGAAGTCACAAAAGAAAGAAAGCAAACATTTTTCTTCTTCGAAGACAATACATACAACATTTTTCTCGAGAGCCCACATGCACAATCATAACAAGCTAACCACCAAAGAAGAAAAAAAACCAGGCTAAAAGCTAGAATGGAGGAGAAAAATAAACAGTACCTAAGAAAGAAAGAAGTGGGGTGGCAATACATTTCAGGGTGATGAATGGTGGAAGGAGCTAGTTTGAAGCTTTGCATGTTAAAGATTGCGTCTTTTGTATCATAAGAGAGAAAAAGGAGTACGATTGTGCCTCGTGAAAAACAGGGAAGCTAGAGAAGTCGTAAAAACAGATGGAAAAGGCAAAAGCATTTAGTGAGGAAAAGGTGGAAGAAAATCTCCTTGTGATCTTTTATGGAAGTGGATAGCGTATCTGCTTTAGTTCATGGTCATGGATTTGTAATTGTAAGAAGCGAAACACCAAATGGGTCTCAGGCTTTTTATTATTGCGTTCTGACATGGGATTTTAGTCTCCCAATAACCCCTCCACACATTTCAATAGCATATTCCACCTGCTTGTTAAAGCGTGCATTTCACTCTCTCTTGTCACGAAATTCGATTAGCTCTATCTCTAATATACTATAAGAGTAACCAATGACCTGCGTGTAATTTGTGTTCAATGAGTCAAATTTAATTTCAGAGACCTAAGCCGAGCACGATTAACAGAATTACTGAAATTTTCACTCTCCAATCTTGTTAATAAAATAATATTGTCTTAAAGTTCAACCTACAAATTCATATTTAAGATTTTATCAAGGAATAATGTTACAAAAATTTTGTTTTTAATGGAAAGCAAGTCAAAATATAATATTTTTCTTTATCAAAAATATTTATTGAATTTTTAAAACAACAAATTTTCTATATCAAGAAAAAAACTTATTCTATACAAGTTTGTAATTATATTTAATATATAAACATTTTAATTGAATAGACTAAAATAATCCCTTTGGAGTATTATTTTAGAATTTTAACAAGTTTCATGACTTTGTAACAATAAATTTTATAATTTCCTGCATAATGTTTATTTCTAAATTGAGTTTTGCACTTCACTTTTAGTAATTTATTGTAAATTTACTTTAAGCATTAACAGATTAATAACACTAAATTCATTAAACTATGAATCAAAATTTGAAATTACAGTAGTTTTATCATACTCCCTTCTATATTGTAAAATATAAAGCACCGTTTTGGAATAATATTATTATAAACTCTACCTAGAAGATGCTCGTGCCAGGTAGCTAGTGAAGCTCATGTCCACTTGCATTGTAGCTCTTTTCTTTTCTTTTTATTACAATGGAAAGAGAACAAAAGGATCACAAAAGACAGGGATACAAAGCCCCGCTCGCGTCTTGTCGAAAAAGCTCCAAAATGGCTCCCGGTGACTCTCGAAGAATGAACAGGCCCGAATCGAAGAAATTGGCACAGGCCGCGAGTCTGTCAGCACACTAGCTGCCCTCTCGCCCGACGTGGTGCAGGACCACCTCCCAGTCTCGATGTAAGAGCCCTCGAATATCTGCAACCAACAAAAGATCCTCAGTCAGAACCTGCTGGGAAAAGGAAAGAATATTAATGACCTCCAAATAATTGATTTCAAGGACAAGCCGGCGGTAACCCCAGTCCCACGCCAATATGATGCCAGAATGGACCCCGCAAAGTTCTGCGGTGAGGGGGGAGCTGCGGTCAAACCGCTGTTGAAAACCGTCGCACCATTGTCCAAACCGATCTCGAATTAACCCACCGGCCTACACCCAATCAGTTCCGGGGGAGATTGCCCCATCCGTATTCAACTTCACCCAGCCCTCCAGGGGCTTAGACCAGCCCACTGGAGTCCCGACAGGTATAAGGGGGCCCGGGGCTACACAGGATTCCATAAGTCAAGCTCTGGAAATCCACTCAACATACTCCATAACCAACCGACGACCACCCGTCGGCCAAAGAAAGCCCTGCTCGAACAAACTTTTGTTACGTCAGGTCCACAAGTGCCAACAAGCCACCCCAAAGATAACCGACCATTCAACTTGTTGAAAAATCCGCATGTTGGTAAGGTTAGCTAGAACCCACGCGCTGTCCCCCTGGTGGAAGAAATGCGGCCCCAGCACATCCCGAGGGAACTAGGCCCAAAAACTGCGCACCCGTAGGCAATCCCGCATCACATGGATCGTAGTCTCATCATGCCCACAGGAAGGGCATCGGCTATTTGTGGTAAGGCGCCGGAGGACGCGTTGCCGATTCGTCAGAAGTTTACCGTGCGCTAAGAGCCACAAGAAGGACCGGATCCGTTGAGGACCAGCCCATTTCCAAACAATTTCCCACACATTTGGCTGCGGGCCAACCTTGGGACACTCTTGTAACTCATAAGCCGAAGCGACGGTAAACCTCCCATGGGAGGTGGGGCCCCAAAGGAGTTGATCGGCCACGCCCTCAGCGAACGAAGGTCGCATGGAGGCTAGGTCGAAGCAGACTGCAGTCAGGAGATACTGCTGAAACAGGGGTCAGAGCCAGGTGCCTTGCCCGTCCGTGAAGTCGGCCATCGTAGCATACAGAATAGTGTCGGGGACGCCCAAGGTGGCCTGGTGGACCAAGGGTCCCCACCCACCTACCCAGTTACCAAGCCAAAATAAAATACGGCGACCATTCCCCAGAACCCAACGGTTGCCCTGACAAATAATTGACCAGACTGTCGACAGGCTTCGCCAGACCATGGAAGCCCGGGGCCTCGCTAAAGTGCTGGGCAAATGATGCATATCCAATCGGTGTTTCCCACATAGCACATGAACCCACAGGGCAGTAGGATTGACCATCAACGCCCAACCTAATTTGGCAAGTAACGCGTCGTTGGTGGTGCGGAGGCGTTTTATGCCCAAACCCCTCGCGGACTTTGGCTGGCAGACGGTGTCCCAGTTCACCAGATGGAGCCGACGCTGCGAGGCGGTCGTGCCCCAAATAAAATCACGCATGAGCTGCTCAAGATCATCACAGAGGCGGCGTGGGAGCCGAACTGTCTGCATGGTAAAAATGGGAAGAGCGGAGATGACCGACTGAGCTAAGGTCACCCTACCAGCCATAGACAGAGTTTGCCCACGCCAACCTGTGAGCTTCTTTTGTGCCGTATCTAGGATATGTTGGAAAGTCCGTCGGGAGACACGCTCATGAAACAATGGGATCCCAAGATACCGGCCCAAATTAGATGTACAGCTTAGACGAAGACCCTGACTAAGCCACCGGGCAGTCACCTGGGGCACATTCCTCGAGAAGAAGATCCGGGTCTTCTCAAGGCTTATCTTCTGACCAGAAGCAACGCAGAAAGTCTGTAAGGTATTGGCGATAACATGCGGCTGGGACTCAACCGCTTCTGCAAAGAGGACCAGGTCATCAGCGAAGAAAAGATGGTAGAGAGGAGGCCCCGACCGACTTAGCCAGATGGGCCGTCAATAGCCCTCAGCCACCTGCTGTGAAATAAGGTGGCCGAGGCACTCCATGTAGAGGACAAACAGGTACGGAGAAAGTGGGTCGCCTTGACGAACACCCCGAGACGGGCAAAAAGCATCGGAGAGGTGCCTTGCCAGGCCACACAAAACGACACCCTCGTGACACAATGCATGATGACACGGATCAGGTACGCAGGAAGCCCGATCGCAACCAAGGTGTTTTGGATAAACGTCCAACGAAGTCGATCATAAGCCTTCTCCAGATCGACTTTAATGGCTAGAAAGCCTGTTTGGCTCGATTTCGTCCGCATTGAGTGAATCGCTTCCTGGGCAATGAGAATATTGTCTATAATCCGCCGGCCAAGAATGAAACTACACTGGGTCTCCGCCACTAGCTGAGGCATATAAGATTTCAACCAATTAACAATAACCTTAGCGATGGCCTTGTAAAGCACAGTGCACAGGCTAATAGGCCGAAACTGAGAAACCTGCTGGGGAACCGGAACTTTGGGAATGAGGACCAGAAGCGTTTGATTCAGGTCCGATTCCCAATGATCCTGGCTGAAGATTTTTTGGATAAACGCCACCACCGCAGAGCCAACCGTCTGCCATTGGGACTGGAAGAAGAGCGCATTAAACCCATCGACCCCGGCAACTTTGTTGGGGTTCATTGTAAAAATAGCACTCTTGATTTCGTGAGACGAAATCGACAACTCCAGGTCGCGGATCTGCGAGGGCGAGAGGGAAGGGACCCCTTCAGGAGACGGAAGCGGGATGGATGCCCCAACATCCTCAGTATAGAGCTGGGCATAGTAGTTGTGGACGAGCCACCGCAGGCAGTCCGGGTCCGTAATCTGCGTACCATCGGAGTCAGTGAGCCGAACAATCCGCAGTTTTTTGCGCTTGGAGAGGGTAACGGAATGGTAGAATTGTGTATTGCGATCCCCCCTCGAAAGCCACTAACACCGGGCCTGCTGGTGCCACAACATTTCCTCCTCATTGAGCACCTGCATAAGATCACGGCTCAAATGATCTTCCAGGTCAATCAGAGAATCAGCGGGGTCATCAGTCATAGCCCCCTGAATGCCCCGTAACCGGGCCATCAGCCGACGTTTGCGATGCAGAATATGCCCAAAGACATGGGTGTGCCAATGTTGAAGATGGGTTGAGAAGCGCATAAGAGATTGGCTCATGGTTCCCGCTCCGGGACGCCAATGTTGCGCCACTAACCCAGAAAACGTCGAGTGAGTGACCCAGGCATTCTGAAAGCGGAAATGCTGGGGTCGGCAGGTCCCGGCTGGATGCGAATGGATATGAAACAAGAGAGGCCAATGGTCCAAACCAAGAAAGGGGAGGTGATGATTGAGGGAGTGGGGAAAAGTTTGGAGCCAAGGAGTGGACCCAAATACTCGATCCAACCGGGCTTGAACAGACCCACGCCTCCAAGTAAATTGCGAGCCCACATAGCCCAGATCATGAAGCCCACATTGATGGACCCAAGCCGTGAACCGGGAGTTAACAACTCTGGAGGAGCGGGCCCCGCCCCGTCTATCCGAGCTTTCCAGTTTAGCATTAAAGTCGCCGCCCACCAACCAAGGTCGGGAACGACGTCTCCCAAGCCAAGTTAACAGAGGCCAAAGGTGATTTTGGGAGATCGGGTGTGGGCTAGCATAGACCGCGGTAAAATCAAAGGAACCCTGACCCGATTTGACGGTAGTATGGATGAGCTGGCGATGAGCCAGGATGACCGAAAGCTCTAATCCATCGTCCAAAGAAGCCAAAAGCCACTCGAAAAGCCGTTAGCCTCGACACAAAAAGAAAAATCGAAACCGAGCGACTGAATGACATGTTGAGCACGCGCCCCCACTAATCCAGGGTTCCATCAGCACCAAGATACCTGGCCTGTACATGCGAAGATAATTACGCAGAACGGTCTGAAAACGCGACCCTCCCGCCCCTTGATAATTCCAGAGGAGAATTGACATAAGGATATGGAAGCAAGAGGAGTCTAAGATGAGGCGCCCCGTGGGTCACCCTCCTGAACTGCGTGGATGCTACTAGCCATCTGGACTGGTTCCATGGCCTCGTCCAGTGGCTGGGTCGGGAAATCAACTGAAGGCCTAGCGGCCGAAGTTAAATCCGGAGGGTCGGTGGGGGTGGGTAGGAGGTCCGCGCGGCCGGCCCCCACTGCAAGCCCTGAGGCCTCGACCCCCTCGATGAGTGGAGAGGCCCCAGACTCACCCGGACCTTGGTCCAGTAAAAGGACCTGGTCGCATACCATTTCAGTATGCGACTGGAGGTCGATGGCCAGATGTTGGGCCGTAGGAGAAGGTTGGAGTTGGACTAGAGTTGGATCCGACGGGGGTGGGCCACTACCTGTGGCCTGGCCCTCGCTTGGCAGTCCGGTCGGACCATCCGTTGAACCTGCAGTTTGGGCCTGGGTTTGGATCATTGGGGTTGGCCCCTCAGTTGGAATGAGACCGCGTGGGTCTCATTTGGTTCAGATAGAACCACTGAAGCCTGCTTCACTCTGCGCCCATTGCCAGAGAAGACGAAAGGATGGGACGGGAGGCCTGTATTGGACAGGTCCTCAGTCGGCGCCTCAACGGTCTCTAGTACGTTGAACCGTGAGCCTCCTCTGTGTACCGCCTCGCCTCGCTGCCCTGCACGTTGATGAACGGTTCGACGGACATGGCCTGGGTTTGCTGAAGAAGACGAAGAAGGCGTCCCAGCTGCTCGCGCTTGGGGTTGTCCTCGCCTACCCACACGTGATTGCGCCTAGCGAGTCGCATGGCGCTGGACTGGGATCCAGGGTCGCTCACCGCGGGATGGTTCAGGGGTCGTGCCAGCATCGTTACTCCCGAGCGGGGATGCCCTCGAAGAGCCATTGGCAGCCTCCCTATGGTTGTCCCGTGCGTCGTCCGTGGCAGAGGGGCGTTGGGGGCAGGCAGTAGCTTCATGGCCAGTGAAGCCACAGCTTGAACAGACCGTGGGGAGGCCTTCGTACTCCACCAATATGATTTCTCCATCCAAGATGAGACTGGTGCGAAGAGGAGTGCTGAGATCAAGCTCCACCGCTAGCCTTGCAAAGCGCCCCCTCTGTGCGTTGGTGGTAGCGGCGTCGACTTTCACCAGGCTACCGACCAGGTTCCCTAAAGCTTGGAGGATCGTGGGGTGGTAGCGCGCAATGGGGAGGTTGGGGAACCGGACCCAGACCACCGCACGAGTCACCTGTGCCTGTGACGGCCTGAAGGCCGGAAACCAGCGTTGGACGGCCAATACTTGGCCGAAGAGCATCCAGGGGCCGTTGGTCAAGACCCGGAGGTAGTCGGCTTCCTCCTTCAACTTGACAAGATAGGAGTCATGGTCTAGGTCCACCACCTTCATCGGACCCCGTGGTTGCCATAGACTCTGAAGTCGGGTGCAAAGTGTTCGATAGCCAATTCTGCGCCCCATCAGTTTTATGATCACCGTCTGCTCCCATTGTTGATCGAGACGATGTTTGAAGGTTTGGGAGAGCCACAGGCACGGGCCACGCTCCCCCACCTCAGTCGTGATGTCGCCTTCTTCGGCGAGGACAGGCTCCTCCTCCATCCACTGCTGAACTGTAGTTGGGGCCACCACAGAAGAAGGCCTCGCCACGGCCGCACTGTACGTCGACTTCGGAGGTAATGTCTCATCATCTCATTTCCTCGTCCGTCCTTTCTTGGACGACTGATCCTCTGGGTCGATGGAGGCCATCCCCTCCGGGAAGAATACTCAGTACCAGAGAACTTGAGCAAGCAATATGACGATGATCCCTACACACACGACGAGTATCAGCGTTTGCACCACGAGAAAGCACAACTTGAGCCTACTTTTCTCTCACTAGTTTCTCTCACTAGATAACTTTTGATCAAGTATTCGCTTTCTTCTTCACTACCCTCATGATTCTAAAGTAGCACAAAGTACAATTTCGAATGGAGTGCACAATTTGGAGCAATACATCAAGACCATTATTAATTCTTTATCACAACAACAGCGACTTGTTGATGTTATTATTGTTGTTGATTTTTTTTGAATATACAAAATGCTAAAATGAATTTTTCAAGTTCGCTTTCATCTCACGTCATTTTTTTTTTCATGTAGAAACTAATGATTGTAATTAGTGCTACTAATTATATTGAATTGGGTCGCATTTTTCACGTAGAAAATAATCATAATAAAAGTAGTGATATTAAGTTCCATTGTGACGGTGTCGTATTCGGGCAAAACTAGTTTTGTTGTTATCAAATAAACCCTTTTTAGAGAGACGCTGACAGACACAATGGCAACGGTCGATTCTCCAAAACCCAGCCCTCCGACTGCGATCTCCAAGAGACTAACCCTAACTCCAAGTCCGATTCTTTCAATGCATTGGTACCTACTATACAATCCACTACTCCCGCTGTCTGCCTTCTCCGCTTCGCCGACGACTCTACAAGCGGTTCGTCATGGGCTCTATATTCGACTGCGGTTCTCTCTCAAACTATCTATTTTTTAATTTTTGTGGGGTTGTGGTGGGCTCTTAAAAGGTGATCTGGTCTCTGGTTTTGTTTTACTGATTTTGGTGGCTTATCAAGCTTGAGCTTTCTTTTACTTGTTTTGGGTATTTTCCAATTGCTGGAAAGCTTGTACTTTGAGTTTCAGTGTCAATTGCATGGTTCATGATGGGTGATTTTATAGGTTGCAACGGATTCTTGTGGTATATCTCATGACAACTTTTTTCTTATGTCTAATTCCTGTAAAGGAGGCGGCTTTTTGCGTCTAGATGCATTCCTTTCCATTATCTTAAGGTGCTAAGAGAAGGAAATTGAGTTTAAGATCGTAGCCTATACAGCACGAGTTGCTCGAACAATTATCAATGCATGGTTTTCCGGTGCTGAACCATATTCATCATGTTTTTTATTGCCTTAGTGTCCTCGAAGCCAAATTTAGTACAAATAGCCAGATTTTTGTCTTCTACAAAAATGAAAGATTTTTTATAGGGAAAAACAGGCTATGTTAGAAGCAATACTAAGTTTTCTGACTTGCGCATGCATTTTGGACTTGAAGTTACTTATCTCCTATTAAATGTAATGATTCCACTTCAGTTTGTGTGCACAAAATTTGAAGGTATAGTGTGCAGGTGATGCAGTTTTTATGATAATTGGATAGAGAAGAGCTAGAAGTTACAAACCAAATAAGTAGAAAACTTAAGATCACCTCATAAAGACCTTACATACATGAATTTCAGGTTCGAGCTAGATTAAGAAGCGTGGATTTAAAGTATCCTTGATAGAGGCAGGTTCATATGCAAAGGTATAAAATTCATCAATCTCTCGTCCACTAGAGAGAACAAAAACATTTCCACTTACTGTGGTAATAGTGAATAGGGAAGGCTACCTAACATTCTTCTGTGCATTGTTTTGCCAAATTTAGTTCTCAGTAGTCTTTTTGGCTATTTATGTTATGAGTAGACACGATGCACTTCTCCATTTTCTAGCCACTAAGATTAATTACGTTTCATCATTGCCGTTTCAGACATCTGCCATTTTATGTGGAGTGCATAGTTTGGTTGTCTGCTTTTTGAAGAGACTGCAAGGAAAGGATGATATGAGATGCTAAATATAGAACATCATTCACATTAGACGACTAGTTACAGAATGGAGTATGCTTTCTCCCTTTGCTGTCATCAATTCTGGAGTAGGTGGATGTTGCACTGGTCTTGGTCTAAGTTTTCCAGGTACTTAATTTTGAGTTGGTAATGGAATGATTAGATAATTTGAGTTTTCTTCTTTACCAAGAAAAAGAGGGTGATATATGTCCTTCAGGCCTGTGTTCTTGGCTTTATTTGTATTTGTGCAATCAGTTTTCAAGCCTATTAGCCTTCAGTGTGCAATCTCTCTTTGAATGGATCAATTTCAATGTTCTGATGAATTTCTCAATGACTGTTCTTTATGCAGGTGCGCCTTAGGTACTTCTTCAAAGCTGCTTAACATTTGGGGCATTCTCTTTTATCATTGAAGGTCTTAACAAGTAGCAACTAGCATTTGGTCATTCATTGGGAGCAAGAATCAAGCACGAACACCAGATGCTACCTCATCCATCAGCTCTCCCTCTTTCAATTCCCCTTCGAGATGAACTAAAAGGAGCCTTCTCCTTTTTCCGCAACTCCTTAAAAAAGTCCAAAAGCAGTCATTTCCCCTATATTGATTGATACGGCTTGGTGGGGCATTAGTTCTTGTTTAGTTGCTTTCTGTAGATTATTTTCCTCATAAATCAATTGTCTTGATTATGAAGCTTGTTTACGAATGACAAAATGTCTTGACGGGCATTGCAAGTTCTATGTTATGTTTCTCTTTATGCTGCGCCAAACAACTAAGGCTAGTTAGTAAGAGGTTGAGATGTCTTAAATCTTTTTTCTTTGCTTTTATGAAAGAATTGATAAAAAATGCGTCATCAAGTTGGCTGTGGTGTGGTCCTATTTGTAGATAACAATCCCCACATTATTTGCAGCAATGACCAACGAAGAACAAGTTACTCATATATAAAAACAAAAAATCTTGAATCCTATAGTTTTTATATAGCGCATTGAGTAGCTAATTTGATTTTTTCTATTTTAATAAGACAAAATCTTGAATCTTATAGTCCTTATTAAGGAATTCAGGTATAACTTGAGCTTAAAGTAGTTGAAGGTTTCGTAATTTGCTAATTTCTGCATGGTATGGTGAATCTAATTATGTGTTTAAGAGTGGATGACCATCTTTGCTAGAAAATAAGTTATTTAGGAACTTTGTAGCCACGAGATAAGGATTCTCCTTGTCAATCTTACGTGGATAAGACCTGTAGAATTTTGGGCAACGAAGTTGTCTTAAACTAGGCCCATAAAATTCTTGAACCGTTTCCCTTATAGCTTATATATCAACTTGTAATCTCATTAGTAATCGGTGAATAATGGAATTGTAGCCTACAATTGCAATATTACTTATCATACTATATTGTGGACCATTAGTTTTAGCCTCTCACTAAAACCTTGTTTGCTTGGAATTTGGGGCCTAATTATATGTCAATCATTATCTAGATTAACGCAAGGAGGTGTTATAGAAACATCTTCTCTCTTATGCAGAGAAACATAAGAGGAAGTTGTTCGAAGGAATCTACATTCTACAATTTCCATTGCAATTGGACTAGGATGCCTTTCAAGTCCTTAAGAGATTTGCTTTGCTAGAACAGGCAAATTCTGCCCAGCAAATTGCATCAGATAGATAAACACTTTGTCAACCTTCTCTGTCAAGGCTTTGATTGCATTAGTTGTATAGATGACATTTGACTTCAACTCTAAAATTTAATTTGTGCACATCTATATGGAAATTAATTAAAGGCAAGGCTTCTTTCTCAAAATTCTCTACCATCTATGATATTAAAGCCTTCATTCTTTATGGTTGTAGGGACTTCTTTCTCCAGGGTTAGAGGCAAAACGATTTCTTTTCGATTCTATATTTTTTGCATCGGTGTCCTACTGGTCGTGCCAAATTATTTGGTGTGAATCTAAAATTCAAATGTGCTAGTGAGAAAATCTCCCAAAATTTATACCCAATTGTTTCGACAATATAAGTGGACTTCGAAAAACTTAGATAGTAGAGTACTAAGCTACCAAAATGCTAAGATCTGTTGAAATGAAATCTAAAAATGAATAGAGTTACTGATAGTTGTAAAAGGAAATCACTAACAACACAAGAGAATTCGATATAACAAAAGTGAATTTGTCATGCAAACAAAGTTGCAAAATAACATAATTCATTTGGAAGAGGTTGATTGATCTCTTTAGAAAGTGATTTTATTATATTGTGTTGGTATGGAGATTGTGTTATGTGTAGATCATCCCTTGTCCTCAAGATCTATTCAATTTGTAGTTTTCTCAGCCTTAAGCAATTTTATACTACAATTACCTAGTTTCCTATATTTTACCTAATTACTTGCCACTATCTCTTTAACTTTCACGTTTCTAAAATTCTAGCTTCTGTAATTGCTTAACTTTCAACCCACTTATCCATATTTTTGTTAACCACCTTCCATCATTCTCTCAACTTTCATATTATGCACCAACATTTAACTTCTAATCCATTCCCTTATCTTTTTACCTAGTTACCTCCTTGCACTATTTTTCTTTAAATCATATGTCAATTTTGTTTGTTTGAAAATTCTGAAGCCTGAACTTTTCTAAGAATTCTTTAACCAAATAAATTTCATAACTTCTAGATTTAGGCCCCTTTCACATGTGGACCAAATAGATTGAATTTACTTTATGTTGTAAACACATATTCATTATAGAAATTAATAAGTTAAATCATATTGAACCAAAAATCAAATGAGATAATGCCTAATGCCATTTACAAACACTAGAGGTTGACGAATTTGTACAACCTTATTCAATGAAATGAAGGAAAACTTGAAAAATGAAAGCCCCTTTTTCGAAGCTAGGTAGAACCTATGCTTGGCTATGGGTCAAGATTGAGTTGGCCAAACCTTGTGTCGAGCCTTGGACTGTTTTTTCAAAAATTAGGCCTCAATTCAGGCTCAAATTAGGGCTGCCCTACCCTTAACAACGTTCCCTACCCTCAGACATCCTTCCTTATCCTGACAACGTCCCCACCCCCCAACAACCTTTCTTATTGTGACAACTTTCCTTTAAGACTCACTTATTATAGAAAGAGAGAGAAAAGCAAAAACATCGAAACCCTAATAGCCTTCGCCACCCCTAATAGCCTTCTCCATCCCCAACAGACTTCCCCACACTTGATAGCTTCCCCCATCCTCAACTCTTCTATTCCTAAGCCTAAAAACTTCTCTTCTACTTTGATTGATGGTGTTGTTTACCCTTTGATTTAACTCCTTCAAGAAGGAGCTAAAAGTTAGAAGAACACACTGTTTTTTTTTTAAATAAACAACTAGCACATCGCTTCATGCAAATATGGACTCAAACTAGGTGGAATGGCAAGGGGCTTGAGAGAATTATCCTATTAGAGGTTGACACATTTCTATTCAAGTTTGTGCATGAAGATAACATGAGTAAAGTGTTATAAGTTAGCCCTTAGTATGTGAGGGGCCAGTCAATGTTCTTACATAAATGGACTCCTTAGATAAAACAACATTAAAACCTTTCCCTTATGGATCAATTTTCACAACATACCTTTAGAAAATTGGTCATTATATGACTTGAGGTTTTTAGCAAGTGATGTGGGAAAACCAATGGTATTTGATTCAACCACTGTAAAGATGGAGAAGGTGTGTTTTGCTTGAACTTTTGTTGAGATAAATCATAAGAATCCACTCCAGGAAGTCTTACCAATAATAAAATTTAATGTAATCAACGAGTTAAAATATTTTGTTATTCGGTTAACATATAATTGGAAATCGCACAGTAGACACCAAATATGGAAACCGAATGGTAAAAAGTTTGTTAAAGGAGATTACAAAGAATTAATAGGAATAGAGGATGAACCAAATATTGAAGAGCATAATGGGGATGTGAATGTATTGTCTTAATTCCAGGTTATTTCCCCAGCTTGCGATAAGAGTATGGATAAGAATGAACTTTCAAAATTCCAGGATAATACTCCAGCTTGTGACAAAGATGGGGATAAACGTAAGACATACTTTGAGGAGGTGTAGAATGCTGAAGTAGATATGTAGATTGAAACAAAAAATACAAAACTGGATAGTGAGATTGAGAAAGTCAGCTGGCATCAAGCTGAAGATGAGCAAGATGAAGAATTTAATCAACAGATTTTTTCAGAAGAAATTCATATGTTCAAGGACTAGTTCAATTTGTTACTAGTAAGAGGTTCGGGAGGAAGAGAAGAAAACCAAAAGGGGGTTGGTGAGTTACCCATCTATTTGTATATATACATATAATCTTTTGAAACATTAGAGGGCTTAATGAACCTCTTAAAGGTCAAGTTGTTAGAGATCTTCAATTAGAAAGAAAACCAGCTTTGATTGGTCTTTAGGAAATAAGAATAAAAGCTCATAATCTCAACAATATGATGAAAATTCTAGGGAAAAGTTGGAGTTATATAAAAAATCATGAATTCTATTGCAATGTAGGATTTTGTTGGCTCGTAACTCTCAGAATTTGCACATTACAATGATAAAAACTTCTAATCAACATATACGCCTTAGATGTAAAGTTTTGAATATAGGATTTGAAGCAAATTACAATTATTTATGTAACTAATTTTGAATTTCAGAGAGTAAAGTTATGGGAAGAACTTTCCTACATTTATACTTCCGTAAATGTGCCTTAGTTAATTATAGGTGATTTAAAATGTATTTGGCATCCATTCAAAGCACAGGGTGACCAGATTAATGTTACTAACCTTGGAATAGAGCAGGAGAGGGCGGTTACCAAACTTGAAGTAATTGATCTCATATCTTCAGGATATTTTTATACTTGGAGCAACTAATAGAAAGGAAGATACCTAATCTGAAAGAAGTTGGATAGAGTTTTGGTTAATCACTTATGGATGAACCAATTCCCTAACTCTTTTTCTTTTTTGGTGCTTCATTATATTCTGATCATTCTTGGATGGAAGTGTTGAATCTCACACCTGATATTGCTCGTAATTCTCCATTCAAATTCTTTAACTATCTTATTGAAAAGGAAGGCTTTACGGTGTTTATAGATGAGGCATGGAACATTAGGATTAAAGGTTGTAAAGCTTTCTAGCTTATGAGAAAGCTTCACATTCTTAGAAACAGATTGGAGACTTTGTATAAAGCAGATCAACCCCTTTCTAATATCAAGTTGTAGGAAGTTAAAAGAGAGTTGAAAATTGCATAAGAAAATTGTTATAAAAATCCAAACAATTATTCTCTTAAAAACACTGAATGTATGAAGTTGGGGAAATACATGGAAGCTTTTCAGGTTCATAAGTCAATTCTTATACAAAAAGCAATGATCACTTGGATGAGAGAAGGGGATTTCAATATTAAATTCTTTCATAACTCTGTTTTGGCAAGAAGAAATCAAATAACTTGTCTATTGGATTATAATAATTAATGATTATTGATAGACATTTCATAAGGAATTTGTTATTCAACTTCTTTAATTCCTTGTTAGGCTAATCTTATAAGGTCTCCCACTACTTTGCCATAGGATACACAATTAAAGCTTCAATGACCATTTAGCTTACAAGAGATTAAATATGTTTTTTTAATTCGAATCCTACTAAAGCACTAGGCCCAGATGGATTCAGTGCATACATTTTTCAAAAAAATTGACAAATTATAAGCGAGTTAGATGTGGAAACTATCATGTAGTTTTTTAATTATGGAAAATTATTGAGGGAAATCAATGCAACTCACATATGCTTGATTCGTAACATTCCTAATGCAAGTAGTTTTAATGATTTTTGACCTATCTCTTGTTGCAACACCATTTACAAGGTGACTTTAAAACTTCTTGCAAACATACTCAAAGAGAGTTTGAAAATGTTCATTCATGAATCTCAAGAAGCTTTCATCTTTGACAGAAATATCTCTGATAATATTCTATTGGTACAAGAATTGATGAGAGAATACAGCTTTAGAAGACACATCAAAAGTTGTTCCATCAAAATTGATCTCTCAAAAGCTTTTGATAGACTTCAATAGAACTTCATTACTATATGTTAGGAATGGTTTGGATTTCCAAACCAATTCATTAAATGGAATCATGCCAGCATCTCCATAACTTCATACAATATTCTTATTAATGGAGCTCCCATTAAACAATTCAAAGTGTTTAAAGGATTAAGACAAATAGGCCCTCTTTCTCCTTATATTTTTGTTATTGATATAGAGGTCTTAAATAGAATTATTTGTTATAACATATCCAAGAGATCTTATTTCAGGTTTCGTCATAAATGTAAGGGATTGTCGCTCTCTAATATATATTTTGTATATGATTTGCTACTATTATGTCGTGCTCACTAGGAATCCATTTTCATATTATATCAATCTCTCATGAGCTTCTATAGGATTTCAGGTCTTTAAGTCAATCAAGACAATTGCTGAATTTTCTTCTCCTCAGATTTATTCAATATTGAGAGACTTTAGCAGATCTTTAATCTCAACATCTAGGGTATACCTTTCACTTACTTGGGGTTCCCATCTTAGCTAAAAAGCTGAAATATCAGGATTGCTTGAGGATTCTAGAAAATACAAGAAAATCATTAATGGTTGGTAGAATAAAGCACTATCTCAAATTAGTATAGTACAACTTATAACCTTTATGTTGGATAATGTTCACACCCGTTGGAGTTCTCATCTTCTACCCCCTAAGAAGATTATTAAGGAGATTGAAAAATGTATCAGGAATTTCCTTTGGTCAGGCAAGAATGATGACCCTAAAATTGCCAAAGTCAAGTGGGAACATCTATGCTGGAGAAACACATAAAGAGGGACAGGTCTCAATGCCATTCATACTTTTCAATCTATGTAGGTAGCTAAAAGAACTTGGAGTCTATTCAATAATAAGGAATCTCCCTAAGGAAACCAGCTTATGGCAAAATAGCTTAGAGGAATGAATTCACCTAGCCCTTTATACAAATTCTAAGGAACAAGTCCACTGTCTATCAACATATCAAAATTTAGATAAGGAATAGGGAAGGTAAATGGTTTTAGTATGATAATTGGACTTCACTTAACCTTTATATCTTAGGGAGAATATCTATTCTCTTCATAATAAAATCCCCTCTTAGGCAATAGTTGGTAAAGTAATTGTGAATAACTCTTCGCATTTTCAAGGTAGAGGCAGTGAAAGACTACATAATTATTTTTCCATCTATATGCCCAAAGCAGTTACTCCAAACATACCTTTATGGTCACTAATCTAGAATGGAACTTTTCAAACTCTACATGTATCAATGCTCTCAAGCCCTCTTCCACTCTTACTCCTCGGTATAATATTGTTTGGATGGGCTCCTTAAAGCCAAAAGGTTCTTTCATTATTTGGCTTGTAGCTATGAAAAGGTTGAAAACTAAAGATAAAATTATGGGATCTGATGACAAATTATGTGAACTACGTTATAGTGAGCTTGAAATAATTGACCACCTTTTCTTTAAGTGTGGTTATTTAGCCTCCATTTAGGTCAGTGTTTAGCACTCTCTTAGCTTCTATTGTCATGAATCAAATTGGAACAAAATATCAGAATGTGTTGATTATAGATTCAGAGCCTCAGTACAAGAGTACCATTTACTTCATTTGAAGAGAAAGAAACTAGAGAGATTTCAATAAAATATGCATAGATAAGGCTCACAAGATACATTGTTAGATACGAGAAACATTGGTAGCTCATCACATACAAGAACAACCAAGCTCTTTGTATAGAAGACAATGAAATCTTTGAAATTAAGTTTTTTTTTTGTAGAAATGTTGCAAAAACCTTATTTTTTCTTACTTATTCCAACTTTTAAAGAGTTATTGATGTCTTTTACGGCTTAATGAATGAATTTTTTTATCTTTTAAAAAAGCGTCATTTTACTCTTTCATTTTAAAAAAAAAAAAAAAATTTTTTTGGCCAAATCGAGCCATACAGGACTTTGAACTATTGAGTCTTGATTGAGCCTCTGGCTGAACCTGAGCTGGGCAGAAATTGTTGAAATGTAACTAGGTCAAACTATCAAGTATAGATGACAATAGGCCTACTTGCAATTATTTTTGACTGGGGAGAGTTTTATTTGTTGAAAGAAATATAAGGAACAAAGGTCAATCTTAACTAGAGGACAATAAGCTCCATCCAAGTTAAGAAAGAAATTTCTAAAACAATACAAAAAAATAAATATTACATAGTTATTTGTATTTAGAGTAAGAAGTATACATTAAATTTTCGTTTTTAATTATATTGAAAAGTATATTTTTTCTTTATATTATTTATCATAAATTGTACACATGTAACTCTAAAAATTAATTTAAACCAGTTTATTAAAGCTAGTGTATCATAACATGTATTACAAAAGTTAAATCTAAACGGATACATAATGTCGAGGTGGTGGGGCACCAAATTAAATCCAAATGGATCAAAACGCGCCATGGTTCAACGGCTCTTTATTTGAACTATTTCACATGGACAATCTTGTCCTTGTTTGCTTTTCACTCCTCGCCAGTCCCCGCTCTCTCTTTTTCTTTTAAACAAAAACAAATTCAACTTACCCTTCACTTCAGTCAATGAGCTGTCCTCTCCATGAATTGTTTAAATGTGATATTCAACTTAAATGAATCTAACGGTACAAAACTATCAAGTCTCAAATCTCTCTCTCTCTCTCTCTCTCAACATTGACAAAAGACATTGACAACATTCGGAAGAAGCATGAGAACAGTTGGCGACATCGGCAACAACAATGGCTTCCTCGGAACCATATCCGCTTCCTCCATTCGCAGTCTCCTTCCACGGTCCAGGCGCAGACATAACTCTTCAAGTTCCAAGCTTTTCGACTCTTTCGACACCGAAAACGCTCACCCCAACATCCACATCAGTGACCCTCCTTTGTCTCCTTCAACACCCAAGTTTTTACCTACCAAATCGGTCCCAACCATCAACGAAGCCGCCGCATCTGACGACCATTGTGAAATGGCCCACCCGCAGGTTAAGGTAATTTCCTTAAAGACAAAGGATTGTAAAAGCAAATCAGCCGTTTTGTTTTTCAATGAGTTCTCTTTGTTTTTGTGTGATGTTTTTCTACGATGGACTTGAATTTATGGGTTTTTGTGTACATGATGTGGTTCTTGTGGTTATTGAAAACTTTTTCAGGAAGACATGAGTAGAAACAGTAAAGAACTGGCAACTTCAGAACCACCTGTGAAGGTTTGCTTAACCCTGAATTATCTTGTTGCAGATAAATTTGATATGGTGTTTATGTTGGATTCTGAAACTAAAGTTGTTAGCTTTTCCTTTTGTTGCGGCTTTTTTGCATGGAAAAAGGTTGTGGTAAGAATTAGACCTGCAAGCGATGATGAGAGAGCAAGGGATGAAAGTGTGAGAAAAGTGTCTTGGGATACATTGTCGATTCGTGATCGCAAGTTTACATTTGATGGGGTTCTTGATTCGAGTTCTAACCAGGTCTGAGACTTTGATCTATCTGTCTGAATATGCAAATTAGTTAGGGTGTAGAGACTATTGAACTTGAAATTTTGAGTAGCAGGAAGATATCTTTCAGCAAGTTGGCATCCCTTTGGTCAAGAGTGCACTCGCAGGTTACAATGCTTCTATCTTGTCATACGGACAGGTAGGGTGGTAGCTTGGTAACATGTTTTGTTCATTCTCGATCATAATATAAACGTAATGGGAGAATTTTGTTCAGACTGGGAGTGGAAAGACGTACACCTTGTGGGGCCCACCAAGCTCCATGCTTGAGAAGCCTTCATCCACTAGTCAGCAGGGCATCGTTCCTCGTATCTTCCAGATGTTGTTCAATGAGATTCACAAAGTATGGATTTCTTTCTTTCCCTAGTTTAATAAATGTTCGTTGAAATCAATCATAAATGATTGCCATATGTATGTAGGAGGAGCAAGAGCATGATGATGATTCTCAGAGAAAGCAGATTAACTATCAGTGCAGATGTTCGTTCCTCGAGGTGCGTATCTTACATTCACATCACATCAAGCCCACTTTGTTTATTATGTCAATGTCATGTCTAGCTAACTGGATCAAAAACAATTGCAGATCTACAACGAACAAATAAACGATTTGCTTGATCCTGTGCAAAGAAAACTTGAGGTGGTGGACATGTCTTGCCTTAATTATTTATGTACTTTGTGTTCGTTCATGTGGTCAAATGAAAATTTTCTTTTTCAGATAAGGGATGACCCTAAAAATGGAATGTACGTTGAAAATTTGTCTGAGGAGTACGTGAGTAGCTGCGAGGACGTAACTCAAATTTTAATCAAGGTAGGAAGACAATCACATGGCTTGTCTTTCCAGAATCGTTTCTCGTGCTTACATAGTGAACGTACGTGACTCAGGGGCTCTCAAACAGAAAAGTTGGAGCAACAAGCATTAATTCCAAGAGCTCAAGGTCCCACGTTGTCTTCACTCTAGTTCTTGAATCTTGGTGCAAGGTATAAATCTTGATTTGTTGTTGTTAGTTCATCAAGCGGGAAGTCTAAGTGATATCGTGAAGATACAGTAGCCCATGTTTTAGTTGTGGTGATGTACAGCGTTAGCGTAGTTAGTTGCTTTTCTTTTGTGTTTTGTTAATTTTATCACACTAACCTGCAAGGTTCATCCCAGGGGGCTTCTGCAAAATGTTTCAGCAGTTCAAAAATTAGCAGGATTAACCTTGTTGATCTTGCTGGAATGGATAGAAATGCAGCTGATGATGATGATGATGCTAGACAACTTGTAAGGGAAGGAAAACATGTAAAGAAGTCTCTGTCACTGCTCGGGTATGATCCAATTATTATCTCCAGAAAACCAGCTTTGCGTCTTTTTTTTTTTTTTTTACTTTTAACTTTTAAAAGCCTTACGAGAATCTCTAGCGTCGCTATTTGATGAAGATATGGTTAATTAATCCACTTTTCTCAAATAAAAGAGAGGGTCGGTTTTTCCATGCAACAACTGATTTCGTTTGCCAGGTTTTGGTATACCAAGTAAGATTTTGTTTCGTTGACTAGGAAATTGGTGAGCATGCTTGCAAGAGGAACGGGTGAGAAATCTGAAGATATGCCATACAATAGCTCCTGCTTAACTCATTTGCTGCAAGAATCACTCGGTGGAAATGCAAAACTTACAGTTATATGCAACATTTCCTCGGATACTAGGTACAAAATGCATACTCTGGCATTCTGTTACCTGTGGTTTATTGTCTCCAATCACAGGATTCTTGGCAAGCTGTTCAACTTCGCAGAGCAGAAACAATAACTTTTGTCTTATCTTTTGTAATGATGTTTGGTGGGATGCAGAAATGACGGGGAAACATTGAGGACACTCAGATTTGGGCAAAGAGTTAAAGCCATAAAGAATGATCCTGTGATAAACGAAATTTCAGAGGATGATGTTAACAACTTAAGTGATCAGATTCGACAGTTAAAGGTCAATTTTCTTAAGGAGTTTTCTGTTTTCTAACTCTTCTTGACGTAACCATGAAGCCAGACTAACTAAATTCATGGAACTGCATTTGACATTCACAGGAAGAACTGATAAGAGCAAAATCCAATGTTAGGAACACAAGTACAAATAGATACTTCAATGAGCAAAATGTACGGGAAAGCCTGAACCACTTGAGAGTCAGCCTTAATCGTTCTTTGATGTTGCCCAAAAGGGATAATGATGACAATGAGGTTGACGTTGACGAGAATGATGTCAAAGAATTACATCAACATCTAGATAAGTTGTGTAGTTCTTCTGAGAACTCAATGGCTGACAACAGAGACTCTGTGCACTTCACTTCTGTGAATCAAAGTTTTGAGACAGGTTTAATGAGTGAGGACGAAGTGACTGGTCCAGATGATTGGGAAACTATCAATTCACTGAAACAAGAGGAAAGTGTTGAATGTCAAGATGACTTTTCAAGTGATTTTAAGACCTCAAGAACTATTGATGCTGCAATTCTTCAAGAGCCGATATTGTCCGAGTCACCTAAAATTTCAAAGACCAGGAAAAGCTTGGTGGCTAACCTTTCGTTCTTATCAAGTCAGACCAATATGTCCAAGAGTTCCATCAAGTCTGAAGAACTAAAAGCACAGGCACTACCTTCATTGCATTCAAGTAGTGAAGCACTTTCAAACCCCACTGACTCCCTAGCTGCAAGCCTTCATAGAGGCTTGCAAATCATTGATTATCATCACCATAATTCAACACTTGACAGATCTTCAGTGTCCTTCTCTTTTGAACACTTAACATTAAAGCCTTCTCCAGAGGTTGAAAGAGGCCTTGCCTTGCAAGAGCTAGAAAAAGAGATGTCATCATCAGATAAAGGCTCTGCTAATATGCTCTGTGCATCTTGTCAACAAAAGTTGAATGAGAGTTCTGTTGAAGATGGGAACTCTAGCCAACCTATGACCCTAGTTGCTAAAGTATGTTATTGTTTGATCCTGACCAAGTCGCACCCACTTTTTGTTTAACCTCAACTCGTTGCATGTGTAATTTTGACTTTGTGCTTTCAGGAAGGAGACAAAAGTTTAAGAGAAGCCCGTAAAAGAGAGCAGGAACTTGAAAAAGCTTGTTTGAAGCAAGCAGTGAAAATTAAGCAGTTGAATCAGCTGGTAATAAACCTCTAGTTCTGTCCGAACGTCCTAAAATTCTACGTAAAATTCAAGTTTTTATTTTACTCGAATCCTTTTGTACTTCTGCAGATAGAGCAATACAAACATGGGAGAGAAAGTAGTCTTCATCTCGAGGGCATGCATGGTCAAATGGTTCTGGTTGAGGAAGCCAAAAATGAAAAATTGAAGGATCAAGACAAGGTTTATGGCCCTTGTATTCATTGAAGTAATGTTGTTTCCTTTTAAGCATTTTCCTGTTATTCTGTCTTACTTGTATGAAATTTCTGCAGCTTCTGAGTTTGAAGGAGAGCAATCAGCCAGAGTTTGATAAGGAGAAGACCTGTGAAACAAAGGAAATCAGTGAGGCATTGGATGATGAGAACTCATATTCTGATGATATGATGGAGAAGGAAGCACTTCTCAGGGAAATTCAAAATTTAAGGACTCAGTTGCAGTTACATACAGGTACATCAGCCAAAAAATCAACTGACAAGTTGAGGTCCTCTTTGTTGGCAAGATCTATCCAACTGCAGAAAAGTGTAGATGCTAGACCTAGCAGTGATGAAGAGCTTGAGTTGGAGAAACAAAGATGGACAGAAATGGAAAGTGAATGGATATCTTTAACCGATGACCTGAGGATTGATCTTGAATCAAGTCGTCGCAATGCAGAGAAGGTGGAGATGGAATTGATTCTGGAGAAGAAATGCAATGAGGAGTTAGATGATGCCCTTAACAGGGCTGTCCTTGGACATGCCAGAATGGTGGAACACTATGCAGAACTACAAGAGAACCATAATGAATTGGTTGGAAAGCACCGTGCAATCATGGAAGGGATCGCAGAGGTGAAAAAGGCAGCGTTAAAAGCAGGAAGTAAAGGTCGCGCTCGCTTTGCCAGATCACTTGCAGCTGAGCTTTCTGCTCTAAGAGTGGAGAGGGAAAGAGAGAGGGACTTGCTGAAAAAGGAGAACAAGAGCCTTAGAATCCAGCTTAGAGACACAGCAGAAGCTGTTCAAGCTGCTGGAGAACTTCTTGTTAGATTGAGAGAAGCTGAGCAAGCTGCCTCAACCGCAGAGGTAAATTAATTGCATCTAAACAAACATCATTTAACTACACTAATAAGAATGCAATTCTTATATATCATTTGGTCCTTGTGTCACTCTCAGGAAAACTTTACTAATGCACAGACAGAGAATGACAAGTTAAAGAAGCAAATTGAGAAGCTGAAAAGAAAGCATAAGATGGAAATGATAACAATGAAACAATACCTCGCAGAAAGCAGATTGCCAGAATCTGCATTGAAACCACTGTACCCTCGGGATTCTGAAGTAGCACAAAGTACAATTCCTGATGATGATGAAGCATGGAGAGCAGAATTTGGAGCAATATATCAAGACCATTATTAATTCTTTATCACAACAACAATCATTGTTGTTGATGTTGTTATTGTTGTTGATTTATCCGAATGTACAAAACGTTAAAATGGATTTCCAAGTTTATTTTTATCTCACATCATTTTTCTTTTCATGTCAGTGCTACTAATTACATTGAACTGGATGGTATTTGTCACGTAGAAAATAATCATGATAAAGTGGTATTAAGTTCTTGCATTAAATTGTGACGGTGTCGTATTCGGGCAAAACTAGTTATGTTTTTTTTTAGAAATTGAAATAGTATTGAGTTAACGGATGTTAAACTATAGCAATAACAAAAGAGAGTAACAAGCAAGTCACCCTAACTACAGTAACTAACACGCCTCCACATTTAGGATCAACTAAAGAAAACCAAAAGGTATCCTATCTATGATTAGATATGCCATCTCGCTTGCATACTCGGGGTCAGTTGATGCTCCTTGCTTCTTGCCACTATGCTTGTTCGAATTTCATTCAAGATTTTATCTGCCAACTGATATTTTTCCGCTGCTTCATGCCTGTACACTCTGGTATTCCTTTCTTTCCATAGCCGATAGATGTATTGGGTGAAGGCAGCTTTAAACATGAAGTCTGGACTGCATAGTTTGGTTGTCTGTTTTTTGAAGAGACTGCGAGGAAAGGATGATGGTATGAGATGCTAAATATAGAACTTCATCATTCACATTAGATGACTAGTTACAGAATGGATTATGCTTTCTCTTTTTGCAGTCATCAATGCTGGAGTAGCTGGATGTTGCACTGGTCTTCCTCTAGGTTTTTCAGGTACTTAATTTTGAGTTGGTAATGGAATGATTAGATAATATGAGTTTTCTGCTTTACCGAGAAAAAGAGGGTGATACATGTCCTTCAGGCTTGTGTTCTTTGGCTTTATTTGTATTTGTGCAATCAGTTATCAAGCCTATTAGCCTTCAGTGTGCAATCTCTCTTTGAATGGATCAGTTTCAATGTCCTGATGAATTTCTCAAAGACTGTTCTTTATGCAGGTGCACCTTAGGCACTTCTTCAAAGCTGCCTAACATTTGGGGCATTCTCTTTTATCATTGAAGGTCTTAACAAGCAGCAACCAGCATTTGCTCATTCATTGGGAGCAAGAATCAAGCACGAACACCAGATGCTACCTCGCTCATCAGCTCTCCCTCTTTCAATTCCCCTTCCAGATGAACTAAAAGGAGCCTTCTCTTTTTTTCTGCAACTCCTTAAAGAAATCCAAAAGCAGCCATTTCCTCTCTATTCATTGATAGGGCTTGGTGGGACATTGCTACTTGTTTAGCTGCTTTCTGTAGATTATTTTCCTCATAAATCAATGGTCTTGATTATGAAAGCTTGTTTGCGAATAACAAAATGTCTTGACAGGTATTGCAAGTTCTATGTTATGCTTCTCTTTATGCTGCGCCAAACAACTAAGGCTTGTTAGTAAGAGGTTGAGATTTCTTAAATCTTTTTCTTAGCTCTTATGAAAGAATTTATGAAAAATGCCCATCAAGTTGGCCATAGTCTGGTACTATTTGTAGATCCCCACGTTCTTTGCAGCAATGACCAACGAAGAACAATTTGATCGTATATATGGTCAAAAAAATTCTTGAATCATATAGTTTTTTATTTAATAAATTTATCACCAGAAAACGTAAAACTCCGCTCTTGTAATTGGATCGTTGCGATTACGGGTTGGATGTCTAATTATCCGAACAGTAATGATAATATTTTGTACCTAAACCGGTGGCTCGCTCTTTCTAAATAATGGGAAAGAAGACCAAAACATGCCACTGAGTAATTTTTAGATATTAAATGAACCTCTCCAGAAGGTAATTTTAATGTGACCGATTTCTCCTCTTTTACAATCAATTTTACTACAGCACCTACCGCTCTAGCTAATTGTCCACCCTTTCCAACTTCTCTAGACTAGACTTTTAAATCTTTTGACCAATTAATTGAACCTTTCGAATTGATATGAAATATTAACATTCTATTCTACTTCCACCACATATTTTCCTACCGCAAGATTGAAACTTTTTCCTTTCCCATAAGTCTCAGTTAAGCTACTCAGCACTCAAAAACTACTCAAGAGGGCACAACCGGACGTGTAGACAGCATTCATTTATTTGCCGCGTATATAGCCCCAAAAAAAAAAAAAGTAATCATTTTATAAAAGATCAACTAAGAAGGTTTTGGACAGTCAGCTGTGACGCCTTATGGCTGTTTCCAACACAGTGAACACAAACTAAACGAGGCAAGGAGGGTTAATTCAAATCATGAACACCAGGTACGTAGAGTGCAACTTTATATGTGGTTTATAATGAAAAAGAAAATTCTATATTGGCATAAACCAATCAAAATTGCATTTGGAGTATTCAGGACATAAGAGAACAAGATTACCAACGGATCCATGTATCAGTAAGGCAACATGAATTCACCGGCTATACAAGGATCCATGTATCAGTAAGGCAACATGAATTCACCGGCTATTCAAGCATATCCAGTAACACACGGACCTGGCGCTCCAATCTCCAAAAGTGTCAGGGAAAGAATCTCTGCTGTTCAAAATTTTCCCACAAATATAAAAACATCTCAAAGCATCGTCATTCCCGTGCCTGTGGCCCAAGTTGCCTTTTTGCCTAAATAGCGCTCGTATGATCATCAAGTAATGTAAATAACATCATTAGCAAAGCAGTAAAAAGACTGATCCCACTGTGTCATCAACTACACCATCCTCCACCTAATTTTATCAAGTTTCGACATCTGCATTTGTAGACTTCAGATCATGCCTTTATCCCTCTGGATAAACCCTCCACATTAAGTTGTCAGGTCACCGAGAATGCTCCTAGAAGTATTTGTAGAACAGAACTCAACCATTCATCTAGGTGTATGCTTACTGTATCTTGAACAAGATTTTAAGTTTAACAACCAACTTCCACTCCTCAATGGAGAGATCATCCTGTAAATAAGAAGTTACATAAACAACTACAACAGTTATTGGAAGAAACAAGTTAACTGAGATCCCATCATCCAAAAAAGAATCAGCTAAACTTGATTTTCCAGGCAAACTTACCCGATAATTAGCTTTAAGTATGTCAATTGACCTTCTTGAGATATGGCTGACAAGTTCATCTTCATGATCGAAATGTCTGCCAAACATCTTCTGCTGCTCCTCGGCATTTGTGCCAACAATCTGTGAAATCACACAATTCGGGAAGAGAGTAAGCCCAATACTAACCACCATTATGAGCCGAACATACTTCCTTGGTGGTTAACACAAGAAATCCAGGCATATTTAAGATGGTTATACCTTGATGGCCACCTTCTGTCCCTTCTTGGCAAAATCAACAGGCTTGTGGTTATTCTCAACAGAAGCAATTCGGCCAATGTCAATAAATTCTCTCTGAGGAATACAAATAGGGGTGCCAACCTGTTGACAAAGCCCATACGTTGACAGAGTGCCAGAAATAATTGAGACAACAATTCAATTACCAGGGTACAAAAAATTACCAAATGCAAATCCTGAATCTCTAGGATACTATTAACCTACATACAAGTATAGCAATAACTTCTAGAATCCCTGGGTTTCTAGGACATTAAATTACATAAAAGAATGCAAACAATACTAAAGATTCTGACAAACACCCATAAAAGACGTATTATTAATATGGTGGAACGGAAGGCCTAGGCACCATTCTCCCACACAAAATAAGAAAGAAATTTACTATCAAGGCAAAGCAACATGAATCATTATAGTGATCCATGTGAAAACAGAGGTCAAAACAGAGATGAAAACAGTATCGTAAGCTATCTGAAAGAGTTCCATACAGTTGCCGCCTACTTGGTAAGATGGTAAGATAATAAACATGGTCAAATCATCAGAAAAAAGATGCAAGTCATTCCATGTGTATGGTTGTGCTGTGTGAAAATAGTAATTCAAACACTTCAATGCACCAATCGAGGAGTAGAAAGGTAAAATTTATACAGAAAACATACCTTTACTATGCCATCAACAACATCAACACCAAGTACAATTGGATCTTTCTTGTTGAAAATGCAATTTGGTAAAATTTGAAGAACACATGGGAACACTGCCTCATCAGCAGCTTCCTTCTTCTTTTCTTCCTTCAGGTTGTCAATATAAGCCTTGAACTGGTCAAATAAGTGATAAATGATATCAGCAATGAAAATTTTCACACCCAATTCATCCGCAAGTTCCCGAGCCTCAGGTGTCACTTTAACATCAAATGCCAAGATTGTGGCATACTCCTTTTTTTTCTCAAGCATTACACTGGCCTTCATAACATCCTTCTTATGCACAGGGCCTATACCAATTCCACTAACAGGAATGCTCACTGCTGGGGATTTTAAAAACTCCAACAATGCTTCCAAGGAACCAAGGGTAGATGCCTGCACATACACTCCCTCACCACTTTTGTCGATTCGACTCATGACTGACTTCATGTCCTCCATTGCTGATTCCTTAACATCTTCCAAGTCATCATCTGGCCCTACCACATATAGACCCGTACCAGCAATAGCATGCTCAAGGCCCTGCATTTGACAAGATATGCCAACAGTACTATGCTGTTATAATTTCATGACTATCAAATCCACAATTTGTGGTGCATAAGGAAGTCAAGGATAATGTATGCATGAACCCAGATTTCCAAGATTCCATTGCTGTTGTCTGTTAAATATCAATTACCTGTGCTGTGATCTTGATCCCCTGTGCAGCCTTTATTTGTTTATGGTGAAGATATGTACCCTGATATCAAAACACGAGAGAATTACTGCGCCATACTAGTAATGTTGGAATAAGGGGGAAGTGCATACAGTCAGACAACTAAAAAACTTGATAAATCAACAGTTACATTTCTTCAGAGGCCAGAAAGGAAGATAATACAGAAATCTTAGGAGGTCAGGACACCACAAATAACACAAGAAAACATTCCAACTTACACAATTTGAGTATAAAACTATCAGAACTAGAAAATGGAAGCCAACAAAAAAAAAAGATAACTTTAATATCACAATTTTTACAGAAGCAAAAGTCAGACTGAACAATTGGTAGTCAAAAGAGGCCAAAATCAAAGCAGAAATTGCTACAAACTCCATAAGCGAGGTCCATGGAAATCCACTTAAGTGCCCACACAAGAGCCAAGACATTTCACCAATTATAAACATTATGAGGTTCTTTCTGTAACATGATTCTTTCATTTCCTGTAGCATGTCAATTGGAGCACAGAAGAAAAGCAGTCAACTATTTACCACCTTAAAATCATTGTTGCAAATACTGTACCAGACCTGGTTTTGGATTTTTTTTAGTACAGTACCAGTACCAGTCAATATCCGATATCATTTCAAATAATCTTTTAAAATTATAAAATAATTCCTAAATTTAAAAATTATAAAATATTCCTTCAATATACCATTTCTGCTTTTTAATCTACATTCCAGCTGATGGATTGTGCCGAAGATGAAAGAAGTAAAATAGGAAAAATATTAGAAAGCATGAAAGCTAGTAGCCTTCAATGCGTAGCATTTGCTCACAGGACAATTGCTGGAAATGAACTGAAGAATCAGACTGATAATACTGCAGAACAAAAGCTACAAGAAGATGGTTTGAGTCTGTTAGGATTGAGGTCTCAAATATCCATGTAGATTTGGTGCTAAGAAAGCCATAGAACCTTGAAAAGCAACAGGAGTGAACATAAAAATGATAACAGGAGACAACACTTTCACTGCAAAAGCTATAGCTAGAGAATATGTAATACTAGAGCTCAAGAATGATAAAGAAATCGTGATAGGAGGAGCCGAACGCCCATAAACAGAGAATGGAAATGGTAGACAAAATATGCGTGATGGCAAGGTCATCACCTTTTGATAAACTTCTAATGGTACAATGCCTAAACCAAAGAGGCACGGTTGCAAACAAAAATCAGTGGCAAACAGTCAGAAATAACAACAAAGTCAGCAGTGGAAAGGAAATCGGTGTAAGCAATGGAGCGGCAGCAAAATTAGGGATTTTGTGCTTACATTTGCAGAATGAGGAGGGGGCAGTCAAGGGGGTCATTGAATAAAATGTTTTATTTTTACATTTTAATCTTTTTACATTTTAGATTTTGAATTCTAATCCTGTATCTTATCAGTATTAGCAATTTAAACCGGTACCAACCAAAATCACTGGTATCAGGAGATACTTTATCCTGAAACAGTACCTACCATTTTCTGGTAGGTATGGTATGAAAGCCATCTCTTTGTTTAAACTAACTTCACATAATTCTGCAACTGTTCAACTTTCCAAAAGATATCCTAGTGCAATATCTGATTCTCATTGAAGGTCACCTCTAGCTTCTCTAGTATTACAATTTAACAGCAGTTTTAACCGGTCATAAAGTAGACATAAATGCTAGTCTTCTTGGGCATACGAGATGATCATTTAGCAAAAACAGTATCCTGGAAGAGAGCAGTTGAGAGACATACTGAAAATAAAAAAATAAAATAAAATAAAATAAAATATACCTTAACTCGGAGTTCCTTCATTGGATGTGGTGTCAACAAAGCTCGAATGGTTGTCACAATAGGCCCCTATATGGCCAGGGTAAAAACATAGAAAGAGGTGAGCAAGGGGGCAACAAAAGAGAAAAATTCATCTTGTAAATGCTTAACACAAAAAAGATTTTAAGCCTGCCTGCAAGCCACAAACAACAATTTGATCTCCTTCATGAAGCACACCATTAACCAAGACCACATCAATAGTTGTCCCATGGCCTTCAATGACCTTGACTTCCAAAACTGTACACTGCATGCATTACCAGAAAACAATTAGATATTAGCCTTATGTTAGGCTTCCATGAATTTAGGAAAAATCTCGGAGAGAAACATACCTGCATTTCATTGCTGAAAGTCAGTTTCTCAACCATAGTTTTCTGAGTCCACTGAACCAGTAGCAACAATAGATCAGGAATGCCTTCTCCACTACAAAAAAGAACAATGAAAATATCAGTATAACTATTAAGCTAATCAGCAAACAAAAGTTGAATTTGAAGATCATCAGGGTAAAACCAATTATAAGAGAAAGATCAGAGATCCACAACATACCTAATTGCACTGGTAGGTACAATACTGAAGGTTTCTCCCATCTCCTTATTCTTATAGTATAATTCAGTATTCAGTCCTTGCTCCTTGAATTGAGTTACAATCTAGGATCCAACAAACCACAAACTTTGGAGTCTCCTTACAGAATCAATGAACTTTTATGAAGAAAAACAACAAACTAAATTACTGAACCTGTGTGAGCCTCATATTGAATTCATTTTGCACATCTTTTGACTGCTGCTTTATGGCTTTTATAATTGGTGCATTACGACAAGTTTTCCATCCATAGAGCCTGTCCACCTGCAATATTATAAAGAAGTAACTTAATACTCTTAATAAGGAGACAGACCAGACAGATGTTATCAATGGTGGCAAAGAATATAATACCTTGTTCAATGCAACAATGAATTCTGTATTCCTCATCTTCAAAAGATTAAGTGATTCTATGGTTTGTGGTTCCAAACCATGCATAATGTCAACAACCAAGATGGCAATATCACATAGACCTGATCCTCGAGACCGCAGATTAGTAAATGATTCATGGCCAGGGGTATCAATTACCAGTAGACCAGGGACCTTTAGTTTTGCATCTGCTTTCAATTCTTTGGTTCTCTCCCTTATGTTCTCAGCAGGAAAGTATGTCGCACCAATTTGTTGTGTGATGCCTCCAGCCTCACCTTCCTGTACATTAGTGCCTCGGATACAATCCAGCAGCTTGGTTTTACCAGTATCAACATGCCCCATAATACAGCATATTGGAGAACGGAGGTTTTCTTCAGTTTTGGTATCTGAACTTGGTTCGTTCTTCCTCGCAATGGTGTCTTTTCTTCTATTTTTTCCAATAGTTTCAACCTCTGGATAATTTTTCTTGCTTTCCGGTTCCTGAAATTTCACTGGTTCTCCAGAAACAGTTTTTTTTGCTGCAACTTCAGCTTCTATGTTTGCAGAAGGAGCTGCAAAATCAAAAGACCAAATATCAAAAGTCCATGTCAATCAAAAGCCAAAATGAAATTACAAAGAAGTAGAAAAGAAAGACAAATAAAGGAAATTTGGGCAGTATAACCAACCTTCACCACGAGACACTGGTGCAGAGCTCTTTACCTCTTTCTTCACAACAGATTCAGGCTCAGAACCCAACTCTTCATCATCAAAAGTACCCTTAACATTAAGATTAACATCATCCCAACTCTTTGCATCCCAGTCGTCATCATCATCGTCTTCCTCCATTCCATCTTCCTGTCCAACGTTAACCGATTCCAATTTCTCTTCCAAGTCTGTTAACTTTACTTCGTCAACTTTCTCTGGTTCCTTGGTCTCCACCTCAAGTATGACTTCTGGTTGGTCTTTCTCTTTTTCTTTAGCCTCTAAAGTTTCCTCAGGCTTCACAGAAGCAGCACCATTTTGATTATGAGCCGGTCTCGATTTCTTGGTCTGATACTTCGGCCGCTTTGTTGGTGCACCTTCTTTGTCTCCTACAGGGATAGAACCGGCGTTAGCAAGTATTTGGTTTCTCATAGCCTCCAATCGCCGCTGTTCTTCCTTCTGTTTTGCAGATAAGATTTTGCCTTCCAGTTTCTTCCTCAAAAGTTTTTCCCTTTCTTTTTCTTTCTTCTTACGCCTAGCTTCCTCTGCTTGCCTCTCTAGTTCTTCTTGTCTACGTCTTTCCTCCTCCTCCTTCTTTCTCTTCTCCTCCTCTTCTCTAGCCTTCTTCTCTTCCATTTCTTTTCGTCTGGCTAGTGCTTCTTGCATCTCTCTGACATGTTTCGGAACCTTCTTGTCAACCGCTTTACCCTTTACATCACTTTTTTTTGGTTCTACTGTTTCTACTTTTGATTCCTCTTGTTTTTCTTCCTTTACATCTGAAGCAGCCACAGCTGCAGCTGCTGCTGCCTTCTTCTCTTTCTCCTTCTCTTTCTTCTTTTTCTTCTTCTTAGCTGCAGCAGACTCTTCTTTTTCTTCCTCACCTTCCTTTTCACCAGGAGCGTCAGCAGCTGCATCCGGCTCAGACAGAGGCTGAGCCTTCTCCTCTTGCAGTGAAGGTGCAGGAGGCTTTGGTCCCTCACCAAGCTCTGCAAGAATCTTATCCAAATCATCCTCTTCTTGAGCAGTTCTTCCCCCTTTCTTCTTTTTCTTCTTGCTTTTTGAAGTCTCTACAGCCTCCTCACTCTTTTGGACTTTAGGATCAATAGTCCTAACAGTACTAGGTTCTGCTGGTTGAACTACATCAGCGACCTCACCTGCTATAGCAGAAACACTGTTAGTATGCCCCTTCTTCTTAGAAGATTTCTTTTTCCCGGTGAAAGCCATTGCTAATCCATCTTCATCCTCCTCTTCAACCAAGTCATCGCCAAGTTTAGCAGATCCAGACACAGAAGTTTCTCCATCATTCTCCCCATCAATAAATGCAGCACTGAACTTATTATCAGCCTTCTTGGTAGACTTGGACGATTTCTTCTTGCCCGAGAAAGTTATGTCAGAAACATCATCATTCTCATCTTTCTTCTCCTCCACATTCTCATCCAATGCATCAAACCCAACTGCAGCAAACACACTACCTCTACCAACACCTTTCTTACTACTTTTGGATGACTTCTTTTTCCCCGTAAACTGAATAGAATCTATACTACCATCCTCGTCCTCATCCTCATCCTTCTTCTCCTCCTCATGCTCACCCAAAGCATCAAACCCAACTGCAGCAGACACATTACCCCTACCCACGCCTTTCTTACCACTACTCGATGACTTCTTTTTCCCCATAAAGTGAATAGCATCTACACCATCATCCTCATCCTCAACTTTATCAATCACCTCCTCCTCCTCCTCATCATCATAAACATCAAAAGCAGATGCGGTAAACAAGCTGCCACCAATCTTACTACCTTTCTTCGAAGCTTTCTTCTTCCCTGTAAAACCAACAGCCAACTCATCATCTCCCTCACTATCTTTCTCTCCACCACCGCCACCATCCTCATCCTCATCACCATTCTCTTCATCTCCAAGCAACCCAAAACCTGACGCAGAGAACACTGAACCACCATCACTCTTCTTCCCCTTGGACTTCTTTTTCCCAGTCAAAACAGCCTCCACCAGCTCATCTTCCACTTTCTTCTCCACCAGCTCCTCCTCCTCTTTCACTTTCCGATTACCCTGCTTTACCTTCTTCTTCCCCACAGTAGCCATCGGAGCAACCTTCTCTTCACTCTCCACAGATACCTCAGTCCCAATCGAGTACTCATCATCATCAATCACCAAGGCCTTCTTGCCCTTCCCGCCACCACCCTCCTCGTCCCGCAAATTCGGCTTCTTCCTTCCCATCTGAAAACTTTAGGGTTTAATTTCTTCCAATTTACCCAAAAACAAACAGAATCAAAACCCACCCAGAAACTATTTCGGAAAACCAGAATCGACAAACACACAATAAGGATCAGAAGCGATAAAAAGATCGTATAAAAAAAATGAAGAAAATAATCCCAAAACCTAGAACCCAATAACCATTCCAATCATATATATGAAGTAGAAAATAACAGCACCACCAACAACAACAACAACAACTGCCACTTAGCTGAACGACTAATGACGAGAAGACGCTACGGGAAAACAAATGATAGATGGATTCTTTGAGAGTTAGAGAAGGGTAGGTATTTATTATTTAATACTATACTGGCTTTGGCTGGCTGGACTGGAAGATTATGCACTCACTCATCCGTCGTCGTTTTCTTTTCCCTTCTACTTTTCTTTTTGGGTATGTTCCATTTACTAATTGACCGGTTCGACCGGTAACCCGTCAGTGTCATTCATATGATTTCATAGCTAGGACAATATGGTCATTTTATCTAACTAGGGTTTTGCATTATAACTAGCATCAACCCTTCAGCCCCACAGCTCTTCTCTCAAACCTACGAGTGTTGTCGCTGTGGGGATAAGCGACTTGTGATTGAGGCTTGTCTTAACCCTAGAGCCCTAGCTGTGTGAAAATGGGTATGTCTCAGATTTGTTCGATTCTTCTAAAGATTTCATCTTCATCTGTTCTTTTCCATGTTGTTTGGTTTTTTGTGATCTAAGCGTTGTTGATACGAAAATTTTGTATTGACAGGTATCTCTCGTGACTCGATGCACAAGAGGCGTGCCACTGGTGGCAAGAAGAAAGCATGGAGGAAGAAGCGCAAGTAAGTCTTAAACGAGTTTTTTTTTTTTGCTGAGTTCACATTAGTAAAATTTGAAAGCTCGGATCTTCTCTTCCTGTTGGTGAACAATCTTGGCAGATAGTAATACTTGGTCAGTTTGATTTTGGTATTTGCTAGTTGGTTTTGGAACGATGGTAACAGTTTGCATTTTTAGATCTGTTATTTAAGATTTGATTTGTAGCTTAACTTGATGTGTTACTTCTACAAAAAAAGTCATGGCATAAACTAGATTATTGATTGATAAATAATTGAACAGTTGACGGGCATGAAGCCACTGTTCAACAATATCAATTTCATATTGGATTTTTTACGTCTATTTGTCGTAGTCTTTGTACTAGGGTTCCTCAAATGGCTTCAAGTTTAAAGTTTGGGATTGAGTTTTTTATCCAGTGCAGTGGTCGATGAATCTAAGTTCTTACTTCCATTTTCATTAAAGGTATGAGCTTGGAAGGCAGCCAGCAAACACAAAGCTGTCTAGCAACAAGACTGTGAGAAGGATTAGGGTTCGAGGAGGCAATGTGAAGTGGCGTGCTTTGAGGCTTGATACTGGAAACTACTCATGGGGTAGTGAGGCTGTCACTAGGAAGACCAGGATTCTTGATGTGGTATACAATGCATCTAATAATGAACTGGTGCGAACTCAAACTTTGGTGAAGAGTGCCATTGTTCAAGTTGATGCAGCACCTTTCAAGCAGTGGTATCTCCAGCACTATGGGGTTGATATTGGTCGCAAGAAGAAAACTGTAGCACCTACCAAGAAAGAAGGAGAGGTATTACTCAAACATTGCCTTATCCTTTCTGTTGGTAGTGCAATTCCTTAACATGCAATCTCTTCTTTCTGTTTGTTTTGCTATTTTGGAATAGGGTATCAATTTATTTCAAGTATACTTTGCATATTGATGTTTTATTGTTTGTTCAACTTAATTCATTGTTGATCAATTCCCTAACATGGAATCTCTTCTTTCTGTTTGTTTTGCTATTTTAGAATAGGGTATTGATTTTTTCAAGTATACTTTGCATATTAATGTTTTCTTCTTTGTTCAACTTAATTTGCTTTACAATTGTTGATCAATTCCAAATGCAGCTTGAGCAGGAAGAATCAAATCCAAATCCAAATGCTTATCATTACACTATTTTCACTTTCTTATCAGTAACTTAGAAAAGATCAACAAACTTAACAAACTTTGTTTCTGTTGTCTCCATGTTTTGGCTGGTAGGAAGGAGAAGCTACAACTGAGGAAGCGAAGAAAAGTAATCATGTTACGAGGAAACTGGAGAAGAGACAACAAACTCGCAAACTTGACTCACATATTGAAGAACAATTTGGCAGTGGACGTTTATTAGCTTGCATTTCGTCACGTCCTGGTCAATGTGGCCGTGCTGATGGGTATGTGATCACCTACTCTCAGTTAATTGCTTATAGGTGAAAGACCAAGATTCAGTGATCCTAAACTGTGAACTACTCAGGAAGCCAGTTGCATACTTGGGACAATAAAGATTCTATATTGTTAGGATTCCAGAAGTTGGAGAGCCCATTATCGATTTTCCTTGCATGGTCTTATTTCTTAAATTTTCCTTTTGCTAGGGTAGGCTAATGTGATTTTTTTTTGGGGGCTGACAGATACATATTGGAAGGCAAAGAGCTGGAGTTTTACATGAAGAAGATCCAGAGGAAGAAGGGCAAGGGAGCTGGTGCTGCCTAAGTTTTATATAGCAGACTTGTTTCCACCTTACATTCCTTACTTTTGGAACATTTTGAGCAATCAAGACACGTAGGTCCAAATAGTGCTGTGGTTAAGCTTTTGGTTAGAATACTTATATTTATCTATGGGATTTGTTCAATTAAATGGTGCATTTAATACACTCTCGTCATTGCCTAGTTTTGTATGGTGATTTCCATATCGTCGCATGGGTTTCTGAGGGGTGAGCCGCTTGATCTGACAAAATGCTTGGCACTTGGGTTTTCTTAGTTTGCCTTTGTAGTTGCTGGACAGTTTTCCAACTAATGATTGTTTAGGTCTAATGATTGCCAAAACGAAGGATAAAAGCCGTACGAGAAGCATTGTTCACTTTGGCGAGCATGAGAAGCTCAAATATCTGCAGGGAAAGAAAACAATTGGTTTGTCTAGAAGCACATGACGCCCAATATTAACCGACAAAAAGTTTCATTAAATATCAAGTTGGTATAAACTAGGGGGCGTGTCTGTTTCTGTTTTAGTTTGCTATTTGTTGTTGCGATTGTAATAAAAAAGGAAATAGCACCCTAAATTGCGTTTGGTTTAATCTTCAGTTCCTAAAAATAAAAAATCGCAACAAATTCTCCAA
>JANPWT010000005.1:24785596-24799842 GCA_024678245.1 Erythroxylum densum
TAAAACGTTTTGATTTGTTTGTCCTGTCTTGGGTGGCATCCATGTATCCTCCCAGGGGGTATTTGGGTGTTACAATATGGAAAAATATCCAGCTATAAGGCGTGAGAGAAAAAAATAAATAAATAAATTGGAGTTAATATCATTCCAACCGCCATTACAAAAGTAATTAGTATTTTTTGTATTAAAAGAAATTTTTGGTCAATAATTATTTCAAAAAAGTACGAGTCAATCCCACGAGGATTATAAGTACTAGTAATTTCTCTTTTCTTATTATCAAATTATTGATTCAAGATTGTGGATTTAATTAAAAATTAAACTAAACAACTAAACTAAGAATTAAACAATATTGAATTTGGAACAAGGAAATTACTAAAAAAATTCAATATCAAATAATAGTACCTAGGTGATGAATCCCCTTGAGAATCCTTAAATATTAACCATTTATCTTTCAATTATATTAATGATTATTGGATCGTGAAAATTCCTATCTTATATTAATATATTTCTCAAGACTACTAACAACTAATCCATCAGTTGATTAACACAAATCTTTCTAGTTAAAACTCTTAAAATTACATTATCGATTTATGAATTTTACTATTAGCTTTGACCATAATCTAAAGGATTTATATCAACCTATCTCTAGATTAGCATGCAACTCCTTTCAATACCCCTATCTATAAAATCTCTTAGGATCAAGTTCATTTTTGTCAATATCAAGATCTATTCGAATCGATCCATAAACCATCATAAGGCTTAGTTAATTAGAAAATAATCAAGAATAGGGCCTGAACTATAATGAGACTTTTTTACGAATATCCAAAATGACCATTGTGTGAACCTTTTCTAACACTTATTGCATCTCAATCATAGTCATTATATCAAATAGAAGGCAATAGTGAATTCATTCATGATGATCTCAAGGAAGAAGTTCATATCAAATTTCCCTCTAGTTTGGATATTTCCTCACTTAATAATATTTGTAAACAATATCACTCTTTATATGGTTTGAAGTAGGCACCAAAATTATTGTTTGAAAAATTTTGATATATCATCCTTAGTTTTTGGTTCACTTAAATTTAATATGATTCCTCTCTTTTTATATGAAGGACATCAAAAGGCATCATACTCCTTATATGTGAATGATATTGTTATCACATGTTCTAATCTGGTGCTTTATTTTAAAATTCAAGAAATGTTGCAATTTATTTTTCACACGGAAGATCTTGGGAAACTTACCTATTTTTTGGGTTGAAAAGTACATCAACAATATCAATGTATTTTTATAAATCAACAAAAGTATATTTACGATCCTATTCAATTGGTTAACTCAATAATACTACTCTTATTGACGCTCGTATAAAAATTAACATAAAGTATCAACGTGACAAAATACAGTTTCTTAAAGATCATATCTTATATTGAAAGTTAGTAGGTAGTCAATTTGCCAATATTTTACATGTTATTAAGGATTAATCACCTATAATGTAGCATCTTTATAGTATGTTTTACAAAAATTTTACGATGTTTTCCTATATTTAGTTTATTGTCTTGTAGATGATGATATTAAAAGAGAAATACTAGATTCGACTGCATTATTCTTTATAGTTGTTCTATTGAGAAGATATTAGAGTCATTTGGAAGCTAACAAGATGGATAATAACTTTGTAGAAGACATTAGAGATCTAATCAAGTTCAAAGATGCTAAAAATTGGAGAATTTGGTTAGGTATATAAGCAATGGACACAGCCAGGAGACAAACACTTGTCTCTCAGAAGGTTCAAAAGTTAAAGAAATATAACTGAATCAATCCCGTGTACAAGATGGTGTCAAGCACTAGACACAACTAGGATATAGGAAACTATCTCTTATAAGGCTCAAGTGCTGAAGAAACAAAACCTAAATAATGTCAATCGTAAAATAGTATTAAGCGTCAGTTAGACATTAATTTGAGAAAGCTAAAGCTCAAAAACAAATTGGTACCAGTGTGAAAATTGGTATGAAGCTGGACTTGTAACATGCATTCCTAGGACATCCGAAATTAAAAGTTTAATCAACTTAGGAATTTATGATGTAAACCTTAGCTATAAATACTCTTATTACGGTGTTAGTTGGAGAGAGCTTTTAGGGTAGTGTGTGACAACCATCTTGAGTTTTATTGATTGTTTTAGGGTTTCTTAACATCTAAGATGGCTTTAGAACAATGATTAGAAGAAGATCAACCTCAACTTAGACATATTGGGATATCTTGTTTTATTTTTCCTTCTTTTCTCTCTTTCATATTAAGATTGGGTTGTTTGAGTTTTGTTTTCATTATATTGAATAGTTGAAATCCATAAGCATGGTTAGGGATGTAGTTTACGATAAAAATTTCAATTATCAATAGATAATGAATTATTGTTTGGTTGAATTTATTCTCTTTAATCTTAATTATTGGATTGTTATTGGCTATTATAGATTCAATTATAAGAATTGTACGAAGGATCAATAGGTAGAGTATGATTTGTTCATTAGGAGAATAAAGATTTCTCAAACTAGGGTGATAACTAAATAATTTAATTATCCTTAATGAATTTGACTAAAGTTAATTGTGCATGCGACATGTGGTAATTCCTTCATTGAATATAATTGTGTGCTCAAGAGAGGCCATAGACACTTTAAGTTAATTATTATTTCAACATTGATAATCAATCTTGCATGGTTATTGGAATTTCCCAATAAGTAAACCTAAAAATTCTAATGTTTTATTATCTTAATTTCTCTTTATTTAATTCTATTGTTTGCTTAGGATTAATAAATATAGTATTATAATCTTCGTGGCATTGATACTCTAAAATATTCTAGAATTATTATTTGTTATAATTGATGTTGTAGATAGATTTGATAAGTAGCTTCCCTATATAACCATAACTCACCTAGATATTTTTTATTGTGTCCATATTGTAAGCAGGTTCATGTCATGCGAACCAAGATCCTCTGTCCAAAATTTTCCTGTCTTATTCTGTTTCATGAAATCTCAACCATTTATTTTGTGGAACTCACGCAGAGTCCACGCGGGACCTATATAGAACTCACATAAATAAACGGCTGAGATTCATTGGACACAATAAAACACTATAATATTAGACAGGAGATCTAAATTCGGTTCATGCAACCATTTTAATATTTACACTTCCTGCAGTTGGACGCATCATTTTTAACTTCTTTAACACCATTTTAATCGTGGTTTATTTGTTCCTGCTAGTTCTTTTCTCCGGCATCAAGCCTACAATGAGATTGATTGAATCGATTGTCTGAACACCAGGAAATCTACTATTGGATGTTGCATGTTGACCGGTGAGTCTTATCTCTTAGAAATGCATGAAGAGAATGTCTCCAAATCTTCTATTGAAACAGAGCATCACATCATACCAACCAATGCTTCAGAAATCATTTGTTTACAAGATATCCTTACAAAATTTGAATTTTCTTAATGTATGTAAAGGAGTTTAAGCTCGCGAGAGGATCAATGTACTAAGGAAACTTCTATAATCTCGTTTTATGTTCCTCATTCTCCAGCAAGTTTGGAAATTTAAAGATGAAGGAAATTAAATATTAGACCCGCTTGAAAACTTCTGAACTTGTGCCTGGATTGTCCGTTGAAAAGAGTGAAAATGATCTCTTTTTTGGACGTGCAGCAGCATTCAAGCGAAGAGGCACATAAAACAGACACTAACTTCCTGAAACGAAGATTTGATAGCTTTGCACCAAAAGAGACAAAGCAAGAAAAGGGAAAAGGCTCACTATGGAATCGTATGAAGGTTTAAGATACACGTATGAACTAAGTTACAAGCTTAGAATGAGAAAATTGCTCTTTCAACGAAAGAGTGAACACCTCATTTGCAATTTATCGTCAGCTAATGTGTATTCCACCGCGAGGCTTTAAGCAGGGATAGCGTTGTGAGTTGCCTTTAAATGAAAGTTAAGAAACCAAACCAGTTCTTCCAAGAAACATTGACTGGTGAAAAAGCAGACAGTTTTCTTTGTCAGGACTGCATAGCACCTCATGATATAAATTGATCATCATCGTCGTGTAAATATCTTGAAACCTTTTCGCTCAGTCTTTTATCAATGCCCAGCTGGTTTGAATTCTGACATCAGATAAAAAGTGGAACCTAAACATGCAAGCTCCTATGGAGAACAGGGGTGGAAGTAGAGAGGGCTGTATCACTTCCCCTTCCTGGCACCAAGACGAGCAATCAACTTCAGATAGCCCACAAAACTTTCAACATCCAAGACTTTTCATAATTCTTTTAAGCTTGTCAATAACAACATCTGGTCGAACATGAGAACCTTCAAGATTGATGGCATGGTATTCCAACCCTTTCCACTGAGCAATCAATTGAAAATGTGGACGTCTGAAGTAGCTGCTAATGATTTCTAGAATTACTGTTTGAGGTGTAGCAGATACAATGTGAGTTAGACCGGCACCATGAGCACCAACAATAAATGAAGCCTCTTGAATGGATCGGACCTGCTCCTTCAAGGGCATATGTGCAAACAACCCATTGACAAGGTTCACTTTGCACTCCAAATGATTATTTGCCCAGATCTGCAAGGCATCAAAGACTTCTTGTTCATTGCTAAGTCTTGATTCAACTTTACCAGCATGTCTTGGATGGGCTAGATAATCTTCACGTCTAACAAAGAGAACATTATGACCTGATGCTGGTTTTTCAGCACTATGTCTGTTGACAGGAAAGTCAAAAGCTGCTCTAATCATTTCACCAAATTCAGATAATCGCGCTGTTTTCTTGTTATCAGGCTTCTTCCAAAGATCATGTGCAGATGCTCCTCGACAATCTATCTCTTCAGTCAGGCCTTTAAAAAGTGGTGTCTCATAACCCAAAGGAACAAAAACAGCATGGCGAAAACAAACTGGACCACTGAAATTCTTTGCGTATCTGACACTTGAAAACAATGCTTTCCAAGTTTCCTCCAAAACGGTCTATAAAGTTTCAGAAGTTAAGCAAGATTAGCTACCATGGAAAATAATGAACTATTTCCTTTTTATTCAAGGCAGAAAACGTAAACAGTTAAAAGTAAAGGCAGGAAAGGGGAATTGAGGGGATTGGGGAGCTCCTATTACCAAAAAGGGAAGTAACATATTAGCCTGGACATATTGATTCAAGGCTTAGCAAAGAAGAACTTATATAAATGGTGCATCTGGTCATTATAGATTAAAAGCACAACTCTTAGATGATCCGGTACTTCTTCTATAAGACATACGAATAAGTCCCTCTTGAAGAAGATGAATGGATAGACAACCTGTGTGTAGATTCACACGAGTATACCTAATGTTGACGTCCTAGATTTATGGGAAACAATGTCCAGTATAACTCTTAGTTTAATAAAAAGATCCACTTTCCACCGGCAGAAATGGTAATAGCCAGTTGATTAAAGCCATCTCGAGTAACTAGATACAGCAGTCTTTGTCATAATAAAAGTTTTTGCAAATTAGAACACGAAAATCCTGACTAACCCTTTCAAACCAGTCAATATATATTCTTCCCTAACGCACATAGGCAAGACCAATCAGAAAAGTTATATCCTATTATACATTTTCACATTTCCTTGCTGTTTCTTCATTCAATTAAAAAACTTAGATCAGAGAAAGGAAACACATTAGACGAGAACAAAAAGTAGACTCACTTTACAGTGTCCATCTACAAAAACCAAATGAGGCCGATAAGGCAAGTCAGTGACTTTAGATGCTACATACGCACTATACCAATCTGTAACAGTATGAAACACATTCGCATACTCAAACCGCGTAACCAAAAGGGTCGGCTCCTCAATCCACTGCAAGCACACACAAGATCACTACATAATTAAAATCTGGTGTCTTTAATGGTAACAACACAAGTAAGCAGATCATTCACGTTGATGAATGCATTTGAATCATAAAGATGCAAGCTTAAAACATTCAAAAAAGCGAAGAAAACCCAATGAACCTGATCACAAATGAACTCCTTTTCATTCACGACCCGAATCGACCCGATCAACCCACGCATAGTATGCTTCCCAATGTCATTTTGAGGCACATACATATCCAAAAACTCGCGACTCACAAGTCTTCTCCTTTTCTTCTCAACCCCCAACAGCTCAAACGCGCCGTATTCAAAGTCCGGTAGCTCCTCCTCCTCACCCCTTCCGATCACCGCCTCAATCGCCTCCCCGCCGACAGACATCCTCACCCTCTCCGGCACCATCCGAATGCTCCCTCCCTCGCACACTGAGCTCCGCAGCGTCTCGCTGTACAAGCATCGGAACCATCCTGGCGCCGGCGACCCTACCGCCGAACGTAGCACGTCGACTCGACGGGTGAAGCCGTTGCCGAAGTAAGCCTCGCATGACCGGAAAGTGACGTTAGGGTTTTGGTTCCATGGGAGATAAGAAGGGAGAATCGGCCAAGGCTTCAGGTAGTGGCGGCTGGGTAGGACGTCAGCGGAGGGAGGCGGCTTGAGGTAGCCGGAGCTGTTGCGTTGATCGGGTTGGTGGTGGTGAAGAGAGAAGTAGAGGAAGAGAGTAAAAGAGTTAACCGCGAAGAGCGCGAAGATGATCTTGAGAAGTTGGGAGCGTCTTGTATTCATTATTTCTGCGCCCTTTTTTGTGCTGTACCTCTAAAAAATTTACAACACTTTCTCTCTCTAACGTGAGAGAGGAACCAAAGTGGGGTATTATGTCTGAGGTGTTATGTCTTTATGGGTTCTGGGATCACTTTTCCAGTTAAGTAACGGCGGATTTGACAACTTAAGAGTATAGTAGTGTTTATATTATGTTAGAACTTAGAAGTAGAAAACAGCTAAAACCCAGGTTGATGTTTTGTACTTTGTTCCGTCAAAATAGTTGGGAAATATTTACATTTACGTCTGTTTCAAACTACCAACTACGATGTTTCCTTGGAAGCAATCCCCATTCCACTGAAAGTCTCCGATAAAACCGTCTGGTCTGGTCTGAAACTGAAACCCACATTCAACTTATTGCTTGCCTTGCCATCCGTCAGGAAAGGAACTCTCCAGCTGGGGTGAGTGTCTCAGCTACATTGCCTTTTTCTAGTGCCTTTAAGTAAGCCAGTGGAAGTATCTATACACGTATTAAAACAGACCAACTTGACACTTGGAAGGAAGAAGGAAGAAAAGAAAGATTGTACCAGTATCAACCAATTCTTTCTGCCTCCATGTAAAATCTTGATATATTTTAGACATTTTACAGATTTTTAAATGAATTTTAATACACATGCATTTTCTAAATCAACTAAAAATAGTTATATTATCCATATAAATTATATTAAACCTTAAATATATATTTTAGAGCTGAAATTAAAGAAAAAATATGCTAAATATTAAGATAGTTTGAATAACTATTAAGTTTTCCAAATAAATATTATTACAAAATTTTCAGTATATTGCAAAATAGATCACAACACAAAAATATTTCTCCAACTTTTATCATCTAATATTAAATTTAAAGATACAGTAGTGTTATTAACCTAATAGGGAAGACTGACAGATCAATGATAATTTAATATCTTTTATTAATCAAGATATTATGCCATTATATTTAAAACCTAATTATTATAATAATTTAATGTTATTTACATGTTATTAGGGTAGATTTATTTTTAATTAAAATATAAAAATCTAGTCGTAACATTATTTATTTTCATAATTACTTTATATTAATTTGTATTGATAAAGTAAAGGTCAAATCTATATAAATACATGCTATTTATTTTGATGATGATATTACAATACGAATGAGTGAATATTTTTTCATTAGATAGAAATATTGTATCGAACTGGCCAAAAATTAGTATGTTGTTGTGCTATTTTGTACCGGGAGTCAATATTGCTTGGTATTGATCGTAACTAAATTGTAAATTTAAAAAACATGAAGGACTTTGATGAAAATTTTAAAAAAAATTAGCCCTATATTGTGCCAAAATAAGTTCTAAAAATCTAGATTATCTCATTCGTAAGTATACGAGATAATTGTAGTCGAATACTTAGGGTTGTCTCTCAAGGAGATGAAATTGGTCTACTCAAATTAGCTTAGAACAAAAACATATGCAATCCTAAACACTCTAATCCAATTTGTTAAGGAAAGAATTTAAAGAAAATATAAAACTAATGAGTAAACTAAATTAATAAGAGGTAAAGAACAGTTTGATCAATCGACGTAGTAAACTCTTAAGAAATTAATTTCACTAATTTAATCTCTTGTACATGACTAAAGCAAATTGATTGAATAATTGTCCTGTTAAAATTAATAATTAGGTTTTAAAATCAAATCAAATAATAAAATAAATCTAACTTTCATATTCGATAGGTCTATTATCCAAATCAATTATTTAGACCCAACTGATAATTACCCACTTATGTAACTATATTTCAAATTCATAACTTAAGAGTCGATAATTTTTGTTATAATATTAAACTTCTTCTCTCGATTCTTCATTTAATATCAAAATAATGCAAAATTTGCCCAAACTTTTGCATGCAATAATTTGACAAATTATAGAAAATAACAATACAACCAAACAGTAATTCAATAATCCATAATCGATTAAATAAGATCCATTAATTCTCAAGAATAAACAATTAACCTATAATCGAATAAAAATTGTTCATCATATTCATTAAATTCAATCAAATGTTTAATTGTAAATAGAGAAATTAAAATGAAAAACGGAAGAAATAAATCAACAAATAGAATGAAGAACTCTTGAAAGAAGAAGAGTTGGTGGTGAATCTCTTGCCTAACGTAATCGCTCTTTATTTTTACACTGGCCTTGCTAACGCTCCCTGGCTTCAGCTCCTGCTTTCTGCCTTTGGTATACTATGTTCTGCCCAAAAATGATTGCTCTTGTCGATGCCTTTGTTATCTTCTGTTCTTCTGTTTTTGCTCACACCGACTAGGTTTCTCTTTTTTTATAAACTATCTTTATTTATATAGAGAGTTTAGGATTTAATCCGATCTTTTTTGTTAGCTATGATCATATGTGACTCGCATGATTTTTTTTCAAGACTTGCATAAGCTGCACGGGAGTGACACTCAAGTGTGTGATAGGAGCACGCACATAACACTTTTGTCACGAGGGTGATAGCTCCTATCACCCTGGTGACTTTTAGCCCAATTTCTGCTTTCCTGCAATATTCACAAACAACTCCACAAAACCTAATTTCGTTTAAATTTAGATTAAAAATAGGAATTTTTAACCAAAATCAAAATATAAAAGCTAGCCAAATTAATACAAATTAGACACAACATATTTCTCACACTTAAACTATGCTTGTCCCCCAACAAAGTTAAGAAAACTAACGTCAATAACAACACCCATTATGAATTTCGTTGATACGTAAGATCTGGAACAATTGAGAAAACTAAACTATATAAAGAACAAACAATGAAAACAACAATATTCTCAAGTAATAGTCAAAGATATCAAAATTTATTTTAATAAACACAACCCGAGAACTTGAAACTCATAATGCTCTATGAACAAGCTATTCTCCTCGTACTTTAGTTAAAAGTAACAAATACTTCAATTCAAAGAACCATTAAAAAGTGTGATAGATACTCATTTCACTCTCCATCCTCTCAAGCATTCAAGGGTATGATATATTAACTCATCATCCATTTCTTGTAAGGCAACAACCATAAACTTGCTTACTAATCCAATCTCCACCACTCATATCAAACATAAACATCAATATGAAGATCTTTATTTTTTATTGTAATGGGGTTAGGTTAATGGTAGGAAAAAGGAAAATAAAAGTTTAAGACCACATAACTGATTGAATATTTAAAATAATATAGAACAATGAAACATAAAACACTCAATTCTTTCCTTTAAATTAACAAGATTAGCACTCCCCTTTTTCTTATGTGTCTCTCCTCTTTCTTTTCATTTTCTGGTTGTCTTCTTTTCCCTCCTTTTCTTTTATATGTCCTTTTTTTCTTTCTTTATTTTTTCTTTTCTTTTCTTCTTTTTCTTTGTTATTTATTTAGAACAAGGAGATCAAGTTTAAAAGAGGAAAAATGTAGAGGAGAGATACAAGTTGTTATAACCATACCCATTCATAACTCAATAGCCAACTATATGTTATGATTCCCCCACACTTATTCAAGAAATTATACCCTAAACCTGGTTATACAAGTTCAAATGCTTAACTCATCCTTCTGGTAAGTATAATGAAGACAATAAATAATCAAGGTTAAGGATCGCATTTTGGGTTTAAAGAAAGAAAAGGTTTCATATTAAGCTCAAAGGGGGCTCACTAAAGGTAAAATTATGGTGGCCTTTTAAGCAAAAAGGGGTAAATCCTAATTGCCTTCATCATTTCAATATTTGCATAAGATTATGTGATCTTAACTAGTATTCACAAGCAAGTTCTAGAGTTCCTCAGTCGTGAAAGAACATTCTTAACAAATAACACTTGATTTTGGTGTTTAGTATTTCAAAGAGGCTGAAAATCTTACCGAAGAAAGTGTCATTCATCCATCACAACAAGTTAATTTCCTTTTAATCAAAATCCAAGTCAATCAGCCCAATCATGCAATTATACTTATTCATTCATATTATAAATTTCTAATCTCGATCAAGTTTATTTTATGACAATGCATATCTAATTATTAAATGAGAAAAACACTTAATTTTTTCTATAAACTACTACTCCCCCTACCACTTAAATATCACGTTGTCCTCAATGTGATAAGTAAATAGAAGAGGGACCTAAAATGCAAAACAACTATCAAACAAGGATAAAATTAAAACAAAGAGAAATTAAAACTAAAAAGCAATAAAAAGAAAAAGGATATAAATACAATACAAAGGTGGGTGTGGTGGGTGTCCAAAGCAAGCATTCATATTAGCCATCAAGTTCCTAATCTCTACCACGTTAGCCTTAATGTTGTGTATCCTCTCATTTGCTTGCATTTCAAATGCTCTAGATTGGGTTACATGATCTGTGAATTGGGCACACAAAGCAAACAAACTTAGTCGAAATTCACTAAAAAGGAATAACAAAGAATTGAAAGTTTTTTTATAGGTTGCCTCCTATTCAGTGATTCTTTAACATCTTTTAGCTAGACACCTCATTACTCATGCACTATGTGGGTCTCTCAAAGTGATTGGTTCCACTATTTTCTTCTCAATTGCTCCTTCCCATTATGGTTTTACTCAGTGGCCATTCACCTTAAAGGTTTACTTTGTTTGAATTTTCCAATTCCACGACTCCATATGGAAAAACTTTTATTATTTCAAACGATCCATTCCACCTTGATTTCAATTTTCCTAGAAACAAACGCAAATGAGAATTATATAATAAAACTTTCATTTCAGGTGTTAGAGACTTACCTATAAGACCCTTATCATGAAGTCGTTTGTCCATTCCTTTAAATTCTTAAATTCTCATAAGCCTCATACTAGAGCTCATCTAATTTTGAGATTTGAAGAAAATGGTCCCTTCCTCCATCATCTATGTTCATGTTCACGGTCTTGATTGGCCACAGTGCTTTGTGACCAACCTCTACAGGTAAATGGCAAGTTTTCCCATAAACTAACCTATAATGACTCATCCCTAAGACAATTTTGTAAGATGTTCGATATGCCCGTAGTGCATCATTTAACATTGTTGACCAATCCTTCCTTGATAAGCTCATAATCTTTTCCCAAAACCCCTTAATTTTCTTATTACTTGTTTCCACTTGTTTGGATATTTATGCATGGTATGGGGTCGCCACCTTGTAGGTGATTGTGTATTTCCTTATAAGCTTTTCAAAAAGCTTATTGCAGTCCTTCATTGCTTATAATTGTTCGTTGAATCCCAAACCTGTTAAAACTATTTTCCTTCACAAATTTAACAACAATATTAACATCATTAGTTCAAGTGGGTATTGCTTCTACCTATTTAGACAAGTGATCAACTGCAATTAGTATATATTCAAATCCAAAAAATTTAGGAAAAGGCGCCATAAAATCAATACCCTAAAAATCAAATAATTTAATATTCAATTGGTTAGTTGGGGGCATTTCATTTCCTCTACTTATATTTTCAGTTCATTGGCATTTATCACATTTTAAGCAGAAGATATGAGCATCCTTAAACAAAGTGGACCAATACAAACTGTTTGAAGAGCATTAGAAGCAGTTTTTTGCCCTCCAAAATGGGCTCCACAGTGGAGTTCATGACAAAAGGTCAAGACATTTAGCTGTTCTTCCTCTAGAATGCACCTTCAAATGATTTCATCTTTGTAAATCTTGTAGAGGTATAGATCATCCCAAAAATAGTACCTGCTTAAGTAAATAAAACTTTTCCTTTCTTGAAAAATCATATTAGGTCTCAATGCCACAAGCAAGATAATTTACATAGTCAGCATACCAAGGCACTTTACTAACAACAAATAACTACTAATTAGGAAAGTTCTTAGAAATTGTATGTTTCTTTTGTTGTTCATGAGTTTCCAATTTATTCAAATGGTCTGCAACAAATTATCACTCTCTTTTTTATCTTTTATTTTACTTCAAACTCTTGAAACAACAAAATCCACCTAATTGACCGCAGTTTTATATGAGTTTTGGTCAAAAGATATCTAAGAGTTGCATGATCAGAATGGATTATAACTTTTAAACCTAAAAAATAAGATCTGAAATTTTCCAACATAAAAATCACAACTGACAATTCTTTCTCGATAGTTATGTAATTTATTTGTGCATCACTTGAATTCAGGCTGGCATAATTAATTACATGCAAAGATTTCTTAACTTTTTGGCCTAAAATAGCCTCCACAGCAAAATCAGAAGCATCACACATAATTTCAAAAGGCAAAGACTAATCAAGGGCCACAATAATCAATGCAAAGATTAATTTTTCTTTGAGAATGTTAAAGGCCTTAACACATTCCTCATTAAAATCAAAATGGACATCTTTGGCTAACAGTTGACATAAAGGATGACTTATCTTAAAGAAATCTTTGATAAACCTCCTATAAAATCTAGCATGTCCTAGAAAACTTCTAACACCCTTGACAAAAGTTAGCCTTATCAATCTCAATTCCCTTTTTTGACACCACATGACCTAGGACTATACCTTTTTTTACCATAAAATGACTTTTTTTTCCAACCTAGAGTCAAGTTGCATTTAATACATCTTTCAAGTACTTGAATCGACTTATTTAGACAATCATCAAAAGAGGCACCAAAGATTGAGAAATTGTCCATAAATAGCTCGACCATGTTTGAAAAACTGGAAAACATGCACCTTTGAAATGTTGTAGGTATATTATATAAACCAAATGACAACCTCCCAAAAGGGAATGTCTCAAATGGACAACTGAATGTTGTTTTTTCTTAGTCATGAGGAGCAATCAGTATCTAGTAATAACCTGAAAGACCATCAAGAAAACAATAAAACTCATGTCCAAAAAGTTTATCCAACATCTGATTAATAAAAGGGAGAGAAAAATGCTCCTTTTTGGTAACCGTATGCAGTTTCCTGTAATCGGTACACATTCTCCAACCAATGATAGTCCTAGTAAGCACTAACTCTTTTTATCATTTCTAACAATAGCAATGCCTAGTTTTTTTTAGAACTATATGAACTGGGCTCACCCACTCACCATCCATAATTGGATAGATCACACCTTCATTGAACAATTTCAAAACCTCCTTCTTCGTTACCTCCCACATAATGGGATTAAGTCTTCTTTGGGTTTCCCTCACTGGGTTAGCCCCCTCTTTTAGTATATCCTATGAATGCATATAGAGGGACTAATTTTCTTAATGTAACTCAAACCTGATCCTATAGTCTTTTTTAGTCTTTTCTTCTCACTCAGTCCCTTTTTCTTGGTCAGCATTCGAAAAGGATGCAAGAATGGTAGGATATGCTTTCCCTTCTCCTAAAAACATATATTTCAAGTTCTCAGCTAACTATTTTAGCTCTACTTTCGGTGGGACTACATTCTTCTTCATTGAGAGTTGTCTTTCACTACAAGAAATTGTATTTTTAGTGAAAGTGAAAGTTGTCACTAAAAACAGTAATATTTGTCACTATTATTAATAGTGGCTAATCTTTGAGGTCGTCACCTCTCGTCACAAATACCTCCGTCATTAGTAAAATAGTGACTAATTTAAAAAATGGTCACAATTATGCAACACTTTTGTGACACAAATACTGACACTAAAACTTGTAAAATATGTGACA
>JANPWT010000005.1:24906378-24922828 GCA_024678245.1 Erythroxylum densum
ACAAGTCACAACTACTTAATCATTACTTTGTTGTTTCAATAGTAAATTGAAATCACAAGGAACATTGTTTATGCAATAAAAAAACATTTAATTATTAAGCATTAGTAAAGTCTGTTTAAATTATTGTATTTTGAGTCATTATTTAACATTTTATTAAGTTAGGAGGGAACATAACTTAACTATCACAAAAAGTTGATGGAGGGCTAAGAGTGCACTTTAATTCATATATCATAAAATTCCTTAACCCTAAACTTTTGAAAGGAAGTGGTGATGGTGGAGGTAGAATCATAGCCGTCATATTCTTCTTCTCATTGGTTTTGTAAGGCCAGTAACATGTTAACCGAACAGCACCATTCATCTTAAACCCAAAACATCAAGTTTCTAGGTATCTGACCCTTAATTCCTCTTCAGTGTGGATTACATACCTTAGAAGATGAGTTTGAGTATCAAAATTTGACAAACAAAATAAGCTTATTTTAGTTTCTGAACGAGCTGAACTTTTGTGTATTTAGTTTAATAATGATTAATAGATCACATATTTTATACTAAGATTGACTTGATCCAGCAAGTGTTTATTACCAAGGGGACTCATTGTGTAAAACTAAGTATTATATTAGTTCCCAAAAAGCAGGGGAATTAAACCGGCTATATAATTTTCTTAGACTAGATTAAATGGACATTTGTCTTCAAACTAGGGCATGCTTTGTGTGGCTTGTCCATGCAAACTAAAAGATGAAAGTCACGGGGAGATTAGAGCGAAATCGAATTAGGTTCAAGCAACTTCGTATATAAATCAATATATTGTATTTTAATTTTAATTTTAATTTTAAATTTTAAAATTAAAATTTTATTTTTATTTTTATATATAATTCATTTCATTTTTAAAGTTTTTGATATGAGAATATTTCACTTTTGAATTTCTAATAAACACTTACTAAATACCAAATCATTTTAAGCAACCTCTAACATTCAGCTTAAATTTTTAACTATAATTTTAGCAAATAGTCGACAAAATCCAAAGCTTGCCAATTGTTTAGAACTTAAGGTGTTTGATATCATATAGGCATTTTATCAAACACCTTATGTTCATCAAATAATCTTCCATTATACCAATCAAATTCACATTTTTCCTCTTCTATCACATACATTTCGACATTTAACGTGGTTATCCATTCACAAAACACCAAAACATCACAAAAAATCGACTACAAAAATAAAATAATTAAACTCCAACACCCACGTATGGTTAACATTCATACCTCAATGAAAATGATGTCTTGCTCGGAGAAGACGACCGGAAGCACCACGATGTGACCGGAAGCAGCACGAAAGACACAGGACTTCGCACCGGAGGAGCAAACACAACTGGAAAATGGGGAAGAAGAGAAGAAAGAAGGGAGATGAGCGACGGGGAAATGGGGAAGAAGGGTTGAGGTCTGCGTTTTTTACGTACACAAAACGACGTCATTTTATTAAAGTGAATAACGAGCATTACCGACGGTCAAGTTCCATCCCTAATAACCATCAGTAATGAACCTGTTCACGCCTTACTCATCGATAACATTTGTTCGGTCGCAACTTTCAAATTTTAATTGTTATGTGTCGACGGAATTTTTTCCGTCACCAAACTCTTTCCTTTTTACTGACCGCTAACATAATTCCGTAGCAATATACCGATGATTAATGTTCCGTCGGTAATATTTCGTCAAAAAAGTTTGTGGGAAACTTTCCCTCCAAATATGGCAACTAAATACCTACGAAATTGGTTGTTCCGTCGCTAATTTTAGACGGAAACTATTCCGTCGGTGATGTTCCGTCGCTACTACAAAGTTTTCTTGTAGTGTTTAAGTATGCCTTATTGGATATTAATGAGCCATCTTTTTATAATGAGGCTACTAATTCACCTACTTTAATGGCTTTACTACTATTAAGGATGAGAAAATCGATTGCCAAAAATAGTATATAGGAGTTGTTAATTTTCTAGTTGGGCATAAGACTATTAAAAATAAATGGGTTTTAAAATAAAAAAAACAAAGTGGATGGATCATCAATTAACAAATATAAGGTTCATCTGTTGACAAAATTAAATATTTAAAGATAGGGTGTAGAGTATAATTACAAATTCTTCCCTAGGTTTGCCTTAATTCACCTTATTATTGTATCTATCACACATGAATTTGAAATTGTTCAAAATAGATGTGAATACATTATTTCTCAATGAAATCTAGATCAACATATCTACATGGATCAATATATAGGTGGCTAAAGCTTATGTACATAAAGTGTTTTACTTAGCTTTTTCAATATATTTTGATTAGTTTTAGTATGATTAAGAAAGACTAGTATGTATAGGCTTGGCAATTAAGTATGAGCCTAACCCAAAGTTAATGGACCTAACCCAGTTTGATCAAGCTTCAAGTCAAACTCTGACCCTTATTTTATTCACTACATAAAATGATATCGTTTTACACTAGGTATTAGACAACTTACTTCTTCCTTTGATAATCGACACTATAGATTAATTATAATTGTTTTTACAATGTCACTTAGTCATCCTCCACCCCCTATACCTCACTTGAGTCACCTTACCTTACCTGAAGTCACCTCATTGTAGTTCCACTCTCATACTACTCCCCTAATCCCCTCCTCGCTATTCGTTGGTCACCTGCTCTAGTCATAGCTATTTCACAGCTCATTAATCGTCTCTTTTTCTCAATCACTCCTCAAGGTCACTCCTTAAGATCCCTTTTTTTGTGTTCACCTGCTGTTTGGTTACATTTCCATTATGATGTTTATTGATGATAGGTTGTCTTCTTTCCTTTATGTTGTGTTTAATTTTGGAATATTAGGAATATTAATTGTGATTTTATGTGTTATTGGTTATGTTTTTAGACCAACTACAACTTGTATTTAATTAGGCATAATATCTTTTAGGATAACAAAGATGTCAAATCACATAAGATCGTCATCATTTTCTTTTTCTTGTCTATATATGCTTTTTTTTAATTTGAAATATTTCTAGCCTTATCAATTTCACTATATAACTTGAGAATGTGAATTTTTTATTGGAAAGGCATCGGAAAGTAATGATTGGCATTATTTGTGTACAATGAAGTATCATGTGGAAGTCCATTTAGTAGAGTTTGCAAAAATAATTTCATAGTTTGACTACTGATTGACCTATTTCATGATAGTCAATTTGTAATAAGCCGTAAGTGAACAATGTAGCTATAGCTAGTGTCGATAAGTATGAGTCGAGGCTTGAACACTGTGAATACTAGTAATTAGCCTTCCTCTATTTTCTAGCCTAAGGATTGACTTTAGGTTTTTAATTGAAGGAAAATAAAACTAAACAATTAAAGAAATAGGAAACAAAAATGAACATAAAGATAGCGGAATTCATTTAGAAAACTATTGTTATCAGAAATTAGTATCTAGGTTTAAATCTCCTTAAACCCTTAACAGATTGATCTTTTATCATGAAATTGTTTTGTTGATTTATTGGACCTTGGAGAATATTATGGTATGCTAGTAATTGACCTATAGACAACTAGCAACTAATCCTAAGGCCTCTAATCGAATTATTTAGATTAAATCTTATAGATTGTGTTACCGTTTAATGAATCCCTCTATTGGGTTTGACCCTAATCTGGAAGATTAATGTTATCCTATCTCTAGGGTTGTAATAGGGCTTAGCGACAGTATGATTGGGCTAATAAAAAGGTTAAGTGAAGGAAATTTACTTAAGGAAGCATTACAAGACTTGTTTACAAAACATACAAATCCTTTAGATGCAACTTAATGGTACTATATAATTATTTTTTTTTCTCTTTTTCCTATGTTTTTTTCTTTTCTTCTCTTTTTTAATGCTTTTCTTTTTCTTTCTTTTTTCTTGATATTTCAGTAAGTACCGCAATTCAATAAATATTGGACCTTTCTTACATTTCAAGTCTCAACAAATAAATAAATTAAATAACCTTCAAGGTTCAAAATAATAACACGTTTTCAAAGAAAAGATAGGATAAAGGTTAATATGTGAGTTTAATCAATGAAAAAGGTTAAAACTCAACTTGGCTATTTCTAAAGGTAAATTTGAGGGTATGGTGATTTTTAAAGAAAAAGGCTTTAAAAAGTTAGTAAATCTAAGTGCCTTCATCTTATTAATGCTTATAATTCAACAAATATGGTCTCAACATGTATAATAAAAAGCAATATCCTACTATACATGATATCTCACACATGAAAGAATAATCAGAGCTTTGAAAATCTTGAACATTTACTCTTAGGCTCAAAAGCTCATGAAAAAGATACTTATATATGTGTAAATATATGCAATGTCATTCAACGTGAAAATTTCAATGATTATGAAAAATATGATATAGAAAATTAATTTTATTATAGCCATCATCCTTTTGCATACAAATTCAAATCAATTTTCAATAAGGAAATATAGTATTCATAGACAGATTCAACCAATTCAAGATATCAATTAATCAAACTTGTAATTAGGATTATAATCAACTTGAAGAAATTAGTTAAAGATTCATTAAACCCATCTTCACACTTAAAATTGGACATTGTCCCCATTGTACACAATATGGGCATTTAGAAAAAGTGAGAGGGTTTACTGGTAATTTCTTGACTATAACAATTTTCTAATATGGATCCATCCAATGTTACTAGCATCCTTGCAAAATATATAAGAAAAGGATAAAAAGAAACAAAAGAAATAACATACAAAAATAAAATCATGTACTAATATGAAAATAAAAACAAAATAATATTAAATTGAAATAAAAGTAAAACAAACTCATGAGTTTCCTCCTATGTAACGCTTCTTTAACGTCGATAGCTCGATGTAACCTACATGTTTAATGCCATCTTGGATCAACAATCAACGACTTGTTTCCACCCTTTTCTCCACAAAGCAGATTTGCATCCTATAAGCAAGTCATCTGTTGCAATATTGTTAAAAGGACATAATTGATTAGATTAATAAAACTAATAGACTCTATTAATGCCCTTTTTAATGACAAATTTTTAAAAATGTAAAGAATAACAAAAACTCCCTGTATCATCGACTAGCTTGAATAATTTGTCTTTAAGAAAGTAGGAACCCTCTGTACTTATGGTTACTACCAAAATCTCATAAGTAGTTTCCTTACATGGTTCCTCTATCAGTTCTTCCTCAGCCATCTCTGTCCACTCTTCTTCTTCTTCTTCTTAGACAGAGGCTTCTGGCTCATCCTCTTCAGCTATCTTCTACCACTTCTCTACTTCCTCTTCTTGGATTGAGGTTTCATTGTCTTCTTCTTAAGAAGCTCTTCTTCACTAAGGGTAATTATCTCATGGTCTATAGTATCAGCTTTAGTAGAACTGGACAAATTCCCTTGCATCTCGTCAACTAATGTATTCATCAATTGATCGATTTGATTCACCATATTCTGTATATGAGTCTATACTTCCTGATTCCTCATCTTTGAATCTTGAATATGCTCAATCATCATATCTCTCAATGTAGCAGTTACCTCATCACCTTCTTTACTCTAAGATGGTTGGAAGCTCAGATTGTACTCATCATATACAAGTGAAGGAATTCTCTTATTGATTTCACACTAACTAGCTACTCTCTTGGCAAAACATTTTATTAGTCTATTTGTAACACTTTTTTGTTCCTCTAGAAGTTCTTTTTGAAATGTCCCTTCATTCATATCTTTTCTCTCAAATTTGTGTCAGTTAGCTTTCATTTTAGTAATGACTTCCATCAATTTATCTTCCAGAGTCGACTCGTTATATGGAGATGCTTAGTGCCGTAAATATCCATCTGGAGTGTAATCATTCCATCTATAAGTATAAGAGTTGCTCCACTTTGAATCATAGTTGTTCTTATACACTACACCTTAAGGTTGATAGTACACGCTTGGTCTCCCATATATATGTTGTGCTCAACATTCACGATTGTACTGATAACTCCCGCCAATGTCGCTGAATATTAGTTGAGCTTTAAAAAATATGTGTTGACACCTCACTCTCCCATATGGTGATGATATAGATCGCGAAAACATATTTTGGTTCCCATACAAGTCTTGCCTGCTCCATCCATCCATTAAGTTGTTGTTATGACAATGAATCGTAATTCCTAAAATAAACCACAACTTAAGATCAAATAAAGAAATTTAAAAGATAATTAATAAGCCATAAATACAATAAGATACAATTAAATTAAATTAAATTAAATTAAATAAATACAAAAAGAAAAATTAAAATAAAAGAAAATAAATACAAAGATAAAACAAACTAAAATGAAAATACCTAGAGTAATAGCATTTAGGCTTTCCTAATATCAAAGTCCCCAAAAATGGCACCAACAACTTGATTGACCTATTTCGTGATAGTCAATTTGTAACCGAAAGTGCACAATGTAGTTGTAGCTAGTACCACCAAATGTGGGTTGATCCCATAAAGATTATGAATACTAGTAATTACCCTTCTTTTGTTATCTAGCCTAAGGATTGATTTTAGGTGTTTAATTAAAAGAGAATAAAACTAAACAATCAAAGAAACAGGAAACAATAATGAACACATAGATAGTGGAATTTACTTAGAAAACTATCCTTATTAGAAATTAATATCTAGGTTCAAATCCCATTAAACCCTTAACAGATTGATCTTTTATCATGCAATTGTTTTGATGATTTATTAGACTTGGAAACTCCTATGGTATGCTAGTAGCTGACCTTGAGACCACTAATAACTAATCCTAAGGTCTTTAACCGAATTACTCAGTTTAAATCGTATAGCATAATGTTCCCATTTTATGAATCCCTCTATTAGGTTTGACCCTAATTCGTAAGATTTATATCATCCTATCTCTAAGGTTGCAATCAAATCCTTCTAATTATGATAAATCTATTCACACTAGGATTTCTCAATCTCTAAGTTTGAAATCAGATTATCAATAAAAGCATGTAATCAAATCACAATAATTAATTGAACCAATTAAATTAATAAAGGATCAAATGATGTTAAAGTATTAACATAAGGTTCATCTAACCTAAATACTAATTGGAAGTTTAGTTACACATGATCGAACATGAAATCAAACATAAACCAAAAGAAAAATGAATTGAAAACACTGGGTTCATAATTATAAATCTCCCTTATTTTCTTCGATCGAATGTTCTTGTGATGTAGAGGCTTGATCTTGTATTCTGATAGATCTTTCAATGATTTCTTCATGTTTCCCACTTCCTTAGACCAAAATCGTTCCTTTTGGACATTCTTCACATCTAGAAATCTCCTCTCCAAAGTCTCATCCTCTCTTCTATCTATGAAACATCACTCTATATTAAATTTTAGGTTTCTGAGTTATGCACGGTCGTGCACAGGAACGTGCATCATTAGAAATTGTCGGATACTGCGAACATGTACAATTGTGCACTCCTTCCAAATTGTTAATTTTCTATTTTATGCTGTTTTTATCTGAATTCTTCTCCTTTAAGTCCATGAAGGCAATTATTACCTATACACACTTGGAGCAAATTAAGTACCAAATATATGATAAAATTATAAACGATCAAGCAAAATACATCAAATATAGGTGGTAAAATATGGTTAAATATCCAACTATCAGCAGCAATGTATGGTCACAGTAATATAATTTTCTTTTCAACAACATCTCAAAATAAGGAGGATCCTAATAGACAAACTAAAATGATCTTGAAACTTTATCATTGTTTATTAAAAGAGATATTTTTGATAATTAGTCTTAATAGGAATTGTCATAAAATTACAACTGGTAAATTTAAAGATCTCAATGATATGTTGGACTGCACTCATTAGGATTTATTGCATATTTCTTCAAAGGTAATAAGGAGAGCTTAGGGAATCTAAGAAAATGATATTGGAAAAAAGAAAAGTATATACTATGGATGGATAAGGGTAAGTTATTCTTCACCTGTATTTTGTATTATACAATGTTGGACTTATATATATATAAATATATGTATATATATGTATATGTACATGTGTGTGTGTGTGTGTGTATGGTTAAGGACCTAATGATTGAAGGTATAGAAATAGGCCAGTAACAAAACACACAATAATTTAGACTATTAAGTGATATGCATTTTATAATGACAATTGATTTATTAATCTTGCTCTACATATTGGTTGTCTTATAATGACCTACAAATGATTGTCTTAAAAAATATATGATATTATTTTTCAATTTTATGAACTTTTTTTAAGTATTTAAAAGTTCTATTGTACATATGTGCATGGGTATTTCAATTAGATCTTATTATTTTCTTATAACATTTGCTTAGTCTAATTAGTTTATCTTAATCAGAACATGTCTTTAACATTTATCCATCAAATTTTGTGATTATGTGGTTAGAGAGTTTCAACCACTTAGTACAATTGCATTTTTGACTAGATAGCATAAATAAAAGACTTTTTGAAACTTCTATAGGTGATTATGATTAATTATGCCTTTATTATCTTGTATAATTTATGTTAAATGTTTATTAAAGTGTATGTATACATGTAACTATCCATGACTCACTTATATACTCCTATATGTTGATTGTTTCAAATGGATGAGCATATGTCTTTAGTGGAGAGTTCTAATCTGGCTCCAAAAGTATACTAATAAAGACTTCTAATTCGGTGCCAAGAAATAATTCATATTGAAGTAGCAGTTTCATTAAGAAGTGATATTTAGAATCACTTCAATAAGACTAGATCAATGGACTAAGGTTGAATGTAAATATTGTCATAAGATGTTAGCTAAGGGTTCAAAAGGTGGAACCTCTCACTTAAAGAGAGATATGGAGTCAGGTAATAAAAAAAGATCATATCAAAAGCTTAACCATTTTTTACTCCTAACTTAATGAGAGGGAAGAATGAAATGACAGTCACAACTTATGACAACAACAAATCAAAGTTTTTGCTAGCTAATATGATCATTGGTGATGAACAACCACTCTCCTTGAGTGATAGCAAAAACTTTAGGATGTTTGTCAGCTCACTCCAACCAACATTTAAGATTCCAACTCAAAATATCTTGAAGAAATACATTTTCAAGATATACAATGACTGAAAGAAAGAAATATTAAAGTTATTGCTGAGTATTGATAGATGGGTTACCATCATATCAAAAATGTAGATAGTTGATAACCAAAAAATGGTTATATGATAATGACATCACACTATATTAACAACGACTAGATTCTACATAATTAACTAATGGGGTAAATTATATTCTTTAATATTCCAATGATTTATTTATTTATTATGTTATAATTGTTGGACTCCCATTCCAGAGCTCACCAACATCCAGAGTCATAAAGCGTGAGCATATTGTCCTATAGGTTTATTTCAAGGAACTCTCATTAGTCCTCATCCCACAAGGGTGGCGCCTACACCAGTCAACATCCAAAACAAACTCATTTCTCCTATTTCATAACAGATTTTGGGAAACTTCAAACTGGAATCATAATTTGACTTCTTTAGAACATCTATTTCCTATTGTCTTAAGGATCACTTCGTTTAGAGGTTGGATAATAAAGATTGCGCTGAGGGAATCAAACAAGATTCTATCCTCAATCATACTGAACCTGTTCGGGACAAAAGCCATAACGTGCTCTACAAATATCAGATCAAGGTCATTCTTAGAGGGTTAAAAAGAGGACTTCAATATCTACAACCTTTATGAAGATCTTGAAGACAAATTCTATCATCTGTAGGGTCAAAAGTGGGACCAGACAATAGGATTAGATGAAATCATATGAAGGGTCAGATGAATTGGGAAACTTGTCATAAATTTCCATATAGATTTTTTATTAAGGAGTTATTTTTATAGTTCAAAAGCTAATATCAAGATCTACAACTTTCATGAAGACCTTGAAGACAATTTCTATCATCTGAAGGGTCAAAAGTGGACCAAACAATAGGATCAGACAAAACCAGATGAAGGGACAGACGAATTGGGAAAATTGTCATAAATTTCCCTAGAGATGTTGGACTAAGGTGTTATTTAGATGGTTAGAAAGACAACTTCATGGTCTACAACTTTTATGAAGACCTTGAAGACAAATTCTATCATCTGAAGTGTCAAATTTAGACCAGACAATGGGGTCAGATGAATAGTAACCAAAAGAAGTTTCAGTTAACATAAGAATATGTTCTAGTCAACCTAAAAAGAAGCAGAAGGTCAATCTAAGAAGAAGCAGATGATCAACTTAAGACGAAGCAGAGTCAACTTAAGACAAAGTTGAAGGTCAACATAAGATGAAGCAGAGTCAATTTAAGACGAAGCAGAAGATCAACCTAAGACGAATCAAAAAGTCAACCTAAGACAAAGCAGGGTCAACTTAAGACGAAGCAGAAGGTCAACCTAAGATGAAGCAGAGTCAACTTAAGATGAAGCACAAGGTCAACCTAAGACGAAGCGAGTCAACTTAAGACGAAGCAGAGTCAACTTAAGATGAAGCAGAGTCACTCCTGAGCATCTCCGCTTATAAAGATCATAACTTTTGACTCTGATGTCAAAAAATTTCATACTATATACCGTTGGAAAGCTAGAAAGATAAGCTACAACTTTCTAGAAGACAAATCTATCTATTTCAGCCTAGATCAATATATTTTTTCTCTTGAAATCAAAACACAAATTTTACCCCTATGAAAGACTTGAAATTTGCACTGTACAAACTTGGAATGTCTTGAGCGTAACCATTCAAATACAAAATTGCCTTTATTAATCTCTCAAATCTTAACTCATTTGAATCATTAGCTTCAACTACATCTGATCATTCATTATTCCTATTTTTTATTTTCCAAAACATCTCACTTATGTATATATATATATATACAAATCATTAACTCAAGTTGATAACTTCTTCTCGTATACCTAATTTCAACTCACATCATCCATACATAATTCATATTTCATTAATATCAAAAGAATAAAGTTTTACAAATCCTTAATGGAATTGCAAGCCGCATTACATCATCGTCTCAAAATCTCAAATTACAAAAGGTTCTTGAACAAACAAACTTGTTGCTTTCCCGAAACCAACTCAAAATACAAAATAAGCAAATTTGGAGAAATTCCCTTAGGCTCTTGATCACTTGATCTCTTAGCTATTACTTGAAGATGGGATGAAAAGGGGTGAGCTTGATAGCTCGTGGGTAACAAGTTATAACAAAGAATAAGCAAAATTGTTGAAATCTTATAAAAGTCATAGTTAATTTATAAAACGCTTTATTCTCAAATTCTCCGTCAATTCATAATTTTTGTTCAAGACTTATAGTTAAAAATATCCTCACATCAACATAGCAAATACCTTTAACCATCACTGCAGAACACTCAAATTATGCAACAACTTGACAATTCAAAGATGCAATGCACAAACAAATGGCTCGAGGGTTCCATGAAAACATAATGGAGAAACTGAAGTTTACCCCATGAATAGAATGAGTCCAATTTCGAAGCTCATATGCCACAAGTGGGCAGCCGGGAGAAAGCTCTTCTCAACATGCACGTGATGAACAGAATGGTTCCAATCTCGTCAAAACAGAAGCACATAATCATGCTCAAATCATTTTGTCATATGCTCATACTTTCGTGCTTTCTCATCTTTTTATTCATACAAAATGCCATGACATTTTTGAAGGCATAACATAAATATTCTTTTCAAAATCATTTTTCCATTTCATCATCAAAATCTATACACAAATATGTAACAATTTCTCAAATCACTCAAAAGCATTAAAAACACATTTATGAAGTAATTGAAAATCATTTTTATTTTCATGATTTGGAAAGCGTTAGTGGCTCATTACTCTATTATAAACATGTAACCCACCTTGATTTTCTTGCTTAAGGACTTGCTCAAAATGTCTCAACTCTTGTTTCTCTTACCTTTCTTGATTTCCTTCTACAATAACAAAAATCCCAATCAATAGGGTTTTCGATTGAAAATACCACAAAATATAATCACTAAAATTGGTTCTATAATACTTAAACTCATGTATTCTGTAAACTCTATGAACTAAAATCCTTCCACAAATCCAAAGATTTAAAATGATCCTACCTTGATTCTTCATCAAATGAAGAGATCTTTGACTCAAATGGAAGCTGTTCTCTTCCTCTACCTTTTTCCCTTCTTGAACCACTTTGAAATCTCTCTCAAAAGCTAAGAAATGAAGAAACACTAGCTCAACTGTTTTCTTTTCTCTTATTTACCGAAATCTCTCTTCTTTCTCTCTTTGATTTGTTATTTCTCTTCTTTCAATGCTATTTTCGTTTTTTCCCCTTCTTAAAATAGCAAGCCAATATTTTTTCTTCCATTTCTACCCTTAATGAGTCTAAAAAGTCCATTTTGCCCTTCCTTATAAGTTTAGGTTCTTCTAACCTTAAGTGTCTTGCCAAAACACCCTTGAACATTCTTATAACCTTAACACTTTAATTCAATCAACTTATATGATAAAATCTTTCTAACATCAATATAATAATTAACTCCACAAAATTTTATAAAGACCTTATAATTAATGTAAATCATACTTATTCATCAAGAAAAAATTTGGGGGCCAACAATAATTGATATTTGTTCATATTTTTAAATGGTAGGTGTATTTATGTGTCAACACCCTATATATGTGAAAGGTTAAGTACCATGTTAGTTGATTATTTAATAAATTAAAATATCGACACCAGACTATCTACCGTAACACTAAAATAACTATAAAATGAATGATACAAGGATTGAAAAGTTAAATAATAAGTTACAAATGAGAGATGGTTGGTTAGTGAGAGGTTATTCAATATACGTTGTTTTACATATATTACGAATTTTGTTGTAAAAGATATAAAGGTCATAAAGGAAGTGATAGAGTCAATCTAGAATAGCGTAGTGTATTAGAGTGGAACAACCAAAAGAGTTATAAATTTAAAGAAACTATATGACAATTATGTATTCCATACACAAAGAAGTTGGTATTGGATTGTCTTACTTAATGGAATTCAACCTTCAAGATGTTGAAGTCAACAACCCAGTATGTTGAGGTGTTTAAGAAGATAAGACAAAAATATTCTCAATATACTTACCTACCTATAAAAGAGCATAAGGTGTTGGCTAATGCACTTTGTGCGAAGTTGAAAATATTTTTTAATGTTACTAAGTAGTTCTCAGGAACAAAATATCCAACTTTACAAAGTTACTTTAGCCATCCTTAAAATGAGTTGCCCAAGTAGAGGCTGGAGGGATACACTAACATAGATTAAAAGAGAAAACTTCAAAAGTAAAGGTAATAGGAAGATTTTCATATTAGCAGTTGGTATGATCAATTATCGTATTGGAAAGAAAGAAATTGCATGATTTTAATGTAGTGGATGTTGAATCAAGTCAAAGTAAACTTATGCTAAGGCTAAGCTTAGTAGCTCTAGCAAGACATCTTACTTCTGAAATCTCAATGGGATTGAGATTTAGACTGTCCTTATGATTAAATCCTCTATAGCTCAACGTAGAGCTGTTTTGGTTGTAATACTACTAGTTACCTTTTTTCTTTTTCTCTTATATGTATAGAATTCCTTGGGTTATTAATTTAATATATAAGATCAAAAAAGTTATATTTGATTGGATATTTGATTCAAATGAGGTAATCCAGGTTATGGAAAAGCAAATGACAGAGAAGCTCAATTCTTACTTGTATATGGTCAGACATACTATAATAGTCATTTATGTGTTAAACCTAAGATACAAGATAAAGGAGGTTTATTTTTATTATGGCGTGTTGTATGGTGATAAGGCTTAATAGCATGTTGATATCATTAAGTAATTATAGTAAGATTTGTTTAATAATTATCAACTAAGATTGAACAAAAATCATGATCATAATAGTTCAGCTATAGCTTTAGGTTCAACTTCATCTTTAACTTCATCTAAGACTAGTGTTAAATATGTGTTTTCAAAATTCATTAAAGAAAAAGGGCTAGGACTTCTTACAGTATGATGGAGTTAGATAACTATTTGGAGGCAAATGCTACAACAAAAGTTGAATGTCGGGACCCGATCTCGGAACCGAACCCCAACTGAAAAAACAGAGTTCTAAAACAGAAAGCGAAACAAAAGAACAAAATGCTAAGAACGAATCAAAACGAAAGAACAGAAACAAAGCGAAACGAACGAAAGGAAATAAAAAACGAATCGAAGGAACGGAATACGAAAGCAAACGAATCGTGTTCAATCAAATCATAAAGCGGAAACAATCAAAAATGGATCTGAAGAATCCGATTTACAAAACGAAAGTAAATCGCTTAAGAATAAAACTTAATTTTCGACATCCGAAAACAAACATATTTTAAACAAGCGTCGCGTTGGAAACCTTAGACTAAGACATTTCACCTAATGTCCGAAACCGGTATAATTTTTTTTTCTTTCTTTCTCATCTTATACATCTTTATTCAATCTTATACAAATCGAACAATATAATTTCCCCTTTTTGGAAATTCATCCTTAAACAAAAACTCAATTTATTCGATTCTTCTTAATCATGCAATATCTCAATCTCATCTTTAAAACAAAACATCTATCTTATTCTTATTTTTCTTTTTCTTTTGCCAATAACACTTATCCATATACTACCATACAAAAATCGGGCAGCATAACGACTATATTTTACAAAACCCAAAAACCTGCAAATAGTTTAAAACTCACTTCTATAAACCAGCTCAATCAAACCACACAATTCCTCGGACCTCCTATCCGGAATCCAAACTCAATCCAAATCACATTATCCATATCCAATTCACATTCATTTCTCAATTCAATATACAAATCATAAATCATCATACACAATTCCATAATTCAAGTCCTCAAGTTTTCAAAAAGTGCCATTTTGGGCAACATAAGTTTTCAAGTCATGATATATGTGTTATGTGGGTTTGTGGTGATCCCCTAAGTTAAGTCACGTACACGTTGACCCAAATTTAAGACTTCTTTCGCCTGGCTGCCAGTGGCATGGAGCTCCTTCAAGGACTGCCATAAGTTCATGGCTACGCAAAACCATTTTGTGGGATTGCGCTAGTATGTTCTGTTCACGGCTACATAGGACCTTTAGGGGAAATGTATAGTACGTTCTATTTTGGATCCACCCAAACTATTCTGATATGCTTATGTGCTTATGATCTGTTGACAAGTTTGATGCATTACATGATTTAAAATTGTTCATAAATCATTTAATAAATTTAGAATTTTGAGGAATAAGTGTTTGATGATATTTTGCATATGAAATTACTTTGTTTTCGAAAATGTAAAATGGCAATCAATTTTTGAAAAGAGTTTTTTCTTATCTTTTTATTATAAACTGTTACCCACGAGCTGTCAAGCTCACCCCCTCTCTGTCCCCTCTTCATGTGATAGTTAAGAAGTTAAGTGAACAAGAGCCTAAGGCATCACTCCAAGTTTGCTTATGTTGTATTTTGAGATAGTTTTGGAAAACACAAGGCTTTAATCACATTTTAAGAATTTGTAGTTCATGTAATTTTTGTATTTTGAGATTTCGGATCATGCTGTAGTGTGGATTGAAAGGCCACTATAGCTTTGTAACCCCTTGTTTTGAGGGTATGGAAACGTGAATGATGAAAATTAGTTGTATGTAATCTATTAAAGAGTACGATGAAGTAAAGATATGAGAGTCTTACGATATTTCCGCAAAAGTAGGACTTCGCTTTCAAAAATAGGATCCAACATTAGAGTAATAAGTTTGTTTTGATGTTTTCTTGTCATGGGCACGCCACCCTTGTGGGATGATGTCTAATAAGGGTTTTTGGAAATAACGCTATCGAATAATACGCTCAGGCTTCATAATTAGTTTCTTGGTTTTCCGTAAGGGTTGGGTTCCGATAACGGTGCCCAACACCATCATAGGTAGCTTTTGGGAAATAAATGAGTTTACTCTTGTACTTGTCTTATTTTATCTTTACCAAACTACTTTAAGATCTTAGAGGGGCTTTAAAGTCAGTAGGTGGATCATTTCCTAAAATGGGATTCAAGAGGGAAATTCTAAGTTGGATGAGGCTAAGAAGCATTCTTAGTGTCTAGAGGAGGTGATAGGTTGCTTGTGGAAGGGGTATCTAGGGACTTTCTTGAAGAAGGAATGAAAAGAGGGAGCTGGTCGGGTCTTTAATTAAGCCCCATTGTGGAAAATGAATTTAGGAAAAGTAGTGAGAAAGATTCCTTACAGGAAACTTAACTACGAACTATAATTCGAAAGTGATAGAAGTAGGAAAGTAGATGAGAAATTGCCAAACTACCTTTAAAGTGGGACAAACTAGTAAAAGTGAGACGTTGGGAGCATAGGAGGAGGAGTGTAACATCCCACCCCCGACTGGAAGGGTAAAGTAGTAAATTGGCATAGGATGAGATTGATAGGGATTTCTTAGTGT
>JANPWT010000005.1:24951416-24964263 GCA_024678245.1 Erythroxylum densum
ATCCTTTAGCCTTGAATTTAGACACTTGACCTTGCTTCTTGCTCTAATAACCTCTCTTCACCTTCATTAAGCAATAAGAACCCAATTAACATGAGATATCCCAAAATTAGACAATCCTAGGAGAGAAAAACATGGAATTAAACCTACCTAACTTTACCCAAACCTTACCCAAGCTATAAGCATCAAAATCCACTCATAAATCCAAAGAATTTCACATTTTTCTTACCTTAAGGAGAGACCCACGAAATCTCTCTCTCTCTTGGCTTTGATGAAACTCTTAATCCTTTCTTTCTCTTCTCCTTCTTAAACACTCTACTACCCTTCACTAAGCAAGAAAATCCTAAAGACCTAGCCTCTTTCTTCTTCTTCTTCTTCTTCTTCTTCTTCTTCTCCGAAACTCTCCCTCTCCCTTTCTCTATGTAATTTTCGTGATTCCCTTTCTAAAGCCCTAACTCATGTCTTTTTAACTTAAAAACCTAAGCCTTACCTCCCCAAAACTACGTAGTTTTGGTTAAAACCATACCTTTCCTTGCAAACTTTACTCCTTCTCCTTACATAAACGATCCCTCTTATATTTTCCTCTTCTTTTTGTTTTTAAAAGAACTTAAATGGACCAAAATAGCCTTCCATCTTAGCCTTAGACTTTAAAACCATAAGTGAATTACCCAAAGTGCCCCTAAACTATCTTATTCTTTATAAACTCTAACAACATAACAAATTCTAATTTAAACTAATCCTTCATTTAACTTTCATCCCTCTAAACACTATAAACCTCAATTTAGTCGAACAAAAGTTAATTTTCAAATTAATCCTCAAACATAAATTAAAACATGCTTAATGCTAATCGGGGCCCAACAGAAAAGATTTGTAGTATTTATATAGGTAATAATGATGATCCTTGGGCCTTTATTTCAACAATGAACTCACATATCTTGAAAATTCAGAGTTCTTGATATTGATGATATTGAGTTTCATCTGTGAACAACAAGTAAAAGGAAAATTAGTCTTTAAATAAGTAAAAAAATGCATATAATTAAATAAAATGAAAATTACCAAAACTTTGTCTAGAGCATTCTGTAGCAAGTTGTCTTCCTTTAATTACTTGGCATGCTAAAGGCAAGGCAATTCATTCATAACAATGACCCCTAACTCACTGGACGATTTTGTTGATTGGATCTTGTCAATAAGATGACTTTGCTTGGGGTCAATACGCATAGACAATTTGTTGTTCATCGCAACATTCATGCATTGCAACTTAGAACTTTTAGTGATACCTCCACCTCTTTTTTATGTTGGTATTGGAACCTGTAAAAAATCAATGTTAAGGAAAAATGCATTAAAGATGTAAATATATATTTGAGGATAAGCGTAATTATAGGTGGTAAAGATTAACATACTAGAAGATCTCTCAGCACTAGTTGAAGTTGATAGAGGTTGTTGCTGACTTGCTTCTTGGTGGATGAAGTCGGTTATTGTTGTTAGATAGGATCGGATTGAGCTGGTCGTTATGGGGAAGGAACATCTTCGCTATTTACCACCTTTTTTTCCTTGTTTCGTCTAGGTGCCATTATATTGAATATCTATAATTGATATTATTAAATATTTTCAATATAAAATATTATTAAATTATTTTTGAATGATTTTCCAATATAAAATAAAACTAATTAGAATAACAACATAAATAATTGTAACTTTCTTCCTTAAATCATTTTGGAGCATTTAACAAAACATGAACAAATCATAATCAAAGATAATTGGAATGGAAGGCAACTTTAAGCATTTTTTTCCTTTTAGTTGCTCTTTATTTTTATTTCTTGTTTCTTCTTCTACTAATCTTTTGTAATGACTCCTAAAGGCTTCTAAGCCATAAACTTGTTACTATTTTGTATTAGTTCCTGCTTTAGAAATATATTATTCAAGTTTTTTTAAAAAAGATGATTGGATCTTTGGCCCCACATTTTGAATAATATTAGAAACATTTTTTACGTGTTCTGTTCATTAAAAAGTTCATTACTTGTTAAAATAAACAATGTATAACTTAAAAACTTTACAAGTCTTGACATTTTTTGTCTACAAATAACACATCTAACAAATATAAAGAAAATTTGAATCGTATTTTAGAAATAAACATTAATATGATTGTAGTTTCTTTCAATAAAGAATTTGTTACATGTATTAATATTATTATTACCAACTCTTAACAAATTTTATTGCATGTTTATAGAATGAAAGTTAATAAGAAATCAATCATTCACTTATTTAATGATGTGCATTTCATACAAGGGAGGCATTTTTGCTTCAATCAACATAGTAATAAGAAGTGCTTCAATGATCTTAACTTATGAACAAAGTTATACATACATCACAGTATTTGCAGATAAGTAAATTAAGCATAATGAAATACATTGCTTTACAAAATAAAGCATAATGAAATACATTACTTGTACAAAATGAGGCATAATGAAATATATTACTTTTACAAATATAATGAAATACATTGCTTTTACAAAATTTGTAGGAAAAAGCATGAATCAAAAACTCCCCCTTTTATATATTTGTAAGAACTTAATTTTCTAAATGGATATCAATACTTTAAAACCTCCCTTTACATTTAAATTTTGTCCTTGACCGATAGAGAACAACTATTAGGTTGTAGAATTGCAACATCATAAGTATATTATTTGATTTGAATGATGGTTAATCATAAGTTAATTAAAATGGTGGCTTGTCAGTATAAACAACAATCCCATAAAAACAACAATTTTTTTTACCTTCAATCATCATGATCAACATCTTGAAAATCATCATCATTAATTACATTATAATTCGATTGGTCATCATTATTATATTCGGCCAAAGTAATCATTGTCAAATAATTCATCCTCAATATAGTCTTCGTCTCTTTCTACAATAAGATTGGCTTGTGCTTCATCATATTGGGATAATCATCTTTCCTATGAAATGATGATATATCTGCATTTTCTATTTAAACAACTTCATTATTCAACTCCAATTCAATCTCTTGATATACTTCATTAGCTTCCTCACTGATTAGACTATTATCCCTTTCACAAAAACGAAATATTTCAGTGTTGAAACTTTTGAACAACATTTCAATTGCTGCCCATTACAGTATCGTTAAGGTAGAAAACTTACTTCACTTAACTTGAAAGGACAAAAGGGTCATTATCATACCAAGTCTTACTAACATTAATGCTAGTAATATTCCCATTCACCTTCATTTCATGAAGATTAAATCATTTGCAACTTAAATATAACAACCTTTTTATCCTTGATGTAATGCAACTATATTATGTCAAAGATGACACTGTAGAAGTCAATAATTTCATCTTATGACATCCCTCAATAACAGCCCCACAATTTTGACTTATAAGTCAATTGTTTCGATTTTGTATGTGAAATCTAATCCCATTAACAATGCAACCTATATTTTTTTCCCACACATATGAGCCCCACATGCCAAAGAATGTAATGTTATTGTCGTCTCTTGCATGTTACGGTTATGTAACTGTATCATTTGTACGACAAAATGAAATTACAAGTTAATCTAACATACAAATTGTCATAAGTTCATAATATTCCATCAATATATAATTTACTTGAGTCCTAAATCATGATAGGAACTTGAGTTTATGTCTTTCTTCAACATTAAGAATCTCTTTGCTTTGAATCGACTCTTTGTGCTCTCTATTTAAAAAAAGAAAATAGATATCAAGAAATATAGATTGAATCACAACATTGAAATATGAAATTTTGATTCAAAATTAATATACATACTCCATATATATGTCAACTTCCTCACAATTGCTCAAAATATATCAATGGACAATTTCGAATTTGTCTTTAGTTAACTTGACATTTTTTTAATGAACGAGTTTTACAATTATAAAACCATCAATATTTCATAAGCCCATGGGTCGTAATCGTAGTAGTTGAGATATTGGTCCCACACGGAATTAATTAAACTAATTGAATCTTAACTTTGTCTGAGGTCTAAAAATTGTAATTAAAATGAAAATAAAAATGATCATAAAATTAAGCAATTGAATATGGATCAATTGAGAATGAAATTCTAAAATCAATGTAAGGAAATCAAAATTGAACACAACTACTTTTTTTTTTGGAAAAGTTGAACACAACTACTTAACAATCAAGAAATCACACAAGGAAGATTAACCAATTATGAAAAGAGGTTATTTATCCTATTGTCAATTGCTAACTTAATTAAACACTAAATCATAATCTCTAATTGAATCCAAAGTTTTGAATTTGCAATCTCTCAATTAACAAAACAGCTTACGTTCTAATTAGTTTTTAAGCACTCTTATAGATAATTGGGTCCTCACACGAGATTTATCTTTGTATAATTACCAATTTGATTGTTTATGTGATTTATTAGGTTGTTAAATCTCATTACCTAACCTAATCATGTTACTATCGGTTCACTCTCTTGATTTGTTAATGAAGTATGCAAAAATGACAAACAATCACAATACCTAAACACATTAACTACAAAAGTAATCAAATCACCATTGATTCAAGAATAAATCCCAAAAGAGTTTAGAACATCCTTAAACAAATATTCATCATCCTCATATTCATTTCATACATTAAATGAAATAAACAATATGAAATGAGAAAGTTATCTTGGAAGGAAGGTTGGAGTGGTTGGCAACAGCAACTCCTCTTCTTCTTCTCTCCTCTTCTTTCTTCCTTGGCTTCTTTCCAAAAGTTGCAAATGGAGGCCCCTTGATTAGGGTCATCTTATTTCCTTTCATAGTGTTTTTGCCTTTTAGGGTAAAAATTAGGTTTTAACCATGCCAAAAAGTCCAAAACGACCCTCCAAAAATAGAAATGGAAGCAGATCCCTGCATCTGTCTCATGCCTATCACAATCGTGGCAGGTATATTATGGTCGTGACCTTTAAAAATAAGGTTCTGTCATGATTGTGGCAATGATGTCACGATCGTGATCATAGCTAGGTTGCTTATGTCACAATCGTGACCCTAGATCTTCCTCCAAGCTTTCCCCAATTTCTCTTAATCTTCTTCATTTGATCTCAAACACTAACCAACACATCAAAATACCTCAAATTCATAAAATTAAAGTCCAATAATATGCTCTAAACCACATAATATTCACAAACACAAACACATAATTACATTGACACAATTCTAAACCTAAGCATGCACAAATAGTCTAATCAACATCTAAAAAAACATTAAAATACTCACTAAAATATAATGTAAACTATAACTATCATTTTCTGACACTAATTGGCCTAACTTTTTAGGAGAAAACTGACAAACCATCATCTTGATCAGAATCAAAGTTACGTTCTAGTCTGTTAAATCTTATCTTAACATCATTTAAGTACATCAAACAAAATGTCAAGTATTCATTTGCTATATAAGCCTTTGTAATAGACCTTCAAATCGAGCTTTATTACATACATAACACTTAAGAGAGCATAAAAACCTAAACAAAATATAAAGCATTAATAATTGTTACTAACTAATAACTTTTTTAAAAAATAGAAGTTAATATAAATTACCTTTCAATGGGGAACATCTATCAAAATTGAACACGTCCACAAAGTTTTGCTTCGTATGTAAGTTGCCAAATGCACCATAACATCAACAAACGATGGCGGGAAATACTAGTTCAAGCTTACATAGAATCAAAGAAAATGTCTTTTTCCATTTTGTCAAGCTCTTTTAACTTTAAGTGTCTTACAACATAATTGCTTAAAAAATTCACCCAATCATCCCAAAGTTATGGACACATCCTTTAGCAAACATCCATGTATTCCAACAAGAAGTAATCGTTGCAGAAGTACATAACAATCATGGCTTTTCAACCTCGATACTTTTCCCTCTTTAACATGCACACAATGAGCTATATTAGATGCATATCCATCAAGAAACTTGACTAATTTAAGAAATTAACAAAAAACTTGCTTCTCCTTTTTTGACATGTTATAACAAGCAGGTGGAATAATGTATGACCCATCATCTCTTTTTTTAAATGCAAATCTTTTCTTCTATTCATGACTTCCAAGTCTAATCTAGCCTTAATTGTGTCTTTCGATTTGCCATCAATTCTCATCATAATTCTTAAAATATTCTCACAAATATTTTTTTCAATATGTATCACATCAAGATTATGCCTCAATAGTAATTCCTTCCAATATAGTAAATTGAAAAATAAGCTTTTTTATTCTAGTTAAGCTCAACAACATTTTACTTTCACTTTCTATTGCTTGAGTATTTGCTAGGTGTAATGTCACCGAAATGTGATAGCTGTATAACTACATCATCACAAGAAAACTACAAAAGAGCTTCACCCAATTTTTACTTTACCATTAAACAATTTGCTTCTTCGCCATCAATGCCTATGTTTCAAGTAACAATGATGTCTCATATAACATATTTTTCTTTGTAGACTCATTGAATAAGTTTGATGGTTATATATAGGACAAGCCATATACCCTTAAGTGCTCTATCTAAACAAATTCCCATAAGCTAGAAAATCATTTATAGTCTACAAAAGTTTCTAAATGTTTCTAATCCATTATAAATGTTTCACCTTGAACAACATCAAAAGTTTCTAATCCAAATTCTCATAGATTGTTTAAGTCATAAATTAATGGTTGCATGTATATATGGATGTACATGTCTTTACCAGGAGTAGTAGGTCCTGGAATAAGCGAAGACAATAACATAAAAGACTCCTTCGTACACTTCCATGGAGGTAAATTTTATAGCACTAAACTAAGTCGAACATTATGAAAATCTTATGCAAACCATGGAAACTTTCCATTAAAGTCTTTCAATGTCATTGAATCTACTAGATGACATATAATGTTATCATCAATGCATTTCTCTTTATGCCACCTCATATCTATGGTTGTTTTTATTAGCATAAAAAGCCTTTGTAGTCATGGTTTAATAGGAAAGTATCTCAATCGCCACCTTGATGTACCACAATTGGACAAAATTTAAGATCTTTATTGTGCTTCCAAACTATAGCATAATCATACTTACAAGCATGTATTGATATAAATCCTAATCTAAGGTCCTTTTATATAAGCAAGTATTGATATAAATCCTAATCCAAGGTCCTTTAACAATTTATTTGTATCATAGTAAGATTTGGGCAATTTGTATCCAACAGGGAATGCATCATTAAGCAAGTCAAATATCATGTCAAAAGACTTATTACTCCATTTATTATAGACCTTCAAAAGCAACAACTTGACAACAAAGGATAGCTGTGAGAAATTCAAGCACCTTGAATATATTTCTTCTTAAGCAACTTTCAATAACTTTCCAAATTATCTTCTATAATACTAACAATTATGTTAGGCAAACCGGTATCATTTATTGTCTCTATATAATTCCTATAGTTCTCTAACATCTCACCAATCCCATCATCATCATTTCCATCATCTAGATCATTATTGTTACTATCATCAACATTTGTACCGACACTACCACTATAACTTGCTTCCTTACGTTCACTATGATAATGTCATGGAGTATAGAATTTATAGATGGTTTAGATTGGCAAATGATTATATACCACATCTTGACTTTGAATGTCTACATTTAAGCAATCTATGCATAAACAACGAATATGACATTCATCACTCATATGATCTTTACCAAATTGCATGAAACTTTTAACTTCTTCTAAGTATTAAATGGACCATTTCCGATGAGACATCCAATTTTTGTCCATCTAGGTATACAATTAAAAGTAAATAAATGAATTACTAAATGCAATCCTTGGTCTTTATAACATAACCATTAATCACTATAAGTTCATTTTCAAATTTTGAATTTAAATAGCACTATAGTATGTGATATTGTTACACCACATGAATCAAGAAAGCAGTTCATGTTGTGACTCCTAGGCTTATAGAATATTTCATCGATAAGCCTCATGGAAGCTGTATCATAGGTTTCTAGCCTATATACTATCCTAGGTATTTATCATGCAAAGGATTGTTCATAATTGTAGGTGAATTTCTAATTTTAATACTAATTTTGAATTAATCACATTGAAGTTCATAAATTAAGTTTGAATTTAAACAAGCATTATGGTACATGGCATTGTTACATCACATGAATTGAGAAAGTAAGTTCTCGCTGTGATTCTTAGGCTCTTAGAATATTTCACCGACAAGCCTCATGAGAGCTGCATCATGGCTTTCTAACCTATATACCATTCTAGAAGTTTATTATGTAAATGATTGTCCATAATTGTAGGTGAATTTCTAATTTTAATACTAAGTTTGAATTAATTACATTGAAATTCATAAATTAAGTTTAAATTTAAACAAGCACTATGGTACGTGGCATTGTTACACCATATGAATTGAGAACGCAATTTCTCATTGTGACTCCTAGGCTAATGAAATATTTCACAGATAAGCCTTATGGGAGCTACATCACGAGTTTCCAACCTGTATATCATCCTAGGGGTTTATTATGCAAAGGAATGTCCAATTTTGACACTAAGTTTGAATTAATCACATTGAAGTTCATAAATTAAATTTGAATTTAAACAAGCACTATGGTTTGTGGCATTGTTACACAACATGAATCGAGAAAGCAAGTTCTCACTGTGACTCTTAAACTCACGGAATATTTCATCGATAAGTCTTATGGGAGTTGTACCATGGCTTTCCAACCTATATACCATCCTAGGAGTTTATTATGAAAAGGATTGTCCATAATTATAGGTGAATTTCTAATTTTAATACTAAGTTTTAATTAATAACGTTAAAGTTCATAAATTAAGTTTAAATTTAAACAACACTATGGTACATGACATTATTAGACTACATGAATTGAAAAGGCAAGTTCTCTCTATGACTCCAAGGCCCGTGAAATATTTCACTAATAAGCCTTATGGGAGCTACCATCATATGTTTCCAGCATATATATCATCCTAGGGTTTATTAAGCAAAGGATTATAGGTGAATTTCTAATTTTAATACTAAGTTTGAATTTATCACATTAAAGTTCATAGATTAAGTTTGAATTTAAACAAGAACTATAGTATGTAGCATTGTTACACCACATGAATTGATAAAGCAAGTTCTCGCTATAACTCTTAGGCTCGTGGAATATTTCATCGATAAGCCTCATGGGAGTTGCATCACGAGTTTCCAACCTAGATATCATCCTAGGATTTTTTTATGCAAAGAGTTGTCATGAACATTAGGTGAATTCATACATCAGTATCATCAATTATTCAAACAAAAACCAAATATAAATACTTAGACTATTAAAGTAATCCATAAAAACTCATCAATTATTATAAGAATAATGCAAAGAACAACACAAAAGCAATCACATTGTAGACATGAATTAGTTGGATGACTTACCTTAATGGACAGACATCCACAAACTACAAAACAGAATGACAAAGTTGGTCGATTATTGAGCAATTTTTAACACAAAACACAACCTGCAAAAAAGACAATTTCGTATTTAATATGAGAGTGACTTGTTAATAGAGTTGGGTTTTAGGGCTTAAAATGTAGAAAATTCTTATAACTAAAATTTTTGGACACATAACTAGTAACTTACTTTTAATAAAGTTTTAACGACTTTGTGGCAGTGATAGGCTCATGATAGTTTGTGAGTGAAGTAAACTTTGACGGAGAATGAGAAGTGAGAGTATTATAATCTGAGAGTCACGTTAGAGATTCAAAGTGAACTTTAGTTGAACAACATATAAGTAGTAGTGAAACAAAATTCCTAACACATATTCATATTCAATCAACCCATTCAACATATATTCACATCCAAACCCTAAGTCCAAGAATAATTCATACTCTTAAGTATTCATTTATAAAAGTAACTTCCAAACTTAGTATACATGCAAGTCAAAATCAATCCAATCAAACCCTAGGTACATGCATAACAATCTTTACGTCATGATCCTTGGCATTAATAACAAATTAAAAGTCAATCTAATTCATTAGCCATCATTTCTTTAAACATTTATCTCTTTTGAGTTATTTTCTTTAACTTAATTGGAAAAATGTCTAATATTTCTTCTTTTATGTTTAATAAGCTTCACCTTTAATCCACAGAAGGGGTCGCCATTTCTAAAAGATATTAAAATATTTTCAATTATAAAAATGACAATCAGTTGTAGGAGTAAATCGTCAAAAGTTCATCCTTTCATACCCAATTAGACGTTAAATGTTTTTATTATAATATTTTGTCAATTTTTGACTCACATTAAAACAAATCAACATTAAAACAAATTAGCATAAAAGCTTGGTTAATACATTTGGATAACACTTTTCCAAAATCCTGAATTAAGAAAAGAAATTAGATTCAAGATTAAACAATGGGAATTGATTGAGAAATTTTCGTACCTATATGATAATCAAAATATAATAGAAAATAGAAAGGAAAAAAGTCATATCCAAAATATCGCTAAATGTTAGACTTTTAGCAACAATTTTTTATTTCATCGCCAATAGCTACCTTTTAGCGACAAATTAGAAATCGTCGTTAAAGAAAACATAGCCAAAATTCCCTTCTGTTGTAATGTTACAACCCAAACTTCTAAAAATATAAATGGCAATATAAGTCAAACTAGGAGGAGGTTCAAATTAAGGGCTAAAAGGTCTGCTTCAAGAAAATCTCAAGTTTTTTTGGTGAATCAAATGTACATTAAATCATTTGTTGATGAATTTGGACATTATTATAGTTATGTTTTGATTGAGAATTTGGACAACCAAGTTATGGTTTGATTGAAAATTTAGACATGTATTAGTTATGATAGGTTTAACAATTTAGACAATGGTATTAGTTATGCTTTGGTTGACAATGTTATATGTATTGCATTTGTATTAGCTATTATGTAGCATTAATTGAAACACTTTTGAATTCCCATATTATCTCTCTTGAGTAAGTGTTTGACCTACTGGACATTAAAACTTCATTTTGGTCTCTTGTCATTATTTTTTTCTTAACTTTTGGCCAATTTTCTTTTTCAATGGATTTGTTATTCCTTCACCCTCCTATATAAAATTTGAATCTACAATTTATTCATTATGCCTTTACTTGGTTTTTGGATGAGGAGCTTTTATATCTTATTTTGAGTTTATAGGAACAAGTTTTCGAGTAATTTGGTATACCAGTTCAATTTCAGTGGTTTTGGATATGGTAAAATGTCAAAACAAAATTATAAGTTCTAACATTCATCACCATTATTCATTCAACTTCCATTAAACTATCATAACAGCCAAAGTTTTTTAGTTGATGCCAAAAGAGGAAAAATTTTTGTTTCATAACTTCTAACTAATTCAAACAAACTTCCAAATTAACTTACAACGTAGCATTATTAGGACAAATTATGATAATTTATATACAAATCTAGGTAATGCAACTCCCTAAAACTATTAGAGATATGAAAATGTCTCAATACTGGAGCTAGGTACATCAGACGCCTAAGATATGTAATTACAAAGGACCTATAAATTAAAGATAAAAATAAAATATTACATTTGTATCAAATTTACATTATTTAAATGAATTAATATATGTACTTACCTTTTGTAAGTAATAATGACTCTTACGAGCAAGACTCTTACCCCAATGTACGGAAGATGTCTGACATAATTTTTTACAATAACAAACCTTCAACTCATTTACTAATACTAAATACCAACAAGATATCTACAATTTGAATATTGATTAAAATTTTGTATAATAATGGCATCGTTAAAACTATAATTAAAATACTTATTTTTGTATTAATGCATTGATAAAAATGTTGACCAACATTAGGTTTAGTATTTGATATCTGTAATTTCGTCTTCTCATTACAATTAGGGCAATCATTATAAGGAATATGAAAAATACATATAAATCACAAAATAAATTAAAATTAAATACAATCAACATATCACATATAATAATAAAACATGTTAAAATTATTTTACCATTGAATATAATACTTTCTCTCTACAAATTGCAAATATATTCTTTTATCTTATGCTAAATTATCAAAATAATAATAAATAATATTCTTGAATATATTGATGACCCCTTTACACTCTTTCCATGCCAAATATATACCAGGTGTATAAGTAATGAAAACTACATATATTTTATTTCCACCCATATTTTTATCATGTTATAATATCATCATTAGAATAATATATTATACCACGTACGAATAATATATTATACCACATCAAAGAAGAATGATAAAATGAGCAAATTGATCAAGAAAAAGTGATATCTTCTTTATATCAAAGAACAATGATGCAACCACATCTCCTATAGTAACGAGCAGATTATCAAGAAAAAGTGATAATTAAACAATGATCACTACCATGCCTGTGAAGAATGGAGTTCTTCTCTTTCAGCTTGAAAAAAGGAAACTATCTCAAACATCCATATAATACAAAGCAAATCGATTAGTCACTTTTTTATTTTAACATCTAATTCCTATCTTTGCAAGCAGTTTTCAATGACGAACTCATTCCCTTTATTGGATAAATGAGATTCTTACAAGATAATTGTTTTTCATCTACCAAACTCTCCATGTGTAATAGTCTTATTAATGCCAAAATTTTGATCTCCAATATCGCCTTTAAAGATGTCTTTGAAATTGCAAGTTTAATTGAAATTGTATGCCTTATGTGATCTAAGATAAAAGAAACATGCATCCAAATGCATTTTTCGCTATTTTTGGCATAACGATTTCTTTCTAGTGTCACACGATCAATTTAAGAAATAGTCATTCCTATTTTCATTTACACCACTGGTCGGGTCGACGATGCTGG
>JANPWT010000005.1:25033120-25048866 GCA_024678245.1 Erythroxylum densum
TTCAATGCACTTCATCATGTTTCTTTTTTATTTGCTTCAAAACCTTTCAGTTCTCAACAACATTCATTTATTATTTATGGGAGTATTAATAAGGGTATATCTATAATTTCATTAGCTTTCTTAATAAGCGTGTATTTTTCTAAAACGACACTTATTATGAATCAGAGGGAGTAATACACGTACTACTGTTAACTGTAAGTCATAAAATACAATCTTTGCGTGTTTAATTATTTGGGCTGCTATGGTTGGCCCAATTAATAAAATCTTTATTTATATAGAGCAAAACAAATGCATCATTCCCCGACTGTCTGCAATTACTCTTTTTTTGTCTCCTCAATCCCATCGGAGACGGAGCAATTAGAAAATTATTCTCAAACTGACCAAACCAGTGCACGGCCCTTTCAGGGTTTTGGTGAGATGCGTGCTTCGATTTTTTTTCCCTGTCTTTTTCGTTGCATTTTTGTAACTTCGTGTTAGGCTTTAGGCCTGATGTTTATCTTAGGTTTGTGGAGATCTCATTTATTCCCTGTAAAGTGTTTCTTTTTCTATTGCAAGTTTCATTCTTCCTTATTCTCTGTCATTGCCTCTTTCATTTGTTAGTTTCTTTCGAATTGGGGATTGAAAAAGAGTTCACTGCAACCGTAACAATGTTATGCTAGTCGGCTAGCTGTTGTTAGGAGTTGAATCTTGTTGGTGGTTGTGTTGGTAATTCAATATTCTCTCTAATGTTTATGGATGGATGCAAATTTTCAGTATTTTGTGGGGAATGATATAATTGTATCTCATACTTCGGTAATTATTTTGCGTTTTTTATTTTGATATCAATTGTTGGTGGGATTTTTCTTCGTGTAATTAGGGAATGGAATCCTCTGATGATGAGGTTGATGCTGTGACTCAATCAGTGTCAAACTACTACTTCCTGGATGATAAGAATGAGCCAATCTCGTTTTGTTCGCTGCCTATTCAATGGACTGAAACTGAGGGGGTAGATGACAAGAAAAGGACAGATATATTCTTACATGGAGCTGTGGACAATGGGCTTCAGAAGATTTGCAAGGAAGTCATGGCATGGAAGTTTGATCTGACAAATGCAACTCCAGACATATTTGTCCTCACCAAAGATAACAGTTGCATCAAACTAGACAAGCCAAGAAAGAGCTTTGAGGAGACAATTAGGACAGCCTTAATTACAGTGCAATGTCTCCATTTTGCAAGGAGAAATCCAGAAGCCTCGGGGAAATCTGTGTGGGATCACCTATCAAGAGCTTTTCGGTAATCCTTGTAATTTACTATTTGTTTCATGCTTGATTTTTTTTGTGCATCATTACTTAAAAGCTATTGTTAAATTTGTAGCTCGCTGGACGTTCGACCTTCTCAAGATGATTTGGTTGACCACTTGACTTTAATCCAGGAAGCTGTCAGAAAGGATGAGCACTTAGCAAAGTGTAAGGTTGTAACATCATTATGCCCCCTTGCTGGATATTTTTACTAAAAATATCTTTATTGTACTCACAAAAGATCATCATAGATATTGTATATACATTGGGAATTGAAATTTCGGTTAGCTGTTGTTGAATGGCATTATATTTATATGATTTTCTTGAGTGGTGAGGTTGAGCTTATTGTTGCCTACACATGCAACAATGATGGATATTTGTTTCCTTATGATTTCTCAATTTTGTTCAAGTGACATCTAAAATTACCCATTTAGGTTTTATAGTTTCATTGTAACAAAATTGAGTTTAGGATTTATGGTTTTTAAATGATGATGAAATTTACATGAAGTGATGCTATTTTCTAGATGTTTAACTATATTTTCTGTCTGCAGTTTTTGCTCACATTTATTGAGGAGAAGCCAAGGAAGAGGATGCTTTTGGATGAGGTCATACAGTTATAACTGTTGTGTTTGTCTGTCCATATTGGGATTATTTTCCTATACGGATTTATTGTAGCAAATGGGGATTTTGCTTTGCAGGATGTCCAAACTACAAAAATATCTGAATTCATAGTTGACAATGTTGTTGATGAGGATGATGATGGTGATGAGGATTGTATCTCTGAAGATGAAGAAGTTGACTCTGGTGAAGAGGGTGACTTATTTGATTCTGTTTGTTCATTTTGTGACAATGGTGGTGATCTTCTGTGGTACAGTTCTCTACTGGTTTCTTTTTTTATCTCATTGCTAATTGTGCTTTCTGCTGTTGACATGCCAAAGAAAAGTTATTTTCTCATTATCCTAGTGATTAGGTTTTATACTGATTATACATGTCTTTCACTTTTAATAATAAAACCTTTGGCTGCCCTGTTAAAGAAATTGACAATGTGGGACTTCTGTGTTGGTTATTGTTAGTATTCTTTTATGCATGAAGTTGGATCCCCTCTTGAAACTCATCTTTTCTGTGGTTAGTGCTCGTCTGGTCAAGTTTTACTGTCATTTTATTATTGCTTGCTTCGCAGCTCATCCTCTCTAATATTTGAAACCATACAGCTGTGAAGGGAGATGCATGAGATCATTTCATGCAACTTTAGAAGCTGGACAGGAATCCATTTGTGACTCCCTTGGATTAACTGACGAAGAGGTCATGGTATGCTATCGTTACTTGTTTTACACTTACTTTTTATTTTGCCGTCACATCATCAATTTTCATTTTTGTTTCCTCTTTTTTGGCAGACAATTGAAAATTTTATCTGCAAGAATTGTAAATATGCACAACATCAATGCTTTTCTTGTGGAAAGTTGGGATCTTCTGTTAAATTGGTTGGTGCCGAGGTACATCGTTGCTTAAAAAGATTTTAATCTTCTCTATCTTATCATATTTTTCTATGTGCCATTTGCCAGTTCTAAATATTTACATTGGATAAGCCACAACAAGTGCATGCACAAGGTAATTTAAGGCATTAAAACATGTTTTGGGAAAATGGTGGAAAAAATATGTTAAACGAATTGAATATTATTGATAGATTGCTTATTTAATCTTTTTCTATAATCTGGTTTGCTCTCACAATTCAAATAATCTAGAACCAAGAAGTACTTGGATGTTTTATTGTGGTTAAGACTTTTTTTTATCATAATGTAGTAAGATGTTTGATCTAAATCTCTATTCATATACCTATGAGGACTTTATTTATAGATACTTTATGGTTTACACTGATTCAAACAGTCTAATTCACTATCTGGTCAGTTTATTAATCTTTCCTATTTTCGAAGTGATTTCTGGTTTGAATTCAAAATATTATAATTTTTAATATGGATAGAGTGTAGAGTCCATTAACAAGAATTAGGCTTGGTTCAACCATTGCCAAAATGAGTAGAACTGGTCATTTGGATAGTTGACCCTTACCACATATAAACTCTTTAACATTTTCATGTTTAGTCAATATGAGATACTCTAACACTCCCCCTCAAGTGCAACTAGGATTGGACATCCAGTTGTCACTTGCAATAAATGTAGTAGTAATCGGATTGGGCAGCTGGAACTGGAAATTTAGACGGACAACCGGAAAATTAATAATTCGGATCAAACCTGCTCTGATACCATTTACGAAATTGGGGAATAATATTATGATATATTGAATAGAAAGTATACAGCCATATATAGGCCATTATAGGTAGGAATTTAAATCTGGAAAGTTATCTAAAGCTATCTAATGTAATCCCTTAATTGAAGAGATTTCAAACTTATTTTATCTTAACTATTCACAGCCTATTTATATCTCAATATAATCTATTTACAATTGTTTAGTATCTTGACAGGAATATTAGTCATAACATTCCACCGACACAAAACATTGATTTCTTTATGCTGAGCACCACTCCCCTGCTTACTGTGTTGCAAACAAACTACCTTTACATTGAAAGAAGCTTGAAACAACCTAGAAACTTATAACATATCAACTAATACTTATCAATGCTGTATCTTGTAATTGATTCTAAGGATTATTATTGTGTGCAGTTCTTCAACTAGCTTTTTTTCAGGTCTTTCGGTGTGCTAATGCAACTTGTGGTTACTTTTATCATCCACATTGTGTGGCAAGATTGCTCTACCCAAATGATGAAAATGCAGCTTTAGGATTGCAGAAGCAAATCGCTGCAGGGGAATCTTTTGCATGTCCTATTCATAAGTGTACTATTTGCAAACAAGGAGAGAATAAGAAGAATGTGGAATTACAGTTTGCTGTATGCAGGCGGTGTCCAACATCATACCATCGAAAATGCTTGCCTAGGTTATAAAACCTCCTTATCACTTTTATGGTTCTGTTTGTTTAGCATTTTTTATAGTTGTTCTCATGCTTTGATCAGGGAGATTGCTTTTGAAAATTTAGAGGAAGAAAATATCAGTATAAGGGCATGGGAAGAGCTGTTACCTAATCGCATACTGATCTACTGCTTGTAAGCACTTTATCACGCTCTCTCTGACCCTCTATTTCTAACAATCAGCTCTACTTGATTCTCCCTCTCATCAGTTCCTATTTTCTGTTTTGGCAAAACTGAAAATTTTAATGTGGCTTTTTTTTTGTGGTCGGTCAAGAAAACATGAGATTGATGAAGAATTTGGGACTCCTGCGAGAGACCATATAAAATTTCCTGACATTGAAGAAAAAGAAAAACGAGCAGTAGAGCGGCCTCGAACTGGAGGTAAAGCTCTATTGAAGAAGAGAAAGTTAATTTCTGAAGATTCTTCTGTTGAAACAACTGTTGGGAAAGCCACTAATACAAAGAAGCTTGAAATTTCCAAGAAAAACAAAAACATGCCAGAAAGATTAGCTTCCTTGAAGAAAGTGGGGACAAATGTTGTATCCAGGAAGTCCTTGAAGGTAAATAAGAAGTTCATTTCAAAGGAGGTTACTAAAGCTGCGACAGCTATTGAGAACAGGACATCACTGGGTGACATGTTATTTGATGTTATGATGAAAAGTTCTGAACGAGGAAAGCATGGGAAGCAGGATATGCTTGGAAATGAACTTAACAAAAACACACCAGTTAAGATGGCAACTAAAAGTTTAAGCAGTGAACTACCTGCTTTAGATTCTGAAACAGAAAGAAGGTGCAATTGTACTTTAGCTTCTTAATGGCTACAGTCTCGAGTCTCTTTCTACTGCAACGTCTTTGGAAGTTTTATTTTTAACATGTTATGTACTTTCCAGAGTTAAGGCTTTGATGAAAGAGGCTGAATCTTCAATATCCTTAGAAGATGTGATAAGAAAGCATGAAGTTCCATCAACACATACTTCCTCATCGAGAGCTGTTGTGGACAAAACCATTACACTGGGGAAGGTTGAGGGAGCAGTTGAGGTTTATTTGTCAAACTTTCTTATTTGGAAATTATAGCTGCATGAAATTTTGTTATTTTTTAAAGGATTTTTTTTCTGATCATCATCAACTAGGCTGCAAGAACGGCTTTGAAGAAGCTGGAACGAGGATGCAGTTTAGATGATGCCAAAGCTGTTTGTGAACCAGAGGTTCTTGGTCAAATGCATAAGTGGAAGGTGATTATTTATACACATTATGCCATTACTGTCATCTACTCTCGTGGTGTTGCTTAATATATTGAAATTGTTACGTGCTTTCTACTATTCACTTTTCTTTCTCCACATATTACCTTATTGCTAAAGTGTAATGGAGAAAATAGCAGGCTTCCATGAGTTGGGACTGAAGCTACTTGAGTATGAGTTGATTACTTCCTTCTTTTCTAATGCTGCCAAGATCATTCCCCTTAATTTTTTCCCTGAGTAGGCAGATAATAGGTTCTTTCTTTAATTTTCCGTATGTTTGCATGCATATACGTAGTGTTGAGTGTTTATGGTGTGGTTGAATGTGTTCTCTTGATAAGGCAAGTTTCTTCATTTGGAGAAGCGGTCATTTTCAGTGCTAATGAGTGTTTACTGAAATACAAGCCCTCAGTAATTTTTTTCCCCATATGATAATGCTAAGAACACCTCTTAATGTGACTTCTATAAGAAAAAGCCTTGATTTGTCTTTGTTCAACTTTGTTATCTGTGTAGACCAAACTTAAAGTATATCTCGCACCTTTTATACATGGCATGCGCTACTCATCCTATGGTCGCCATTTTACTAAAGTGGATAAGCTTCAAGAGGTAATCAAATCTTTGTTTTAGTTAATTGGTAAGTCAGTTTTTCCAGCTAAATAATTTGTTCATTTGCATTTGGTTATTTGTTGTTTGTGCTGGATAGAAATATATTTTCCTTTCAAACACATAAAGTTATTATTAGGGATGATTTTGTAGCCAATTATATGTCCTAACCCAGCACAAAGGGTTCGGTTAATATTGAATTATGGCTTGGGCTGCGTAAAAAAGCTTCTTCCATTTATTTTAACTTGTTGAAATATGAAAGAAAAGAATTGACGATAGAATGGGACCTTTTTTTAGGTTGCCGCTCACATGTTTTTGGTGTGGGTTTGTATTTCAGATGTCAATATGCACACCTGTATTATATTCCCCAAATTTGCTAAGCCTTAATGTTACTTCCAATTGTTACTTGAATTAATTCCCTATTGCCTTCTAAGGGCTGTCTCTAAATTGCACCTAATCAATTATTGCTCTCACTTTCCCTGATGTTGTTGAAATGATTCCGGTTCTTCTTAGTCAAATGGTTTCTACCTGCAAACACCTCAAAATTCTATAATGCACATATGTATGCTCACTGGAGACTGACATACTTTGTAATATCTGATACGCTTTTAGGTATATTTATGTCAGTAAGTTTAGGAGTTGTTTGTTTCTATTGTGAGTTTTGTGGATTTTGTTGTGGTTGTCAAAAATATAAAAAGAAATGACAATCTTGTTTGGTTCAAAATGGTTTTTGTTTTTGGTTTTCAAAACTAAAGAACTTCACAACTTGTTACAAAAACTTGTCAAAACAAAAAAAGTCACTTTTTCAGGGGTTTTGTCAACGGGCTGCTGAAAATTTTCTTTTCTTTTCCTTTCTTAATTTTCACTTTCAGTCTCGGGTCTATACTTCCACCATTATTATCATCATCACCATATCCATAGTGACCACCACTGCCATACCCATCACCACCATGTTCATAGCTATCACCATCAAGTTCACCTCCAACTTCACCATGCCCACTACACCATACCCACTGCCATATGAACTAGATCCTCCACCACCAGCGTCATCACCGTTGCTATGTCCGTGGTAACCCAATGGCAATGAGTGTGATTTATTGAAGAAGATCGAAAAAGTGGGCATCACAGCATCTCCTTCCCCAACCCCAAGTCAGTCCATGGGACATTCACTTTAACTTCTGCCTTAAAAAACTCACACTTTTTTCCTAATTGCCTTTTGTTTTGTTTGAAGGAGTATTTGCCTCAGTGTAATTAGTAACCCAGGCTCTTTTACAGAACTAGAGATGGTTTTTTAAAAAAAGGTAAATTGAATTAATTCAAAACTTTTTATGTTACAAGCTGTCCTCCAGCCTGAGACAAGAGACTAGATAGAGACTATGCAAGCTAAAAGCAAAACGACAGTTTAACATGACCACGACTTGAAGTCTGAAGTACAGATTTCATCCAAGCTCATGCCAAATTCCGATCCCCAGATAGTCTTGGCAAATCTCCTTTATAGTACTTCTTTACTATTCAGCTCCATCATGCATCTCCATAATCCTCGTTGAATCAGCTATTCCCCTACTGCATAACAACTGAATTTTGTTAGCTAAAAGCTGTTCCCTTATCTTGTTAATGAGTTCTTGAAGTAACTGATAGCTAAGTTTCTCTTTGTTTTGATATGTTCTCTGGTTCCCTTCCCTCCAAATAGCATAAATGGTTCTACAAAATGCTTATACTAAGAGATTGTCCTTATGCATATTTTGTTCATGACTTAGCCATTCCACCATATCAGACCATTCATCTTTGACGACCAGCTGTTTGCAAAGCTTCTGAATCACAAACCATATGCCAGAGAAAAAAATTACATTGGAAGAATAGGTGGTTTAGTGTTTCAGATTGTTGTTTCATAGCTTACAATTTTGTGGAATATTGTTCCCTCTCATTCTGTCCAGAGTTGCCAATCTTTGCCTTAATACTAACCATAGGATGAAGGTGATCCTAGGAAGTGCTTGGCTGAACCATGCTACTTTGAACCAGGTTCTGTGTGATTGGCTTCTGAACAGCTCCTTGCAGGACCTCTTATTATGTCTGAGGGATGATGTCAGTGGAGTAAGAGAAGAGAGTAAAAAAAAAAAAAAACTGAGATAGAAGGAAGAGAGGAGTGAAAGAATAGGAACCAAAACTTTTTTTGTTTTATGTCTTTGTTCCTGGACCTTTTTCCTCTAACCATATTTCATTAGCATAGCATTAACACATATTTAATGTTTATTTGTGGTAAATAAAATATGTAAAATAAATAGGAAAAATTATGTAGTCACATATAACAGTTTTACATTTTCAAGGAAAATTTTGTGTTACTCTTGTAATCAATTTATAAATATTAGATAAACAGGTTTTTGTTTTTAGTTGTTACAAATTTCAACTAAATAGGTTTCTTTAACAAAAAACAGAAACTTAAAACATGAAACAAAAACTAAAAACTAAAAATCACAACAGAAAAACACAAGTTAAACCAAACAGCCCGTTAGTTTCTTTGATTGTGAACACATTGTTGCAAATTGTAAACTCATTTTTTTCTATGCAGATTGCTGAATTGCTCCATTGGTATGTAGAAGATGGTGATACGGTAATAATTTCTGTTTCTTGTTTTCATTGTGGATTAATATTCTTAAGGCAAAATGTAGTAGATTTGTTTCTTGGCTGTGGAAGTAAGAACTTTCAGTAGTGCCTGATTTTTTAACTTACTACTTGCATAATTAGGTTTGCATGTGTAATAATGAGAATCTTTTTTTTCAAAATTCTTGTTAAGTATTCTTGGAAGAGGTATTTCAAGACTTGTAGGGTTCATCAGCTGATGATTTCTTTTGCCCGATTATCTGCTTTTCTAAGGAAAATTTTTGAGTGAGAAGTTGTTATCACGTTAGTTATCTTATTGGTTGATTTGATAAATACTTGTGTATTCAGCACATTGACAGGCAATATATTGATTGCCAGCTCTTCTGATCTAATTATTACTAATGGCCAGGGAAGATTTTGCTTTCTGACAAAACCTTGATGAAATTGGGTGATGAGCATTAAACTGAAGGATAAAATTTCAAGCCAATTTAGTATTATACCACATTCGCCTATTCTGATGCATAGTGGCATTTCATACGTATTATGTGAAATAATATGATGTAATGAGATAATTAAATGGAGAGGAAAGGATGGAATGAGTTAGCTACTTATGTCTACATAAAATATTGTTGATTTTCTTCCTTGGGATTAGAGGTGGCAGGTGGCCTGAACTGCAGACTGAAGTCAACAGGCCTTTCCCAAAAAGGCCTTTGCCTCCTGACACAAATCGTCATTTTGTTCTTATGTTTAGAAACAGGCTGCTCAAAACGACGTTGTTTTGGGAAGTTTCCCCAAAATGTTGTTGTTTTGGACAATGCGAGTAGTAGGCTGAGATTGGGCCTCAGATTAGGGGGTTGGATCGAGTCAATCTGGTAATGAGACCGGTCCTGCTTGGACCGTTTCCATCCCTACTCGGGATTCTCGAGCCTTACTAGACTTCGGGCCGGGCTCGAGCAGCAGGTTAGGGGGTTGGACCGGGCCAGACATAGGCCCATACTGTTTCCATCCCTATGTGATGTGATTGCATTTCAGTGGGATATAACGCCTTGTAGATTTGATCTACTTGCTTAGTGACATATTTACTGTTGTTGCTTTTAAATGCTGACTAGTTGGGTATATGTTTTCTGCAAACAGATTGTTGACTTCTGCTGTGGTGCTAACGATTTTAGTTGGATAATGAAAAATAAACTGGAAGAGACAGGGAAGAAATGCTTTTACCGAAATTATGACTTTATTCAACCAAAGGTACATCTTATTTTCTATATTAGAAAATCAACTTACAACTTATTAATTAGTTTTTGAACTTTTTAGATGACTGGAGATGATTTCTTGAATCGTCTTTCATGTGCTTTGATCTTGTGCCACCTCGAGCCTAAAGTTCTCCCTTTCCCTTGTTATTTCAATATGTTGTATCGTTTATGTTAACTGTATAAGGTTAATAAGAAGCAACTAATTATAGACTTGGTAAATTTATTACATATGCTCGTGAAGATAAGCATGAATCTCAAGACATAATTGTACCAAGGTCCCTTTTATAAATTCCAAATTCTGATCTTGTTTTTAGGTTTCCTGTGTGAGATTTTAGTATTTAGCTTTAATTGTTTCTTTGATTGGCTTCAAAATGTTCTGTAATTTGTGATGTTCTGGTTTATCTGCATAATTTGGTAAGTCCAGTTATTATGATCTGGTCAAGTTTCTTTTATTCCTGCTCTTCTGATGCATTCTTTTGTATTTGGTGTCGGGCTCTGTGCATGAGTTTGTTCTTCATATCCATTTGCAATATAATTGTAGAACTCATTTGCAATATATTGTTAAACACATTGCTTTGTGACATAATGATTTCAACTTCGAGAGGAGGCATTGGATGATAGTTCATCCTGATGAGCTTCCAACAAGTGGTTCACGATTGGTGAGACTCATTTTTCTTTCTAATAAAAGAATGGTGAAAGAACAAAATCATTGTTGAAGTTTTCCCAATGTTTTAACTACTCTTTACTAATTGAATAGATCATGGGGCTAAATCCACCTTTTGGAGTTCAAGCAGTTCTGGCAAACAAGTTCATTGATAAGGCTCTTGAATTTAGACCAAAACTCCTCATCCTTATTGTTCCACCAGAAACAGAAAGGTAAAAGCTCAAATTTTGTTTTGTTTTTTTTTCTTTTTCTCTCTTATATATCTTTAGTTTAATTTTTTCAGGTTAGACAAGAAGAATCCGCCTTATGATCTTGTTTGGGAGAATGATCAATTTTTATCAGGAAAGGTAAACAGAAAATTCTTGGACTTGGGTCTGATTTAGTATTGGATTTCAGCATATTGTAGCTTACCTTTTTTTTTTCCATTATCCTCTGCAGTCATTTTATCTGCCAGGTTCCATAGATCAAAATGACAAACAGATTGAGCAGTCAAATTTGACTCCACCACTTCTTTATCTCTGGAGTCGTCGGGATTGGACTGCTAGACATAATATTGTAGCTCGTAAGCACGGTCATGGAGTCAAGAAGTGGGAACGATCAATTAGGGATGAAATGCAGAACTGTTCTTATCAAATGGACGACCATGATTCTAACAGCAAAGCTTCAGTTTTGGATGATTTCTCGACTAAAATAAAGGAAGCCAAAAATTTTGGTCATGGATTATTTGTTGGTGAAGGTTATGGAGGAAGTGCTTCTCGAGTTGAATGTGACGCTGCAAGTCATGATAGCCGTGGATCTGTGAAGAGTCTGTCTAGCGAGACACTAAAGAAGAGAAGTGAAGAAAAGGTTGGAAGAGGACTGATCAGCTCCTCACCAGGGATTATTTCAAATGATGGAAATCAGTCTGTGAGCAATGTAAACAATGAAATGCCTCCTCATCGTCCGAGTGGTATTCTCCTCAATAGATCTTCACAGGAATGTCTTCCATGTGGATCTGGTGAAATGGTCTCAAATGCAGAGGCTTCTGACAGCCGATATCATCACATGGAGCCTGGTTTATCTGGTTCTTACTTGCAGTATGGAACAGATTATAGTGGTAACAGCTCCAAAATTCATGATGACATTAGAAGATATGGCCTAAACAATGACGAGCCTTATTTACATGGAAGCTATAGAATATCTGGTGGCACAAATTGGGAAGAGCAGTATGCCATGAATATGAGAAACAGTGGCAAGATCGTTGACCATGGAAGCTATGCTGCTGATAGGGACACGGACTTGCAGTCACAAGTTCATCTTTATGGACGTGATTCCCCAGATTTTCGGACACGAGTTCATCTTTATGGACGTGATTCCCCAGATTTTCGGACACGAGTTCATCTTTATGCACAAGCTAGCGATCCCCCTATTCAAACAAGTCATCCGTTCATGAATGATCCAGGGTCCAGCCATATTAGACCACTGTCCTCTGTTCCTCCAATGGATCAATATCCATCTCACTTGAATGAACTGAACCATATGAGGGCGAACAACTGGGGTCTTGAACCTCCCCTGGCAAACAGAAATGATTTTTATGCTTCAAGATCACCCGCACTCCAACCTGGATATTTTGCTGATCCAGGGGGATTTCCCTCTGTTCCTCACAATCCTTACCCTCATAACTCTGCAGGTTGGCTCAATGAGTAGATATGTAGTACAGTACTGTCATCGCCTTACATTTGAGCTTAGGGGCATATTATGCTTGTTCTATCATAGTGTACTTTATAACAAGACGTCCAATGCTTTTTCGAGTTGGAATATCTTGCCCACTGGCATTTTATGTTACCTATCGAGTTTCTTGCTTTTATCGGCCAGAAGTTGCTTGTGACATTTGGAGGCACACAACACAATTTATATATTTGATGTGTCGCCTTCAAACGGCTTCTGAGTTGCTGGATCCTTATCAACGAGCACGGAAGATTGGTTATGGAGGTACAGATGCAGGAATTGAGATTGGCAATGGGGTTATATACCTATTAGGTTATGACAGCATCTGAGAGCTTTATTTTTGAACACCCAGACGCAATTTCTAGCTACAAATCCTTGTCTTAGTTGACAGGAATACGTTGCCAACCTTACAAAGGAGGTACTGACATGTAAAACTAGTTGAAGCTAAAGAATAAGTGAAATGTGAAACATGGGTATTGGATTCGAGTGATTTTCTTAATAAAAAGAGAAGTGTTTTAAGATGGAGCTTTTTGGGTTCCCAAATTGTCAATCTTTGCATCGTTTTTTGTTATTCAGATCTGAAAATTATTTATTTTAACATTTGCCAACCCTCCTCTTCCTACAACCCATTCCCAGCTGGTGTTAGATTCGAGTGCCTTTCTTAATAGAAAGAGAAGTGTTTGAAGATGGAGCTTGTTGGGTTCCCAAATTGTCAATCTTTGCATCGTTTTTGGTTATTTAGATACGAAAATGATTTATTATCACATTTGCCAACCCTCCTCTTCCCACAACCCATTTCCAGCTGGTGACTGCCAAAACCTGGGCCACATAAAAGAAAAACAATTAGTTAATTTATTTTATGCATTTAAATTATTGAAAAGGATAATAGACCGCTAACATCAACATGGTCTCTGGTTTTTGCTAATAAATAAAATACTGACGAAGCCCACGTTGCTGTCTATAAAGTTGACCACTTCCCCGTTATTGTGGTGAGAAAAAAAACATTTCCGTGGATCTTTTGCCAATTTGCACTGACCGGGCACTCCGTCTATTGAATCTTGACCTCACCTTGATCTTATGTATAATATATATATATATATACCCGACTAATTAACAGAGCTAGGAGGTGTAAGAGAAATGGAAGGTGATGAGTTCAAGAACTTGTTCAGGGTATGGGCTATAGCTTCAGCATGCTTGTGTTACTGTTACTATGTATCATCAAGAGTCCCAAAGGGTATCCTAAGACTCCTCTCTCTACTACCCATCTTCTACCTTTTCATCATCCTTCCTTTGGACCTCACCATCCTCCATCTTTGTTGCCCAACAGCTTTCTTTCTTACTTGGCTTGCCACCTTCAAGCTCCTCCTCTTCTCTATTGATCAAGGCCCCTTGTACCCACCACCACCAAGTGTCTTCCATTTCATTTGCTTAGCTTGTCTTCCCATAAAACTCAAGCATAATGAGACCGACACTAACCCATCTCACAAATCCGTGTCTCAGTCCAATGCAAACTTAACCTCTTCCACCACATCACCTCTTTACATCCCAAAACCACTTATGTTGCTTATCAAACTTTTGCTTCTACTTGCCATATTTCACAGCTATAACTACAGACAATTCGTGAACTCTTACATCATCTTAGCTCTGTATTGCGTGCACTTGTACCTTGAGCTGGAGATTATGCTGGCCATATGTGCCACACCGGCTCTAGGCCTTTTTGGGTTCCAGCTCGAGCCACAGTTCAACGAGCCTTACCTGACCACATCGTTGCAAGATTTTTGGGGCCGTAGATGGAACCTCATGGTTACAAGTATTCTACGGCCTACCGTATACAACCCCGTAAGGCGTTTTTTCACACCTGCAGTAGGTCACGCGTATGCTGCACTGCCTGCCATTTTGTTGACATTTGTTGTATCAGGTCTAATACATGAGATGTTCTGGTTTTATATGACGCGCGTGAGTCCTACCTGGGAGGTGACGTGGTTCTTTGTCCTCCATGGAGTATGTATGAATGTGGAGGTGGTGGTAAAAAGGATGGTCGGCGGTAGGTGGCGGCTGCACCGGTCGATTTCGGGTCCATTAACGATTGGATTTCTAGGTGTAACTGCTGTTTGGTTGTTCTTCCCTCAGATATTAAGAAATGAGGTGGACATTAGAGTAATTGGAGAGTATTCAATGTTAAAAGACAAAATAACACATCTTGTTTCTCAGGTACTTGGTTGATAGTGTTGGTGTTGTAAGAAAACAAAACAACGAAGACATTTTTGGATATGAATACATGAATGATACTTGGATCATTTCATTCTGTTTCGTGGTGTTAAAATTTTCTGAAGTTGTAAAAAGAAATCATGGCATAGGTAGGTCCTTCCATAATTGGAAATGAGAATAAGTTTGAAAGGGACAAGGAGGCAAATGTAGAATATAATATCAAGAAGAAACTTGGAAGAAAACTAAGCTCATGTTTGTTTCATCTCCAAAATCACTTTTTTTTACCGCAAAAATTTTACGGATAAAAACTCAATTAAACGGGCTCTAAGAAGAGGCCCAAAGGTTTAACTTCTTCTTCATGATTATTACTTTAAATGTCAAGGGCATGAATTTTCCCGAGGAACAACTGATGATGCAAAACTTTCTGTTGTCAAAAAGGCCATAGACAGTGACAAGGAGGCAAATGTAGAACATAGCATTAAGAAAAACCTACAAGAAAACCCAAGAAGAAGAGACCCTAGGGCCTAACTTCTTCCTTAATGAATATTACTTATAACGTCAAGGGTGTGAACTACCCCAAGGAACGACTGATGATGCCTGATTTTTCACCATCAAAAGGGCAATGCACGATGACAAGGAGGCAAATTTGGAACGAGAAGAAACCTGGAGGAAAACCCAAGAAAAAGAGGCCCCGAGGCCTAACTTCTTCCATTATTACTTGCACTACAAGAAAATAAGGCAATTAGTGACGTTTTAAAAACGTCATAGAATCTCAAAAAACGTCGCAAAATACATTCCGCAACGTTTTAAAAAACGTAACAAAAAACATCGCGGAATGTGATGTAGGCAAAAAAAATTTATGACGTTTTTTGTAAAACGTCACAGAAAATACTGATATTCTGCGACATTTTAAAAAACGTCACAGAAAGATTGGTTTTTCTGCGACGTTTTTAAGAAACGTCACTGAAAGTTATATTCTGACTTTCCACGACGTTTCCTAAAAAGTGTCGTGGAAAGTCTTCCGTGACGGAAAGTCTTCTGTGACGTTTCGTAAATAGAGTTATTTTCTTTTAATTATTAAATTTTTATTTTTTTAAAAATAATTTAAATTTAATAATTTTCCAATTTTAATAAAAATTTAAATAACAAAATTTTCAAATCTTATTTATTTAATAATTATTCAATATTATTTACAAATTTTATTTATTTAATAATTCTTCAATTTT
>JANPWT010000005.1:25053833-25068726 GCA_024678245.1 Erythroxylum densum
CACAATACATATATGAAACCACTCATTTTATTTCACTTAATATTTCTCAATGTCATTCAAAGATCGGGGTCCAACATGGTCTACCCAAGCTTGATCATTGACTTCAGGCCGAGCTGGGCCCATTCCATACTCTCATCCCTAGCTCTTAGAGATCTTACCTAGCCTAATACTAATGTTGTTACTATCTATGTGAATATTCTTGATCGCCAATATATCTGGCATTTATTGATGTCTCTACAAGATGAGTTTAAACTCATCTGTAACCCCCTTCTCCATCGAGCATCTCTATCAAACCTTAATATTGTCGTCAAGGTGCTTATCAAGAGAGCTAACTTAATACACTATACACACAAAAGTATGTTCCACCCATTGATGTCATTCTTGTAACTAATATTATCCCCTCAAACATTTCACTCGGCTAAGAAGTTTTATACGGGTTCTTACAACTACTACAAAAAGTGTAAAAATCACATCTTCAAATATTGGAAACTCATATAGAAAATTGGCCATGGTAACTCTTCCAAGTCTTCTTAGTCTGCTTCTACTGCTACTGTTATAAAGGGTTCAATAGAAAGCACCTCTCATAAATTCTCCTTAAAAGATCTTCATGCCCTTTTCTTGCAACTTCAATTTGATTCTATTACTATCCTCATTTGCCTTATCTGTCACATCAAGTACTTCATCATCATGGTACTTTGATTCTGCCTAATGCAATCATATAACCTCTTATTCTTCTATTATTACATCTCCACAAATACCATATGTTCCATAAATTGTTTATATTGTTTACAATTCCACTATACATGTTCAAATTATAAGCACTACTTAAGTACCTAAATTAGCTTTGTTGATACTTTTCTTGTTTCTAAAATGTCCTTAAATCTCATTTCTATTGACAAATTATGAGAACTTGGTTTTTTATTTATCTTTTTAAAGTCATGGTTGTATTGTATAGGATCCGTAGACCGATGAAATCCTTAGGACAAGGCGTAAGCTTGGATGGCTATTTGAGCTTACTTCCTTACATCTTCCATCCAAAATTATTGTTGAGGTTGTCACTTCTCATCTTTTCCATTCTTGTTTGGTCATATTTCTCCTACTATATTAGAATCTTTAATTTCTAGTGGTTCTTTATGCTCCCTTAAATTGAAAACTATACATGCATCCCATGTTAGCTTTCTAAAAGTCATGCTTTATCTTTTTCTCTTAATGATTCCATTTTTTAACACATTTTTATATGATTCCTTCTGATATTTGAGGTCTTACTCCTCATGAATGGGTGGTTTAAGATATTATATGATCTTTGTTGATGATTTTTCTCCTTGTACATAGATTGATCTCATACGCCATAAGTCTGAATTATTTTTTATTTACTCTCATTTTGGCAATATGATTTAAAGTCTATTTTCTTGAAAGATTAAAATACTTAACACTGATAATGCCATGGAATATAGAGATGCAAATTTCACCCAATTTCTTACTCAACAAGTTATTATTATCTAAAGATTTTGTCCAAGCACCTCTCAACAAAATAGTCAAACAGAATACAAAACTAGACACATTCTTTATATTGTTTGATCCCTCCTTATATTTTCTTCTTATCCATAAACCTTTTAGAGAGAAGTAGCTCTTACCACTATTTATACATTAAATAATATCCCTTTAAATAATATCCCTTCTCCTGTTATAAATGACATCTCTCTGTATGAATGCCTATTTAATTATACTCTTAATTATCAAACTCTTAAAAAATTTTGTTATGCTTGATTTTGTTCTCTTACAAGTTCATGAGTACACCAAACCAAAACCTCAAGCATGACTATGATGTTTCTTAGGATATGGCATAGAAAATAAAGGGTACAAATATTAGGATACCTTGTCATAAAGGTTTTGTATCTTTTGTCATGTAACTTTTTAGGAACATAAGATGCTTTTGACTCTTTCAAAGCTCTGAGTTAATGAACCCCCACGTCAATTATTCTTTAATCTTACCATATATCTTTTTTTTTACATTTCTCTTGTAGATTCTTCTAGTAGCCTATGCAGTTTGACTCTACCTACATATGATCCTACTGCATTTCTCTAACTCTAAATCCACCAAATCCTCCAAATGACCATCTCTCATTAGAATCTCTTCCTTGACTGCTAATGCTTCGTTATATTGATCGTTTACATTAATCTTCTCTTTGTAGTCATTATTTCCATATTTATTCCACTATTATCTCTCTATATGAATCTCGAACCTATCATGAAAGAACTATAGACACTTACTTGCACAAATACTTGGGACTTAGTTGACTTACCTCCGAATAAATAAGTTATTGGTTGCAAATAGGTCTATAAAATCAAGAATCGAGTGAATGTATCAGTAGAAAGATACAAAGCATGTCTTATTGTTAAAGGACTCATTCAAGAATATAGTATTAATTATAAGAAGACCTTCACTCCTATAGTCCGGTTGACTCATTTTGTAGTTTCATTATTGTTGCTATTAGTAAAAGATGGCGTCTATTGCAAATTGATGTCAAGAATGTCTTTCTTAATAGAGATCTTATAAAATAAGTGTATATGCAACCTCCTTTGGGGTATGTTCATCCTTCCAATAAAGTTTGTTATCTCAACAAAGCCTTGTATGGACTAAAACAAGCTTCTTGAGCTTGGTTTGCAAAATTTAGTTCCTTTATTAGACATCTTAGGTTCCAGTCCAACTCTTATGATCATGCCATGCTTCTTCGCAAAACAGATCAAGGATGCACTCTTCTTCTTCTCTATGTGGATGATATGATAATAACTATTGATGATACATGGAGTCTCTCTACTCTTAAGTCCTTTCTCCATCAATAATTTGAGATGAAATACCTAGGTAGCTATCTTTTAGGTCTTGAGGTACCCTTTGATAAACCTGGAATAGAAAGATAGGGTCAAAGTCGCATATTATTACCCCTCTTAATCTTAGGCAACGACTTTGTACCAACAAAGTTTTTCCTGCAACAACTTCCATATTTGCTTATCGACCTCCACGGTCTAACTCTCTCATAATTCGAATTATCATAAGACCTTTCCTTAGTGTCAGAACTACCCATCGTATGCTACTGACCTCATCTCTTGAGTTGGCATCATTAGGACTAAGATAACTAACACTCCACTTGACTCCATTGATCACCTTTCTACTATTGATGGGAATATACTTAGTAATGGTATGTTTTGTTGTCAATTAGTTGGCTTCTTATCTCTCATCTAGATATTGCCCCTACTGTTTACATCATGAAACAGTTCATATCGACACCTCATACCAGTCCTTTACTGTTTTCATATGTTGAGTTACATTAGAGGTACTTTGTTTTATAACCTTCAATTTTGCTACTCTTTCATATTAGAGCTACAAGTCTATTTTGATGCTAATTGGGTTGGAGACTTAACGAATTGTTGATCCACTACTAGTTACTGTTTCTTTCTAGGGACAACTCTCATTTTATTGCGCAATAAGGGACAAACAATTGTCTCCTGCTCTAGTACAAAAGCCAAATATAGAGCTCTTGCTGATACTACCTCTGAACTCCTCTAGTTACGATGGTTGCTTCAACATATAAGTGTACCTTTCTTATCTGCAATTCCTTTCTATTGTAATAACCATAGTGCCATGCAAATTGCTCATAAGGATATCTTTTATAAACTAAAAACATCAAAATCGATTGCCATCTTATTTGAAATAATATTCTCTAAGGCACCATACAACTTATTCCTAACTCATCACAGTCTTGTATTGCCAATATCTTCACAAAGTCATTTCCACCTTGGCATTTTGTAGATCTTGTTTCCAAACTCAAGCTCTCATCTTCCATGATACCTTGGTGCTAACATATATCATTAGAAGTCAACATTCTACATTGATTTAGCTTTAATTTAGCCTTAGAACCATGTATGTAAACACCACCTTGATTTTTGTAATTTATTTTGACTCATTCAATATGTATAAATACCCATATTGTATATATGAATACACACACCAAAATACATAACTTTCTATCATCTTTTCTCTATCTCCTTTCTCTTTAACGAGAACAATAAAGAAATTTTTTAGTCAAAAATTAAAAAGGAAAAGGTATCCAATTAGACAAAATTATTTAAAAAGGTTAATTAAGTCCTTTAATGTTAAACAAACCTTAAACATTTGAATTGATGCTAATTAGCCCATTTTATAGGTATACATTTAAATGTGTTTATATTAAAATATAATATCAGTGAAATACATATTTTTATTATATTATCATATATTTTAAAAATTATGTACAATAATATGATCGAAGAACTATTTTGTAATTTTAACATAACCAAATTTAATACCAAATTCAGATTTGATATTTGAGCTATTAAGAAATAATAAGAAATGGAAACTGCCCCCTAGGGGGTTATCGAGTTGGTAGAGTGGAAGGACATGAGGCCAAAAGGTCCTGTGTTCGATTTGCCCTACCTACGCTCTCTTGATCGAGCCTGTCGTACAAGGATTGCCTAGTGCGGAGCACCTGGTTGACGTGATTTGCAGGCTATTGTGTCAATCTAGAGGTTTACCAGTGTACATCCAAATAATAGTGATTACGGGTTTCTCCGTTTCAAAAAAAAAAAGAAACCATTTAAATGATTAGTGTTATTATGTAAGAAGTGATATTTTTTATTTATTTTATAAGCAGTTACCTTCCATCTATTGGGTAATCCGATTTAGGCCCTATTTGCCAATCAACTGATTCTGTCAACTGTTAGCTGATAGCTGATTATATTAGTTGATTTGACCAGTAGATCGCATAAGCTTTTTGTTAGAGATGTTTGGTAAAAATAGTTGTTTATTTGTAAAATAACTTATAAGGACATGATTTTAAAAAAATTATAAAGGTATGAATATTATATATATTAGTAGTTCATTGAATATTCTTATAAGAATTTAGAATTTAGAGAAGTCATGTTCACCTGTACAGTTTCATCATCTATAAAAAATTTATGCAACTCTTTCTATTTTTATTTTCGTTTAAGGTCAATATTTTATTTCTAACCTATAACTGCATAAAACAATTATAAGAACAAACACGGTTCCTAAAACGTAGGTATTTAGGATTTTCAGTTAGGCTTTCCTACTTACTAAAAATTGTTGTATATTAGAACTAATAAAAATATGTCACATGTGGTACTTAATTATAACTTAATTAAGAATACAATTTAAATAGCAAAATATTACACAACTTAGTAATAAAATTTAAAGGGTACAATTGACTTTTTATAGTTAGAATTTTGTTGATGGATAAAAACGTTGGCTATCAGTAACGTGTTCATCTTCGACTGTTTATCTTAAATCAGCCTGCGTTTTTTGCTACTCTCCAAACAGCTTTCGTAGCTGTTTTGTTGTGTCAAACAGGCCGAAGATAACCAATTACCTAAAAAAATAGTTAATTAATTGTCTACGAAATGAGGCCTTAATGTACAAAGTAAAAGAATTGTAGATATTTATATACTTGATATAAAAAATAAATTAATAATTATTGTCAAAAGTTGAAAAAGAAAAGACAAAAGCAATAGGAAGGCGAAATTAAATTTGGGCTTAGAGGGCATGCAGTTGAATAGCCCTAAGCGCATTAGGATTTGCCCAAAAACTAAACCGAAACCTTTTGCTTCTATCGGTTCCATCATCTGGTAAACAACACCAACAACATCAAACCCAGAAGGATTGAAGACAATAGAAATATACCCTTTTCAGGATACAGAGAGAGCACTCGATCTACTCCGTCTCCGTCCTCGATCTTCTTCGTCAGCTGAGGTCTTCTAACTTCTTCCGTATCTTTTTTCGTTTGCCTTTTCCCTTTCGTTGCAAATCTTAACCTGTGATTCTGTTTCCATTTTGTTTGACATCGAGTTGTCTTATGTCACCCAATTTTGATTTTTAGCTAAGGTTTGCTGATTTATTTTTCTTTTGGGTAGCTCAAGTTCAGGGATTTGTATATGGTCTTTATTAGTAATGCATTTAATTTGTTTCTGGGTCAGCTTGAAAGGTTTTAAATTTGGGCTCAATGTCAAAAACCCTAATATAATTTCATTTATTGTTGCTGATGGAATCTCGTGCACACCTGAATTAGTACAACTTATTAGTTATCTTTTAGAGTTTTACGGTTCTTCTGTTTCTTTATTTTCTTCTTTCCTCTTTGGGTGGGAGTTGGGGTTGGGGTTGGTGTAGGGATGTCTTTACTCTCAGTAATAGTCTCTTTCATATTAAATATTGATTTTATGTTTTTTGGTTAAAGATGAAGCCCTTAGTAAATATGCTAGTTTCTGGTGATGAAACTTGGTTCTCTTTTAGTTTCTTTTGAATTGGTTGAAGCTTTGGTCCTTTTTTGGTAATTGTGATTAAGTGTTTTGTTTTGAATCAGAATGTATTATGTCACATCGCTTGCTATTGGTTTTGAACAGGTTTAAGTTTTACCAGATTTTGATGAATACATGCCAGCACAGGGCATAGTTGGGTGACAATGGCTGTTCATGCACCTGGTAAACAAGTTTTTGATAATTTTGATGATGATGATGATGAGCCCCTAGTATTCAAAAGGAATATTAGCTCAGCCTCAAAACAAAATCAGGTGAATGCACAAGTTAAGAAACCATCTTCTTCCTCCAACAATGCAAATGGTCAAAGTGCAAACACCCAGAAGGGAAATACTAATGCTCCATCTTTGAGGGCATCACCTGTGAAATCTCCTATGGGTAGCCCTAGAGGATCTGCATCATCTGTCAAGGCATCTCCAGCAAAGTCACTGGTAACAAACCCTAAATCTTCAGGTGCTTTAGATAACCAGTCAAAACAGACATCTAAACAGAAAGCAACTGGCATCCTTAAGGAAGAAATGAATCCTGTTAAACAAGAGAATAATGATGATGAGGATTCTGAGGATAATTTGCCTTTGAGTTCTAGAATTAAGGGAACCTCCATCGGTGGAGACAAGGGTTCTAATGCCTCTACTCAAGTTAGAGATGAAGATTCAGATTATGATGATGAGGTACCCTTGTCATCAAGGTTTCCTACAAAACCAAATGTTGGAACGTCCAGCAATAAGACTAATGATTCCATTGATAGAAAACCTCTGGGTTTGAAAATTCAGCAAAATGGATCCATAATGAAGAATAAGCAACAAAAACCTTCTGTTGTGCCTACTAAGAGACCTATGGATAAGGCCAACTCCTCTGATCAGTCTTCTGTTAAAAGGACAAAGTTTTCAGATGCATCTACAGTAACCAAGGGTAAACAGGCAACAGTCAAGGTGGAAGATAAGGCAGATGATGATGATGATGATGTTCCAATTTCACAGAGAATGAAGAAATCAGGATCCTTAGATAGGAAATCATCTTCTGTAACGAAAGTAACAAAGGTTGTTTCGTCTTCATCAAAGAAGATAAATAAAAAGAACAAGAAACAAATGAAAAATTCTAAATATTCTAAGTCGACAAAAGTCCAACCTAGCTCCAGTGATGGTCAGAAAAAATGGACTACCTTAGTTCACAATGGTGTCATTTTCCCTCCTCCATACAAGCCTCATGGGATTAAAATTCTTTATAAGGGGCAGCCTGTTGATTTGACTCCCAAACAGGAAGAGGTGTCTTTTTTTTTTCTTCCTCAAATATTGCAGAATGTGTCATTCTTGTCATAATTATGTTGTTTACGGACTAATTTTATCTCATATTTGATGGAACTGCCAGTTTGACTTATTATGTGCTCAATCAACAGGTTGCAACCATGTTTGCTGTAATGAAAGATACCGACTATATGCAGAAACGGCAATTCCTAGATAATTTTTGGAATGACTGGCGTAAAATACTTGGAAGGAACCATGTAATCCAGAAATTACAGGACTGTGATTTCACACCAGTATATGAATGGCATCAGAGAGAAAAGGAGAAGAAAAAACAAATGACTACCGAAGTAAGTTTGGTTGCATGAAGCCCACTTCTAGCTAATCTGAAAAGCATGATATGTCATGCAGCATGGTTGCAGTTGCCACCTTGCATATACCTGCCAACAGAACTTTGTAGTTGTCCCTTATAGGCAATAGTTGAAGCTTCCTTAGTGTACTTGTTTTTAATTGCTGTGCACTAGGGAGTATTCCAGCCATTGTTTGCAACAAAACTTTAGCATTCTTGATTTTCAATTGCTTTACTGCAGATTCTTATCCCTGGAAATTTCTTTATCCCTTCTTGATACCATTGACTCTTTGGTCAGGAGTTCCCACATATAAATCCATTTGTTTAATCCTAGAGTGTGCCTCATATGATGTTTTATCTTTGATAATTACTAATATAGAGGTACCTTCTAATGTAGGAGAAGAAGGCTATCAAAGAAGAAAAACTGAAGCAAGAGGATAAGTATATGTGGGCTGTTGTTGATGGTGTTAAGGAGAAGGTACTTTTCTCTGATTTTAGGACATTCCATACTTCTATGATGAGGAAACTAACTGCTCGCAGAAATTATGTTCATTTGCATATGTTTAATGTGTGTCTTTGCCACATATCCAGACAAGAAGATATTCTTAATGTGCATTTTATTTCTTGAACTACCTGCATGATTATTGCTCCTGGTGCAGCATGCCAATTCTTATATTTTCATATCTCAGGTTGGTAATTTCAGAGTTGAACCACCTGGGCTATTTCGAGGCCGTGGAGAGCATCCAAAGGTTTGGGTTGCTCTTTTCTAGTAAATTGTCGATATGTGCAATTGTTTTATCTTGATATTGATGGAGATAACTCGATCAATACTGTTATAAATACTTCTTTGTCTTGTGAATTCCTAATTGAGCATTAGTTTTCCACTTCCAGATGGGAAAGCTGAAAAGACGGATCCATCCTAGTGACATTACAATAAATATTGGAAAGGATGCTCCAATTCCAGAATGTCCCATACCCGGAGAAAGGTATTTCTTTTTCTTATCTTTTTCATATGTTGGGAACAGGGGTAGGGAGGGATGGAAGGGTGTTTTGATTTTTAGAAGGATTTGAATTATTAGAGTTAACTTAGACACTAAAACATGATCATGGCAGCTGGAAAGAAATCAAGCATGATAATACTGTTACATGGTTGGCCTTTTGGAATGATCCAATCAACCCAAAAGAATTCAAATATGTATTCTTGGCGCCCAGTAGTTCCTTGAAGGGGCAGAGTGACAAGGAGAAGTATGAGAAAGCAAGAAAGCTGAAGGTTGTTATCTAAAATCATATGGTATCTAACTTGAAAATTTTAGTTGCCTGCTTTTCAATTGCTAAGTGTACTTGATTGCAGGACTACATACACAACATCAGAGCAGCTTACACAAAGGATTTTACTAGTAAAGATGTTACAAAACGGCAAATTGCAGTTGCTACTTATCTTATTGATAAGCTAGCTCTTAGGGCAGGGAATGAAAAGGTATGCCCTATTTTTACCCCCAATTCCTTCCCTCTTTCCTTCTCTTTCTTCGTCTTTCCTCCTTGTATACAGGCGCACACAGACAAATGCGTCACACATTGACTCACGCTATTCAGTCAGCGCTCTCAATGCCTTTTTTCCTCAAAATTGTTTTATCCCTTTGAAAATTGTGTTTATCCTGAAAATTCTGTTTTATCTAGTATTTTTGAATGAATGAAATCCATTGTCTTTTAGAAAGAAATTCAATCAATATGTTCCCAGGAGTGGAGAGCGGTGAAAATGCAACTTGCTTTTTCTGGATAAGATTTCTTTGAGTGAATTAGTCGAGTTTTCTAATTCCTTGTGCCATTTTTTTTTTGAAATTTTTCCTTGTGCCATTTTTGCTATTCTGGATACCTGATTCCTGCTCTTTTAAAATATTTCTTGCCTTCAGTATAATTGTGTTTACTTTTTGTGTTTGATTTTTCATTATGATTTGCACCTAGGTGAAGTCATATATATGGTAATTTTTAGGTTTTATATTGTCCTCGAATGGAGCTTGGTAATTTTGAATGACATAAATTGGAAATTCTGTTAAAACCCCTGGAGCTCTACCCATACCTTCTCTGAAAGTAGTTGAAAGCCATAATTTGTTTACATACTAGCATGTGACTTGTATTGATCATGCACCATTTTGGCACGAGTAAATTCTAATGGAGCATCTGTTTCCTTGTAGTGTTATCAACCAGTAGTTGGATATGCAGCCTTACATTTCTTTTAAGTTTGGATCTTATAATGTTATATGATTCTGTGGATGGCCAGGATGATGATGAAGCTGATACTGTTGGTTGCTGCACATTAAAAGTAGCGAATGTAGAGTGTGTACCACCAAATAAGTTGAAGGTATTTCGCAATATAACATCTAGTTTATTCTGAGCATTGCATTGCTTTAAGTACTTCACTAATGGAAACTTTTAACAGCAAAGAGCTCATTTACCATTTATGCCTTAAACTGCTTCATTGCAGATTTTAGAGTTTTTTAAAAAGTGATGTTGATATTTTATATTTGCTAATAGCTAGTCTTGGTGTAGCATAACACCTTGTTACAGCCTATAATCACTTGCAATGTGCTTTTGACTGTGTTTTGCTATTCAGTTTGACTTCCTTGGTAAAGATTCAATTCGATATGAAAACACAGTTGAGGTTGAGGTTCCTGTGTATAAGGCTATTGGGCAGTTTCAGACTGGTAAGTAATGGTGGTTGATGTTGGTCTGAACATTGATTAAATTTGGAGCTAATGGGCATGTATTTGTTCTTTTTTCAGGAAAAAAGCAAACTGATGATCTTTTTGACAAGCTGGATACAACTAAACTGAATGCTCACCTTAAGGAGCTCATGCCTGGCCTGACAGCAAAGGTTTTCCGCACATACAATGCTTCAATCACCTTGGATGGACAGGTAATTTCCATTCTGGGACCTCTTGGCTGCTCATAAATCAATTGGTTATTTTTTAATGTGTAATTGGTTATTTGTTCCTTTCAATGTTATGAGGCATTTGTTACTGCAGTACTGTATTTAAGATGGACTTATAGATATTGCCTACTTTTGATCAGGACAACCGGAATATGAAATCAAGTAGTGTGCTGAGTTGGCAATTATATCCTTTTCATATTGATTGTTTCAGTAGTATCACAACTGTTTTCTGATTTGCTGGCTGATGCTCTATGGTCAAACATTCTGAACTATAAATTGCTTGGATTACGAACTTAAGTTCGAGGTTTTGAAAATGTTTAGTGTTTTATCCACATATTTGGTGCTTTTTTAAGATTATATTGGTTTATAAACGTGTTTCCACTGTTTGCTGAAGATATGCTTCCCATCTTGGTTTGGGGACTTGATTCTTTCTTTGGGTTGTCGGTGTTGTTTTGACAGTTATATGAGGAAACTGAGGAGGGTGATGTTGCGGAAAAAGTAGTTGTTTATCAGCAAGCAAACAAACAGGTGTGTGCAGCTCATCACCGAAAAAGTATTTCTATACTGCTGGTAATGGTTTTGGGACCTAAAAGTTTTGTTGACATGAAACAGGTTGCTATTATTTGTAATCATCAACGTACCATTTCAAAATCTCATAGCGCTCAAATGTCAAAGTTAACTGAGAAAATTGAGGAGCTCAAGGTAATAAACCATTACTGTACATTCCTCAGGTTTAAACAGATTAGCGTTGCCGTAAACGTTGTTTTCTCCTCCCTTTGCTTCTTTCATATGCATCTGATCGCATGGTTCTCGATGTGCATGTTTTCTTAGTGCTTTATTTATTTGTTTGTTCAGCAATAAATATAGCTGCTCTAAGCATCAACATTTATGAACTGTCCGAGGCATGTGTGATTGGAGTCGTGTTTTGAGTTATCTCATCTCATTCAATTGCAGGGAACCCTGAAGGAGCTGAAAACTGATTTGGACAGGGCCAAGAAGGGGAAGCCCCCGCTAAAGGATGCCCAAGGAAAGCAAAAGCGGAATCTAAATCCTGAAGCGTAATATAGTTTTTCCCTTCTTCTAAGATTTGATACGTCTTGTATGCATTTGCTGTCTCATTGTGGTTGTTATCTGACCCAACAGCATAGAGAAGAAGATAGCAACTACTAATCAAAGGATTGAGAAGATGGAATTAGCGATGAAGACCAAGGAGGACCTGAAAACTGTGGCACTAGGAACATCCAAAATCAATTACCTTGATCCTAGGATCACGGTGGCATGGTGCAAAAGACATGAAGTTCCCATTGAGAAGGTAAACAGCTTCTGCTAGTTCTATCTGGCGTATCAGCATATATGATTATGCTTATGCTTATGTTTCTGGTGGTTAGAAGGAAAATTTGGAAGTTCATGCACTTCAAGAAAACCATCTGTGTATTTTATTTTATTCTATGATGAAAAATCAATGTAACCTATCTTATGTGACTGGTGCAGATATTCAACAAGTCCCTTCTGGCGAAGTTTGCATGGGCAATGGATGCAGATCCCAATTTCAGATTCTGATCTCAATGAAAGTTTGGAATAACCCCCATATCCCTGTTCCGGTAAGCGAAACAGGAAAGAGAAAAACTTTAGAAAAGGACAAAGGCAAGAAGAGAGAGAGAGCCCCTTGTTTTAGTCCCTTGAATACAGTTTATTCATTTTTCCTAATGTTTTAGCAGAAAGTATTGTTGTATTTGTACTCTAATCTAATCATGGGGCAATTTGCCCGTTCTTCATGGAGTCCAATTTGTAACTGTTCATTTATGATAAGTTACTTGGAAATACATAGTGCTAAACAAACAAACCCTCAGTAGATGAAGTTGGTATTATTGCTCATCTCTTCAGACATGGTTTACAATTCCTAAGCCCTATGTTGTGCCCTTCATTTTTAAATGAAATGTTTCATATTTTGCCCAGACAATAATAGGGAATAAATTTGTATATTTCATTGTTTATAGCTATGTAAATGATGAACTTAAAGGCCAAATAATTTATTTAGAACCATCACATTAGAAGCTAGCTTTGTTTAGTAACAAGACCAAGCAAGCTTAACTTGCTGAGTTGTTTTTAGAACAATTCATCAGTAAACTTCCATAGTGTTGCCGTTGCCACCATGTCCGGGATGGCAATGAGGTGGGTGGCCTTTATGACTGGGTTTGCATCGGTGTCCTAGGCCTTTATGGTGCTTGTTTGCAGGAGGATGGTGTCCCTTGCTTGGAGGATGGTGTTCTTTTCCATGTTGACGGCGTCCCTCTCTGTTATGCTTTGTCTTCGAATGTTTCTTGGCCTCTGCCAGGCTTAGTTCTGTGCTCTCCTCTGAAACAAAACTCATCAGTATGCCAATGGCTTCCGTGAACAAAGTGTACACAGGAATAAATCTCAATAGCGACAATTTGAAAAAGAGTGTAAACAACTGACACATTAATTAAATAAGAATATCATGTGAAAACAGGGTAGCTCACGGGTTTGAGGTGCTCCAGCCGGTTCAATAGCTGAGACATGAGAGGAGACGTTGAGCAAAGCAGCAGCTAAGTAAAGGCCAATGAGAATGATAATCATCGAGTAGGCCATCGCTTCTTTGGCATACCCAAAGAGCAACAGGAGTCCTTAAATCCAATGCTGAAATGCTGCGTCAAGTTCTTAAAGCCGACATTGACATAAATAGTTTAAGATCTCACTCATATGAATATATTAATGTGACGTCCTATACTTACTCACCTAAACTGTGGAAATTGCAAGTTCATGAGTACAAGAATGAGTAATGCATGGTAGGTATTATGACCAACTTCCCAAGTCCTAAAGTTTAGACATTAACGGTGAAGGTACAAGATGCGTGGTGCCGAGGGGTTGATTAAGGCTAATTTTGTGGGATGGTATGACTAGTAAATTGAGATGATAATGTGACAGGAATGCATCATAACAAATTCAACTACTTGCTTCCTCTCCCTTTCCCTCACTATGCTCTGTGAAAATTTTTACTAACTTCATTTTTGCATCTCTCTCTCGAAAGTGATTGCCTGCTCCCTCGTGATTTACTCCCACTCATTGCACTCCTGCTTATCTGCCTCGAACTCATGTAGTTGGTTTATTTTGGTTTCTGTCTCATCTTGGTTGCACTGTGTGGTCTCTTATCATGGCTATTTTTCTTCTTACTCTAGTGCTATAGCAAGAATTTGTGATACTAGTTATTGATTCTTTAATAATTTGTAATAATTTTCTTCTTACTCTAGTGCAATAGCAACAATTTCTTACTTGCACTAAGTCAGTTATTTAAATATCTTATACCATATTATCATATGATGATCATATTATTGCTGGGATAATAGTTTAGTGAGAGAATTTTATTAAGATTCTTTATAGTTTGAGCACTTGCTCAAATTTTACAACTTTCATCTTAATTATTATCATAATTAAGAAAAAAATTCCTAAATATATATTTAGATCTTTGACAAGACTTTAACTCCTTTGCATGCCCGATGACTCTAATATTTCACAATATGTTACTGTTTGAATAGTGCAAGGAATTACACCAAGTTCATTAAAGAACTTCTTGATTCAATTAATCATTTCCACTAAATGAAAAATATATTTTGTCTTGATTAGCAATTTATGCTGCAATATAACATTTCCAATCTCAAAATAACATTGTTCCAAGTAAAATACACCTTAACTAGGATTTACTTCTAAAGTTAATATCCTTATAACTTTGATTTCAAATATCAACTCGTACATAATAATGGGTATCTCTAATACTTCACAAGTATCATATATCTCAAATACTAAATACCTTTAACATATTATCTATCATATATCTCAAATACTAAATACCTTTAGCATATTATCTATATACTTGTCCTTAGAATAGATAAAAACTTTCACATATGGATCTAATTTCTAGAATTAAGATGTTAGTTTTTCACATCTAGTATGAGTTATTCTTGGACAACTATATTTTCAAGAATTAAAAATATA
>JANPWT010000005.1:25162417-25177625 GCA_024678245.1 Erythroxylum densum
GTAGTACACTTTAATTAGCCAAATTTGAATTACATAGTAGATTATTGTAATTTGCTTCATAGTCAACTTATCATTTAGGCACATCAAGATCTACCATGGGAGTAAAGAGGAATCATATTAATTTCTCCATACGCCTCTTGTACTTTCTCGAGGAGAAATTTACAAATAAGTCAATTCTGTTGAGGTTAGTCAATAAGTAATTAGTAAAAAGGTTAGAATTCTAAGATGGATATGATATTTCTATAGCTGTCAGCATTGTTTTTCGAATTAAACAAACTTGTAAATATTGTTTTCCATTTAGTCATGAAGGGCTATAGTATAGTTTGTTGTTGACACCCATTAAATGAACAGTAAGTTGAATGACACCCACTTTGGGTCTCCAGCAAGTACTCTTACGCTGCGTATGGTTACTATTATTCATATGCTGAGACGGAATGAAATAAAAATTTGAAGATATAATAGAACAAAAATTGAAAACAACGAAGTGCTTGGTTGTGATGGACAAAACAGATAAAATTGTGCTTGTCTCAAGGACAGAAATGTGTTTTGTTGTAATTGACAGAACATAAAAAATAGTATCAATGACTAAAGTATCCTTGCAGTATAATATGATTGGAAATATGTAATTCATTGATTCTTTTAAAACGAATAATTTGTATTAGTAAAAAATTAACAAATAATAATAATAATAACAACAATAACAATAATAAATTAATTTCGTATAATAATAATAATAAGATAATTAATTTTGTTTAATAAAATTAATAAAATTAATAATATTAATAAGAATAATAATAATAATAAGTAGAAAATTTATAACAATAAATAATAATAATAATAATAAGTTCAAAATTTAGAATAATACTAATACTACTACTAATAATAATAATAATAATGATGATGATGATGATGATGATGATGATGATGATGATGATGATGATGAGTAATTAAGAATAAAAAATTGTTTATGTGGGGGAGGGATATTTCTGAAAGTTGCTTATATGTTTTGTTTCGGAGATAAAGATAAGAAATCTTGTACCACAGTCTTGAAAGGAATAAAAAATTTTGTCCCTGTGCTCTAGAGTCTGGATAAAAATAGGTGGGAACAGCAAACAAACACTACCAGACACAAAACTTTTGTGTTCGTATCATCTGTCTCCACCCATAAAGACATGAACTAGACGCTAAGTTAGGCTGGCGAAGAGAGTACAACGTAGAGTGGCAGAGATTGTGCTGGTGTTGTCTGAGATGGCAGGATGGGGGAATGTAAAGCCCACAAAAGGAGAGCTAAGGAGTGTAGCCTTAACTAATCAACCCAGAAGTTCATGTTTAACTAGCTAACTCAGTCCATAAAATAGTTAAATTGAGGGTATAAATAGAAGCTGACACCTGAAAAAGTATATACATCAATGAAAAATCAACTTGTCTTTTTCATTTTTCTTTCCATTTTTTTCATCTAGTAAGTGTGTAAATATATCATTTTTCTCCCGTATATGATGTTTTTCTTATATATTCCTTCATTTTGTTTGTTTTGCAGCAAATTGTGAGAAAATTGTGAAGATTAATAATCCCAAAATCTCTTAGAAAGACATAGACTTCACATAGGTAAAATTTTAGGAACAATTATATGCTTTTTTATTGTGAGTTTTACTCATCCTATACTAGTTTATAGTTGAAATTGTATATTGTGAATGGTTGAGACAATAAAATGAAGTTATGGGAAAGATAAAAATGAAGAAAAGGTGATTGAAAAATGAGAAAAGAAGAGGAGGTAGGAGAAGAGGTTAGGTGAAGAAGATGACAATTTAAATTTAAATTATATTAAGGAGCAAAATAGAAAATGCAAAAAGTTATGGGTAAAATTGAAATTTAACTCCAAGAAGGGTATTTTTGGATTAATAAAAATAAACGAGGGTAAAATAAGACTTTTAATAATTAAGGATATTTTAGTAATTATAGTCGTTAGGTATAGTAAAGATTTTTTTAAAATAATTAAAAATAAAGTAGAAAAACGAAGAATGTTGGATTATTAAGTGAAACTAAGTTGAAAATTTTTCTTAAATTAATCTGATAGAATTTTGTAATGTCTAAGTCCAAAGGTTAGATTAAGGAATAAATTGGATTATCAATTAGTTGAGTTCAAAATTCAAAAAAGGATAACCTTATGCTATCATAGTCCTCGTTCTTCACGCGGGGAACACAAAACATGGCCCGAGGCCATGATCGTCAGGGGGATGACCCTCATGCTTGGGAATGCCCAATGGCATCAAGCGTAAGGAATCGACGACGATGCATTCCCTTGTTGAGATGGTTTCAAGGCAAGCTCACTTGGGCATGCTCAAGCATGGGTGTCATCCCCTCCTCGATGCAAACACCACGTTGTACTCGGGAGTGACAGAGGGTTGGCTTATTGATAACGATCGGAGAGATGTTCAGTTATTGAAACTTTTAATTTTTGTTAGTAATAAATTATTTTATAGTTAATCATATTTTGAATTAGTCATGAATTGAATTAATTATTACCAATTACATATATATAGATATATATATTGTGCTTATTTTATTTCAAAAGTAATTAAAAAAGTATAAGGTGCTTCACTTTTTTATTTTGTTATGTATTATGAGATATATTGCTCGTTAATTCGATAAAAATGTGTTAATTAAATAGAGTGACTAATAATAGGTTATGAATAAATGGTATAAATCGTGAATTTATAGCTTTCCTAGAATATGTTACATTTGATGGTCATAAATTGATAGGTTGCTTAGATATGAGTGAGCGATGACTAGGTATCTGTTCGTGAAATAGTTACTGGGGGCATCCTAAGTCCTAGGGATGTCCTGTGTCAATGGCTAGGTATTAGAGTAGTACCAAGATATCTTGAGACTTGAAGATATCCTATGTCGATAATTAGGTACTAGAGTAATAGCAGAATACCAAAATAGATTGAGAAATTGAGGTGTTCTATGTTGATACTTATACATCTAATTACATTTCCATTTGGTGAGAGATTATAGCAAGTATAGATGAGCCAATAGACTATTGAATGTAAACTTACTAGGTTAAGCAAGGCCTAGACAATTCAATTAATTATAGGAAAAATCATAAATGATAGCAATAAAATAATATTAGTCTTAATCATTGCTTTGATAAAATTTTGGATGTTTGTTAATTGTTCAGTTAGACTGAGTAAGGTTGTGTATGTTAGTATTATATGCATGTTTTAATCACGTTGACTAATTTTTTTATGTATATATTAAGTTATTTGATTTTAAGGATACGGTCAGTTACTCTTACTGAGTAGGTAACTCACCCTTTGCCCCTTTTTTAGGAGATAGAAAGATTGCCGATAACCCTAGTGTACGTAATTAACAAAGTGGAGTTTAAGTGGAGCCAACATATTAAATTGAGTAAAGTTGTTTTATTGTATATATTTTTTAATGTGAAAGTTCAAGTAGTTGTGTTTGTATGGAATACTTTTGTGACTGACAAACATCTTTTCTTTTAGAACTAATAATGATTTTGGTAATTAATGTTGCTTTAGGAACAATTTGGATAATTATGGATTAAGAGTGTTTGGAGCGTCACAGGGTAGGAAGAGATCGATGGGGAAGAGGTTAAAGCAAAGTTGGCAAAGATTTGTGGGATGTTTCACCTAAGTATTCAATGGAAAGAGATGTTATTGGAGTTGTTACTGACGATATAGGGCTTAAATGGAAAGCAAAAGATCAATTATTAGGATTCATTGGTTTTAGGCATTGAAAAATTGAGACGAGATCCAATCCCATGCTTAGAAAAATAATAATAATAAATTTTTATTAATTTTTCGAAAGTCAAGATAACTTAAATTCTATAATATAATCAATGCATATAATATAATAAAATATGAATCATATTTTGTACCTTATTATGAACCTTATTTTTTTAAAATTAGCTCATCTCAAACATCACTACTATAGTTGTACATGTGCTTAACCTCTAACGACATCCACAAAACGTGTTGAAAGAAGTTTACAAGTAGTACAGAAAGGGTTGTATAATAAATGTTAGCTACTTTATATCTTAATCATATTTATAATAGGCTTTAGACCTTTTAACAATTTAATTAAAATAAAATTCTAATTTCAATTATAATTAAAAATAATGCTAGTTTAATATGAATTGAGCTAAATAAGATTTAATATCTCATATTGATTTTTTATTCATTAAATATCTCATATTTAACTCATGTGTATGATCTATTAGGTTCTTAAAGACATTGGTAATGAATATAAATTATAAGGTTAATTACAAAAAAATCATAAACCTTTTACAATTTTTCAATTATAACTTGAACTTTAAAAAGTAGTAGTTAAATACTTAAACTTTCAATTTTTTTCAAATCTAACCTGACGTTAGTGCTTTTGTTAATAGAGTTGATATGGCAAACTACGTTGGACGTATTTTCAGACACGTAAGATGTCAGGTGTAACGGATTTACGTGTCATAATTTTGTAAATTTTAATTAATTAATATTAAATCAAATAATTAATTATTTCGCCGTACTTTCAACCTATCGCTTATAAGTCTTTCTTTGTAGCTTCCAGAATCTACTTTGTACACCATCTCTTCTCTACTCTTTCTATACTTTCTCTTCATTATTTCCCAACTCTCTCTTCTCCAAATTCTGTGAAAATGTATTTGTCCAAAAATGTGGCAAGAGGGGTGTAAGAGTAGTGAGAAAACCACAACTCCCATTATGTTTGGAATATGAAAAGGCAAACCAACATAGAATTGAGACTACAGAAAAAGGAGAAAAAACTTAAATTTTAAAATAAAGCATTGGTATAAACAATTTGGCAATCTCACTTAAACTTCTCTCTCTTTGCCTTCTCTACTTTGCCTCTCTCTCTCTCAGCCTTCTTTGCTTTTCCTCTCTCTCTACCTTCTCTGGTCTTCCTTTAGCTTCTCAACAAAGATAATATTAACAAAAGAAAGACTAAAAAGAATAAGAGATAGATTATATGGTAGAAAAGGAGACGGTAATAAGTTGTTAACAACGGAAGCAAAGAAACTTAAATGTGGGAAAATTGATAAATGAAAGGTGAGGGAAGTAGTGTTGATAAGTCTTAAGTTTGTTATACATTAATAGTTTTACTAATTTTAGATATTATAAATTATGTTAAATTAATTAAATTAAAAATGATATATTCATTTTGTAATATGCTATCGTGGAAATTAAATCCATGTGTCATCCATGTGGTAAATATATTAGTTAATGCGACAAGCCATATTAGCAACATTAACGAAAAGACTAACGTTGGGCTATATTTGTAAAAAATTGAAAGTTCAAGTATTTAATTGTCTCTTTTTAAAATTCAGGTTATAATTAAGAAATTGTGAACATTTAGGATTTTTTAAATTAACCCTAAATTATAACCTCAAATCATATACTTAAGATAAGATGAATTACAATTTTTAATTCATCTTTAAATTTCTAATTAAATAATTTATATTTATAGATCAAGATTAACGTTTAGCAATGCATCATAATTAACCAAATATTTAGGAATGTTATCATAGTTTTAACTAATCTTTTCGTACATAATTTTTTTACCATTCAATTTTTTCAATATACAATGTTTTGACTTGACATAGATTATGAAATTACTATCTACTATATTTAAATTAAATCATGATAGTTTTCTACCATTAACAATTGATTATATTATTGATATTTGTAAACTATTTTGCAAAGTGTCATTCTACCTTGGCTAAGAATTTCCTGAATTAATATTAATCGAAAACAATGAAACATTCTCCCTAATAACTTTAAGTTGATGACTAGTATATTGATTACTCATGTACCTCTATATAGTTTGTGGTATACACAATGACTACAGATTTAGCTATCATTGATTAGCATAAATTATAAGTAGTCTCAAAATATAACAATTCCTATATGAGATATTTTGGATATCTCAAGTTAAAAGGTCATTTATATAATCTTGATAATGAGAATTTTCAGACAAAAAAATAATATTCTAAATAGAATTCTTATATGGGGTCCATTTAGCAAACTTGTTCTCTAACAAGCACTATACGTTTGTTTAAATGTCTTCAGACTTTAGTGTATAAGGTTCTACTTGTAAAGAAGAAACATAACGTGTGCTAGTATTTTATGCTCTATTAATATCTAATCTCAATAGAACAAACGATAATACATAAATACAATATAAATGTCAAAATTATTATCTCATTATAATTTCATTAGTGATATATATTTACAATATGAATTTTATTATATACGTTTGGATATGCATAAGATAAAGTATGCTTTTGAATAGTTATGTCACTAAACTACAAAAAATCGGTTGACTTTTAGGCACAAACCAATAATCTAAACCAATCATTTATGTTTTTTATATCATATCACCGTTTGATGATCATGTTATTGCTAGGACAGTGGTTTAGTGAGAGAATTCTACAAGATTCTATATAGTAAGCACTTGTTTAAATTTTATAATTTTTATCTTAGTTATTATCATAATTAAGAGAAACTGCCTAAACACATACTTAAATCTTTGATGAGATCTTAACTCCTTTCATATGCCTAGTGAATCTAATGTTTTATAGTATATATTGAATAATGTAAGGAACTACAACAAGTTTATTTAAAGACTTCATGATCCAAATAATCATTTCTATCAAATGAACGATGTACTATGATCTGATTAGTAATTGATTTTATATTTAAACCTTTCTAATATCAAAATAATATTATTCTACATGAAATACACATTAACAAGAATTTACTACTAAAGTTAATATCCATATAATCTCAAACTCAAATTTCAACCCATACATATAATAATGGATATCTTAAATACTTCATAAGTATCAAATATATCAAATACTAAATGTCTTTAATACATTATCTATGCACTTTGACTCGAATAGGAAAATAACTTTAGTATCTATGTCTATAGATTTAATCCCTATAATTAATTTGTTACTTTTTCATGTCCAATAAGAGTTGTTTTTAGATTATCATATATGTAACAATTGAAAATATAAAATTTTGTCTTTATGAGTAACATGTCTATTCACACTCCCACTAAAGAATACAACTATACTCACACTAAACTTTTTGTAGACATGATAAATTCACAATCATCTTCAAAACAAACTTTTTGAATTTATCATTAAAGTGGATATTTGAACGTCTCATAGCCTTTCAACTATACATCAAATATTTCAATAGAGACATTAGTTTCAATTGGATTTATTGTCACGATTAATCTTATTCCCACTACTTATCTTAAGAATCATTCTCTTCCAAGTGTTCATTGAAATAAATACCTTGTTTAATGGATCTGTAAGATGATATCCAACCTTTTAGGTATCTTATATTATTTTATTATCTAGTTTTAAACTTATTAGATAATATCTGCTTCAACTAAGCATTACATCCAAAATCATTAATTTTGACTCTTTTAAAGTCTAACCATTCCATATCTAATATGAAATCTTACTAATTGATTTAATTAGAACTATTAAAGGTAAGTTGTTCTACCAGACATAGTTAAGAAGAAATAAATATTGCATCATACGGTATTTTATTGCTAAGAAGAAATAAATATTGCATCATACAATATTTCACATTACATTTTGTCCTTACATAAAACCATACTATTATGGGATTTTGTTGTTGAGGTATTCATTAGAGAGTCTCATTCCTTACAGATATCTAAGAAAATTATCTCACCACATCGATCTCATCAAATTTCTCCAAAATTTTCAATGCTTAATTTTTATTAAATATTTTGAACTTTTTAAAATTTTAAGTCCATATTTTATTAATACTTATGATTCTATGATATAAAATCATTAGTAAATTCAATAAAATACAAGTATTAATCCTTTTATTAATTTTTGTTACATTCAATACATCATATGTGTAAGTTTTAATAATTTAATATCATCGTCATCCTTTCACTAAAGGTTGATTTGGTTATCTTACAACTTAACATGTTGCACAAGTTCCACATAATTTATAATAGAAAGAGATACATATATCCTTGTGTGTAACTTTATGATTCTCATTATGTTAATTCAATCAACATGACATAAAAGAATAGTCTTAGTTATCAAAATTTATATCCTTGCCACTTATGTTAAACATGTCTCCTTTAATCTAATAAATACAAAATATTTTTATAAACTTGAATTAACTATTTTTACTCAACAATATATTTCTTATTATTCTTTGAACATTGTAATAATGTTAAATCTAAATTCAATATAAAAAGTTCAAAAGCATGAATAAGAAAAAAAAATATATATATAGGCAAGAAAGTTATGTATATGATCAATATCATATTATATATAGGCAAGCAAGTTATGTAATCATTTTTCTTCTAATGACAACTATTATCATACTATGACAAACTCCTTTAATTATAGTTTATATTTATGTTTTTAGTAGGCTAAATTGACTGCAACAATTTAATCAAGGTATTATACTTTTCGGTTCTTCTTCATGCAACCTCTTAAATCATGTTATCATGGTGTTGACATATACCTTACATATTATCACTGGAGTTTATGAGATATTAGTCAACTTAAAATGTTATTGCATTTTTTTCATTTAGTAAATCACGAGTTTATTTAATAAACTAATTAAACTTAAATTAAGTTGATAACAACTTTATCAATTACATCTAATGTGACTTTTAGATCAGTTAGATAACAACTTTTACTAAAATATATCTCATATATTACTCCTAACTCTGGCTCTAAAATTATGTAATTATGAGTTTGTTCATCCAAATAATACAAATTTAATTAAGTTGGACCTATTATTATACGAGTAAATATAAAGTGTCCTTGAGTTTGCTTAATACACCTAACAATAAATAAAATTGCTTAGTACACCTAACAATAAATAGAACTTTATTCATATAACAATAGAAGGCTACAATTAGATTCTCAATGTGTATTTAATATTTTAGGAAGAAATTTAATCTTATTCTTCTTATCAAACAGAAAAATGCATGTAAAATTATCGTATGTATAAAACATACAATTCACGCAAAATATATCAAATACATATTAATATAATCAAATTATATGCATAAAAAATCAAGTCATTTTAATTTTAGTTATTAATCTTATAATCTAAGTAATATTTTCAACTCTTTAGATAATTAAATTGGATTAAATAATTAATTCCTTAAATTTAATTCGAAACTAATTTCAAATTCAATTGATTTAAGAAAATTAATTGAAAATAATTTTTAATAAATTAATGAGTTAATTAATAAAAATCTCAAACTTTACTCAATTTTACAATTACAATATAAACTTTAAAAAGTGACAATAAAATATCCGAACTTTCAATTTTTTGCAAAAATAACTCGACGTTAGACTCTCCATTAACAGATCTTACATGTCCGCGTAGATGCTAGGAGTATTAAATTTTTATGTCATATATTAATTTAATTAATATTAAAGAAGAAAATATATATAAAAAAATAAGATCCAGTTCTTCAATCGGCAGTGAGAGCAACAGACCCCTGTAGCATTGTTATCCAAGTGCCAGAGAGAGCTAATGGAATCCAATGTAGGCACTAGCTGACCCGTGAAACATAGAAACAACTATATCGTCTTGATATTGATAACTTCGTTTTTGGCATAAGGTTCTATCTGTTACATGTAGATGTCCCGTAAGAAAGTAATAGCAAACAAGGACTTCGAATTATATTCAGAACATGTTCCTCGGCATTGGCACTAGAAACGAAAAAATAGGGTTAGACTTATTAACGCGGAAAGTTTTTTTAATTAAAAATTTAAATATTTTATTTCTATTTTTAAATTTCGAAATATATTTATAAAATTAAGTAAAGTTTGAATTTTTTTTCGTAATTAACTATCGATTAATCTTTTTACTTATTATAATATTTAAAAATTCCTTTTTTAAAATTTTATAATAACTTCTAATTCAATTAGAAATCTATTTCTAATTTAATTGGAAAATATTTTTTAGGATTTCACTGTTAAATTTAAGTAAGAAAAATCTTACAAATCTTACAATATCTATTTATAGATTAATTTTCTTAACTAATTAGAAAATTATTCCATAAAAAATATAAAATTACTTTAAAAAAATTTTAAAAGTTTATTTTTAATTAATAAATAAAGGCACCTTTCTAAATTTTATTAAAAATAGTTTTGCTAATAAATAAAAAAGTTATTATTCAAATTAATAAAGAAATAATTTCTAATAATAATATAATAAGCATAAAATAATCAATTTAATTTATCTCAATCAAACTGAAATAAATAAAAAATTAAGAAACATCTTTTTTAATTATTTAAAAAACACTTTTTTATTTTCAATATGATTCTAATTAATTGATTCGAATTTAATTGAAATATAATTAATTCTAATTATGAAAAGGTTGAATTTAGTTAAGAACTAATCAACTTATTAATCTTGATCCTATTAAGAAAATAATTACTTTAATTATTAAAAAATAAATTTTTATTTAGGATAAAGTTTAATATATTATATGTTAATAAGAATATATTATTCCAGATTTAAAAGTTAAACAATTTTATTCAGCTTTTAGGATTACATTAATCATGCCTCTAAACAGTTTTTATACTAGTTTGCAAATAACTTAAACTTAATTTTATTCGCTGACTAATTCAGGGTCTTTCTCTTCAACTACTTCCCCATCACCATGCCTACAGCTTTCACGCATGGTATTCACCACCTTCACGTAAAGCTTCAACCATTGCATGCTACCATCAGCCATCTGGTGATCATCATAGACGGCAATAATTTCCGTTGCTGTGCCACTAGTTGACGACCAGCAACCATTTTTGTCATCTATAGCGTCACACCACCAGTAAAGCCACCATCTTCCCAATTGTGACTGTATTCTGCAAGTCCTCACCGCCAGCCCATTATTCACTTTTTTCAATCTATCATATGCGGCAATCGCTAACATTTCATAACAACTAACACTTCATCTCAGGCACCGTCAACAACCGGGACTCAGCTACAAGCAAACTAGCATAAAAGGCACAGCAACAACCAGAACCAGAACATCCTTATTTAACAACATTGTATGTTTAGGGATTTGAAAGAGTGATACATTCAAAAATTTAGGAGGACGATATATAATCTCATTACAAAGGTTTGTAGAATCTGGGTTTCCAAATTTGTTTAGATTTGAACTTTTCATATTTCAGAACTATGGTTGTGATATTAATAATCAAATCAAACCTTGTTCGGTAGCTTAGGGATTCATGGACATTCACATGAACTTTTTCAGATCTCATCATCAAATCTCATTAGTAAAAGGTACAAATTGCCTCCCAATATTTCCTAAAAATCTAACTTAATCCATATTTTTATATAAGGTATCACGTTACATTTTATCAATTTTTAAAATGGTATTAATAGCACTCTAAATCTTAAAAAAGTTATGTTATTTTGTAATATATAGGCCATCAATTTAGCCTATGTGATATTACAACTAAGCAATATGAACTAATTAAACATTGATATAATCCTAAAAAAATTCTTTAAATATTGATTGAAGGTGTAATTTGTGCCTTAACATTTCACAAAGGTCTAAATAAGACCTTATTGTTATTATTATCTTTTTTACCATCTTTGCCCCCATTCAGGTGCAATAACCACTATTTTAGCAATTTTGGTGTGGAAAGTGGTATTAAAAATAATGATGGGGGCTTACTTGAACCTTTTTTGAAATGTTGAGGTGCAAATATCACATTTGGCCAATCTTAATGCTTTATTTCAATTCCAAAATTCATACCAATTACAATCAGATAACTTGAATAAAGTTTTAGAATTAAAGATAACTCTAATAGCACTCTTAAAAAATCAAGGTGGGATCTGGTCCCGTGAGTAGCAAAATATTAACAATTTTTTTTGTTTGATTTCTCGAAAGACAATATCAGTTAACTTCTTTAACACAATTAATGCATAAAATATAATAAAACATAAATCATAATTCATATCTTAATGTGAAGCTTGATCTTTTTCTTCTCGTTTCTTTTTAATTGTTTCTATAATTTGCTCATCTCAACTACTATTGTCACACACATATCTAACCTCTAATAATAGTTACAAAAAGTTTTAAGAGAGCTTTACAAGTGGCATAAAGAGAGTAAAGTAAGAAGTCTAGTTCTATTTATAATAGCTTTTTTGGACCTTTTAAAATTTTAATTGAAATAAAATCCTAATTTGAATTAAACTTGAGTTAGCATTACAATTAATTATAAGTAAATACCAATTAGACTGAAATAAGATTCAATATCTTATTTATTAAATATCTCATAATTAATCCTAAAGTTTCTTAAACTTTGCAATAAAGTCTAACTTAATTAAAACATCTTTTCTCTCTTCAACTCATTTTTTGTGTGTGTGATCTATTAAGTTTTTAAATATGTTGACAATGAATATAAATTATAATCATAAAGAATTGATATCTATAAATTAATGTTGGTATCTAGTAATACGTCATGATTACTCAAATATTTAGAAATGTCAAAGTAGTTTTTACTAACTTTTCTGTATATGATTTTTTTGTATAATTCAATTTCATCATATAATATTCCTATTAGATATATAATATGGAGTTAGTGTCTATTTTATTTGAGTATAATCATGTTAGACCTCTATCATTAGCAATTGATTATATTAATGACATTTGTAGATTATGTACAAAGTGTCATTCCAACTTGATCAAAGATTTCTCGAATCAATATTAATCAAGAATAATGAAAAATTCTCTCTAATCATTGTTGGATGATAATTATATATTGATTACTCAATTACTTCTACATAGTTCATGTTATAACCAATGACTACCAATTGAACTATCTTTAACTAGAATAAGTTATACATAATATCAAAACATAACAATCCTCATATAAGATCCTTTAGAGGTCTCAAATCAAAGAATAACTTATATAATTATCATAATGAGAATTTTCATAGCGATAAAAGTAATGTTCCAAATGAAATTCTCATATGAGGTTAATTTAGTAAACTTATTCTCTAACAAATATCTACACATTTATTTAGCTCCATATTTTTGTCTATGAGATCGACATTCATAAGAAAAAACATAATATATGCTATTCTTTTTATAATCTACTAATAGACCAATCACTAAGAACAATTTAAGGATAATACATGAATGCAATATGATTATCATAATCATAATCTTATTATAATTAAGGAATATTTCATACCCTGCCCAGGAGAATAAGTTTTGTTTTAGATCCACAAATCATCTCCATTGTACTTATTCGTGATCATAAGTCTTTAATTTGTTGAGATTATATCCTCTAATACATATGCAAGAGACAGATAGGTATGAGGAAGCAGAAATAAAGGAGATGAACAAAACAAAGACAAAGTACTAAGTGTCTCCGATTATAATCTTGTGTTTAATATAGGGATAAACCGAATCCTACAGTTTCATCAATTAGATAAAAATCCACGTGAACTCTTTACTGGAAGAAATTTGTTAGAAAAATAAAGTAGTTGAGCAAAGCTAAGATGAACTCAACTTTTATTCTTTAAATTGACTAATATTTGGTGTCAATGTTTCAGTTCATTTGAACAAGCCAGTAGATACCATACCTATAAAGATCATCCCATTCGCTCTTACTAAACAATACTTAGTTAATTAATAATTAATAATTAATAATAACATGCACAGTAGTAACTTAAACATACACATAAAGTGAATAATTTTTTGGATTATTAATTGTTGCTTTCTACTTTTATTAACACAATTTAAATATTCAACTTTTATATTTTTTTCCTGGCATACAAAATTTTGTTCATAATCTTACACTTCTAATTTTTCCTTAAGATTTTACCTTTAACAATAGCCATTTGTAACAAAACCTATATATATACTCTTTAATTCTAAAAATAATTGGGCATTAAACGTCTCCGAACTACCACGATGCATTTGTGCAATGACCACGTGCTAGTCTTATCCATATATGATGGTGACAATGTTTTCAACTCTGACGTCCTTGAAATCACCTGTTCGACTTTTGTTGTTCTTACTATGTTTTAACTTATCTCATCTACACATTTATGTAAGTTTCACATAAATATGTGGATGAGATAAGTTGAAACAGAACAGGAACAACAAAAATAAAATAGCCGATCTGATCCTGTATATACGAGCAGTTATCATATATATATAATTCACTTCCTCTCAATTTATGGTAATTATTAATTGTATGTAAATTAGTATTAAAATCTCCATAATATCATAAAAATTAAGATATTTTCCAAAATTTAAAACATAATTTTCCTTGAGATCCAGTCAAAAGATTATTGACTAAAATTAATAGAATCTGTTCTAACCAATAAAAAACTTATTTTACGTAAGTATATAACTATATGACCCCGTTTGGTTGGCGGGAAAGTAAAGCGAATTTTAAATATGATTATTCGGAAAATAAATATATTCACATATTTGGATACTTATAAGAATTTTAATAAGAAAATTAGACGGATTCTTATTATAGTGTTTGGTATGCAATATTATTTCATAGAATGTAACTTAATTTTGGCTTGTTTTTTCAATTATATCCCTACAAACTGAATAAAAATTGAAATAATTAAACAAGGAAAAAAATATGAACTTGAAGATTGCCGATTGAAACTTTTGAGCAAAAATATTCAAAATCCTATTAACGGGAAAACAATAATAATAGTTGAAGGTAGTATTATGAATATCAATACGTACCGACAGATACATATCATATCGAACTAAAACCGGTATGAAATAAAATGTGGGTCGTATCAGATTTAAATACTGATCGGTACCGACTTGTTTCGGATAGTAGCGGCTGGTACGGGTCGGTATTCAAAATATTGGCTAAATATCGACCGATATCGAAAATTTTAAAAAAATGGGGACTTTTTGCAAAATTTTCAAAAAAATTTTAAATTTCCTCCCTCCCTCTCTCTTATCTCTCCTTCCCCCTTTTTTCAAAGTTTGTAAATTAGTTATTTTATTTATTTCAACTTTTATAATTATTGTGAATTTTTTTTTAAAAAATAATAATAAATATTTTTATTACTAATAATATTATAAATTAAATAAAACTTAAAAATAAATTATTTTTATTTAAATATTTTATATAATATTTATT
>JANPWT010000005.1:25177725-25192922 GCA_024678245.1 Erythroxylum densum
CTAATGTCCTTAGTGTGAGGGTGTCGGGAATGCATAATTTGAAAATCGAATGATGAAGACGTCGAAAGAACAAACTGAAAACGAAGGAAAAGACTGAAATCAAAGTGTAAGGTCGTTAGGCCTGCTTAGTCTGATTTAAGTCATTTTTAAACAACGACACTATTTTAATTATAATTATGTGAATAAATGACGTCGTTTCATTAATCTTCATTTATTTTGTTAATTTTGGTTGACGTGTATTAATAATTAAGGTTTCTGAAACAAGTGACAAGTTACGTTAGCAAGTTTAAGGGAAACATTAACGTCGGCCTAAAATTGAAAAAAAATTAAAAGTTTGAGTATTTTATTGCTGCTTTTTGAAGTTCAGACTAAAATTGAAAAAATTGAAAATTTGGATATTTTGTTACTACTTTTTAAACTCGGGCTATAATTGAAGAATTGATGAAAATTTGAATTTTTTTAATAATTAACTCTATTTGTTATATGATAAAATTGTAATATTTTAAATACTTTATATTGTCCTTTATTTTATATTTGTATGATCTTTTTTATAATAATTGTCATTATTTATATGTCAAATATGTTAAAGGCAATATTAATAAAAATTAATAGATTGTTATTATTTCAAAATTTATTATTATGATTTTTGAGATGATGTTATGTAAAATTATAAATTATACAATACAATATATGAGAGACTATTTGTAATTTTTAAAAAATTTAAAGACTACTTTATAAATTTAAAAAATTACTCAAATGCTACCTATTATTAATTAGTATTGATATAATACTGTATTAGGGGGTTCTAATTAATACCGGTACAGTAGTGTATTAAAAAAACAAGCTTGCATAGGTCCATGCTTGCAAAGCCCACATGACGTAAGTACTCAAACCAACAAGCATGTTGATCTCTACTACACCAATCTCTGACAAGAGATCTTTCCCCTGGTCACTCCTCCTTAAGAGGAAGTGGATTCTCAAAATCCATGATAAGTACCTTAGGTTCTCTATTGCACCCCTTCAACAAAGAAAGAAATATGGAACAATTCCTCCATCCATGGGTCTCCTTCGGAGGCATGTTCTCTGACATTTAAGCTATACAAACCTAAAAGCTTACCCAAAGTCCAAATTTAATACATATACCTAAACAGTCTGCGGTTGGTTCGATGCTTAAAAGGAAGAAATGAGGCATCAAGAGTGAGGGTAGAGCTGACTCCATGACATACTCTTCTCTTTCAGAATTTGGTGATAAATATGGCTCGACAGGAGTCTCGTTCCACACTTGAAGCCCTCTGAAACGAAAAAGGGTGCCCACTGTCCATTTATAAATGAACTCAAGAAATTTGTGATTACCCACCCCAATTTTACCTACATAGCTCTTAACCTCGAACCTTGTTATCATTTCAAGAACTCTCCAAGTTAGAATGGAAAGTTTGGTAAGTTTTCAGAGGATCTCCAGGCAAAATCATAAGGCCCTTTGTTGGAAGTTAGGAGCCCATCGTATGCTTCTTACAACCTATCAATTGGTATCCGACAGACCCACAGCCGGAGTTCCTTCTGACTTGCATCACCTCCTGCTACTAGCAATTTCCCTTACTATGTCCCCTCCACAAGACCACCCAGATATATACACACTCGGGAGTTGTTTGAAACTCAAGATCGCCATACAACCTATGAAATTAAGGAAAACCGATGGAGGGAGTAAAGTGAGAAAAAACAACGCGAATCTATTTTCCTTCTAGCTTTCTCTCCGGAAAATTAGTTTTACTCTCATGAAAATTAGTTTTAGTATCAGAGTGACCATGTCAGAACATCTTCTAGTACTATTTCACATTAATGCTCGCCAGCTCAATAAGCAACTCGCCCGAGGAATACTACAGGTCGGCACATACATCACTACCCATTGCTAGACTTATCACAACTCATATTAAAGTCTATAAATCGATTTATACTTGTGAATTCTTGACTTTAAGCTAAATTTGTAGATCTTGATATCCACATAATACCAAACTATTAGTTCGAACCATAGAATCAATAAAAATCATTAGGCTTCGCAATTTTGATGTTTAACTCTCCAAGAAACCCTGTGATTGCATTTTTCTGCCAGCCCTTAAAACTCCTGCAATTAGTAATCAATGTCAAGCTAGTTAAGCAATAATAAGAAGTGCTATAACTTATTTCCAGGTGTTAGAACAAAGGTAAAGAATGTACGAGATTACTCACTCATTTTCTCTAATAGGAACTAGTAGAAGTTAAGATTGTATTTGGTCTAGGTTTTAAAAGCTAAAACAAAGACGAGTAACATTCTCAAATGCTGATTATAAGCCTAAGGTAGCTCCACATATAACTTCATTGGTCATGTCACTACTATGGAGTTTCAAAAAGGGTTATTGCCATTGAACTTACTTGTGATCAAGATGAGCCAAAATTTCTGCACCAGGGAATGCTATTCTAGTAGCCTCATATGCAGCTTTAATCGCCTCTCTCCATGTCCCAGCTATATCTTTTGCATTTGGTTTCTGACTTGGATCTTCCATGGGTAAGGAGTACCCTGAAAGTAGGTGTGCTACCCATACGCCATCTTTCCTATACGTATGGTAAAACAGTTCACAATGCAGTTAGAAGGAGCTATATGACTCCTAAGAATTTCTTAATCAGGAATAAGAAAACAAGGTTGATGCATATTGTTCCTTCATTGTAGACCTACAAATTCTTGACAAATGACGCTCTGCAAAATAAAGCTCAGAAAAGAAGGAATGAGAAACTGAAGACACATGGTGAAGTGCCAACTCAATTTTCTCAATGAACTGAATGAGGAGAATGCTATATGTTCAATACAAAGTACGACCTAAAGCAATTTGATTTGAATTGAATTCGTGATGATCATAAGTAGAAAGCTCATATTCTTCGGTCATTCATAAACAGTTGTTGGACAATGCTCAAGACAGTTTCCACAAAATATACAGATTCCGAAATCAATACTGTAATTAAGCAATTCTTTCTTTCGAATATCAGTTTTCGATTTAAAAGAATTCAAAATATACATATCAAGAGAAATATTGCAGTTGTGTTCAGACTTCAAAGAAATAAGGTTTCACTCAAGCAGACCATATTTTAGCATATCAACACTGCAGAGTAGGGAAAGAAACTGCAAAATTTTGCAAGTTGAGATCCAAAATTTAACTAGCAATTTCAAGATACTTAAATTCGAAAGAAGCCAAAAGATCATAATAACTTACACAACTACATCCGTGTGCCGAGGTGCATAATGTCCACCACCTATGCCAAGGAGGACTTTTTTCTTGTCGTTTTCACTAAATTCCAGCAAATGAAAAATCAAGGTTATGATAGCATTATAAGGAAACTGAGGGTTCTGATAGACTGATGTCCAATATCAGACAATACATCTGCTGGTAACTATTTGCATCAATATCAGTTTATGCACACAGCTGATGAATACATTCACAAGGAGAAGGAGACGAGAGGAGGAGAGAAGGTCCGGCAGTTGAACGTGCACTGTAAACTCACAGCAACTATTATTTATCATGTCAAAATGCAAAAGCATATCATAGAATTTTTGATAAGACAACGTCTTGGTCTACCAACACTTGGCATACGATAACAAAATATAGTGTCAAGACTATCAAATTAAACAAGAGATTTATTAGTTAGGTTCTCAAATACATTGCATTACCTGCTCCAATTTCCTATAGCAGCACCACCTCCAAGCCCAAGTCCTTCCCAAACTAACTTCAGTCACAAAGAAACCAATTAATAGATAAGAGCTTCACATCTAGCAACCTAATAGCAGCATTCAAATGATTTCGACATGTAATATAATTGCATTGCAAGACAGCATTATTGATTTTTTATTAAATGAAATTTAGTGTTTCTAACTGAAAAATATACGCATGTAAAACTTGATTGCATAAGGAAGACATTCAGGATATGTGAATTTCCACAAGGACATCTAATGGAGTTATTCATGAATTAATAAACTAGAATGATAGGAAAACAAAAGATGTAACAGTACTTCTTCCAATAAACCTGATGATAATCCAAATCAAAGCAATAGGAACATAATTCGTAATTGTTTACTCAACTTGAGCAATGACTTGAGCTGCATCCTGTCTCTTCCAGTACTCTTCCGTGCTACCTAGATCCACCCAAAAGAAAACAACAAAATGTAGAACCAATTGATTTAGTTTGCAGAACTTTACAGAAGATCATTTTTTTTCATAGTAGACATATTGTTGAGTTTCCTTTTTCCTTTCTTAGTTTGTGGATGTTATCCTTGGTGAATCAAACCAGCATAGTTTCATTATAAAACATCAACAAGTATATAACCATGCAAGCAATTAGCCAAAATCCAAACTGAATATCCCACAAGTTATAGGATCTTCATAACTACAGAAATTCTATGCAAATGCAACATCTAATTTTTCAAAACGAGGAGTAATGAAAATGGGACAGCACCTACCAATTTCTATGAACATAGTTGGCTTGCAGGTCACTGGTCCATGATGAGTGGCCTCCAAGGTTATCTACAAAGACAAATCACATGGAACATGTGAAGGTGTGTCTGTGTGTTCAGTTTTATGATTCAATCCTTAGATTATAAGAATCAAGACCTCAAATTCGGGAACTAAATTGTGGGATTGAGCAATTGTTTTCAAAAGCCTGAGCCACGGCCCCATCCTGGGATCAGGTGGCGCTGCCCATCCTGGCTTGCCGCCCTGTGGCGGAACATCCCCTCCCCGTAAATGAGGAACTCCTACGTTCAGACCAAACCACACACATATGATTAAAACATCGAAAGCAGAAGTAGCTCTCCATCTACTAGAACTTGGATCCTAATATGTGCATGCGGCAAGCAAGTTATGTGAATATTTATGCTTTCCGATGGTGAAATAAACCAATAAATAACTAACAACAACACCACTCAATTCAACTAGAGAAGTACCGATTGGATGAATGGTAAGAGCTGGACGATTCGAGACGGCGGTATGCTTGCTGAAGAAGATGACCTCCTCCACCGCCTCACCGGTGGCCTCCTCCCAACGGAGGTCCAAGTCGTCTTCTTCAACAATGCTCTTGTCGTGTTGCAATAGCCTTACTTGTTGGTTTCTGTAGCTTCTCATTTCCTACAGTAATAACAAAAGTTCACCTCGATTTAGGATCACATATAACCCATGCAAGGTCCAGATACAATTGGAACAACCAAAGTTGGAGGCTGACCGGAAGGGATTGCCCATCGAGGATCCAACCGGGCATAGCCAAAAGCGAGGATGCTGGGTTGATGGAGGCGGGATCGCTGGTGGTGGCCACCAATAACGTCACCATTGTTTCTTCTTTCAATCTCTGCCTGCTTTGTGTGTCTCTTTATTTGTAGTTACGTGAACAACCGCATCAATTTATAGGTGTCTGAATAAAAAAGGTTAGCCATGAAAACACAAATAAAAAACATCGGGCTTTCCTTTCAGACTTGTAAAATCTAAATCCTACGGTATTTGACTCTTTCGTCTGGGAAAGACACCGACTTTCTACAACATGGCACTTGGCACATGTTAATTTTAAGTTGATATCTAACCCCAGACCACCCTACCTCTGTCCTTTCAAACCCATATCTTGGAAGTCCACAAAAACGTCGAAAGCCCAAATATCAACTCCAATTTCCAAATGGGCGTACGACTCTGACGATAACGGAGAAGGTACTGTTTAGGAAGACAGGGATTTGAGCGCCCTTTCCGGCTAGGTTATGTTTACTTGGGAGTAAAATTTTCAATAGAAAATAATAAAATGAAATAATTTATAATAAAATAAAAATATATACGAATATAATACCAAACTGTTATGGCTCGAGAATTAAGGAAAATTTTATAATATAATATAATGAAACATTCCGGATGGTTGATAATGTAAAATAATATAAAATTATTTATCATTTTACATTTCATCCCAAATCTTCTTATTTTTCTCATTTTTATATAATATTTATTTAAAAAGTATTAATAAAAATAATTTATTTTAAAAATAAATAATTTAAAAATTATTATTTATAAACTAATATTTATTATATATATTTTTAATTATTAAATCAAAATTTATTTGAAATTTATATATTTTAAAATATATCTTAAATTAACTATTAAATTAAAATTATGATTATTATTTTTGGAGACAGAGTAAAAAAACAGACAGTATAACTGTATAATATAACAACGTACTATTTTGTAAATTTTAAAAAAATTTAGAGACTATTTTATAAATTTAAAAAATTACCATAAATGGTATTCGGTATTAATCAATACTAATATTATACCAGAACTCAATTAAGTACGAAGTCTAGTATAATATTCGTAATATTGGTTGAAGAGAAGATAGAGTTTTATAAAAAAATTATCGTAGAGCTAAGAGAGAAGTAAATGTTAAATTGACTAGCAAATTTTTTAAATTAAATTCCTGAAAAAAGTAATCTAAATTTTTTTTTTTTACATAGTAATTTAAATATTAAGAAAGTGTTAGTATTTAGAATCTAGTGCTGTTACTTTCCTTAAATCAGAAATTTTTTTTTATTTTCTTAACTGCTAAAAAAAATAGACAAAACATGATAAAATAAATTAGAAAAAAAGAATACTTTTCAATCCATACCTACCGAACAACGCCTATACGTATTTGGTTAGTCGACGTCCTTCTAGAACTTCTGTATTTAACATCCAAAAACCCTCACGCTTCAGGCGACATCGCAAGATCCAGGTACGTTTCACTGTTTCGTCAATCGCAATATTCCTCCGATGCAATTATATATCTGTTCTGACCTGATTTGATTGAACATCTTAGCTCTCTGGATTTCTCCCTGAAAGCTCTTCGATTTATCTCTTCCCAAATCCCTGAGACCAGGTAAGACAACGCAACTTTGGATATTCATTCCTCTCGTCTGTTCTGCTTGGCGTGGTATGTTGTGTTGTGCGTGAGGACTGACTGACTGAGGAAGGGACGACGGTGGTGTGCGTGTGCTGTGCGTGCCTGAGCCGTGACCGTAAGGAAGAGACGATGGGTTAGTGTCGAGTGCATGATGGAGAGTCACCGGAGAGGAGAGACCGACAGAGAGTGAGTGAGAGAGAAGTGAAAAATGCGAGACGTTTCTCTTATGTCTGAAAGTTTCCAACTTTAGTTTAACTGCCTGAAAGTTTTGATTATTATTATTTTATATCTTTCTGCTTTTGATTTTCCCCTGCTTTTCTCGGTTTTTCTACTTCATCTAATGCGTTGAAACTTGAATCCACAGCAGTGGATAATTCAGAATCTGGAGCTAAGAGGCTAGGGTTTGGTGGTCCTAGCAGGTTGGTGCTCATAAACCATTTGATGATTTCCAGTAATTCAATTGACTTTCATACTTAATTCACATCAGGGCTGCACTTATCCTTGGTGAGGGAGATAACTACATACTGAATTTTGTATAGCAATTTGAAATGTAGAATTCTCTTGGGTACGCTATGACTTTTAATTCATAAAAGTTTCTGAAGTGGCGTGCAGGTAATTTGCATTTTTGCGTGGCTAGTTTTAGGATTTAAATGGATTTACTAGGTTAGTGCAATGCGTTCTCTGGTTGAAGCTATGTGAAAGATAAGAATATGAGAAAGCAAGGTTTAAGAAATCGTAAAGGAAAGAGTGAATCTGCGTTTTCTGGTAGTCCAGATCAATGATGACTGTACCTCCGAGAAACATTATTGATTTTATACTGGTATCATTAGATTTAAGGAACATATAGTCCTCTCTTATTTCTATTGCGACTTATCATGCTATGAATTTGAAGCTGTGCTCAATCTAAGCTTGACAAAGGAGGTTGAGTTCTACCAATTTTCCTCCATTGTGAACTTGCATATGATACACTGTAATGACCTAATGGTGTTATGGCTTTTAATAGCATAAGACATTTTGTTTACTTTTACAAGTTATCTTTGTTTGTATGACAAGATTTCTCTGTCTTCATCATCAAAATTTAAGGAATGTAATGTGTATGCCCATGGGAAAGGGAAACAGATTAATTATATGTGCTATTTACAGAATAGAAGATTGCTGGGAATCTTAATGTCGGAGAAGAAACCAGTTATAGGCCTTTCGTGGGAGCCTAAGCTGCTTCCTGGTTTACCATCTTTGAAGAACAGTAATATTAGTAAGTCCCAAGTCATTGACAAAGCAGAAAGTAGTTCCCTTTGGAAACCCAATACAGAGCTTCTTGATGGCCTATATGTCCCACCTAATGATCCTACCAAGTTAAACAGGTTACTCAGGAACCAACGGAAAGATGTCCATGGCAAGGGCTGGTATGCATATATTTTGGTTAAAAAAAATTTCTTCTCTCGTTCTCCAATTAAAGTAATGTTCCTTAGATTGCGTTGTTTATTGAAGTTTTGCATTTTATGGTTAAATAGGGTTGAGATGCCTGCTCCAACTATGACTCCCGAGTTGAAAAGAGATCTCCAGCTACTTAAGGTCCTTTCCTATCCATTTTTTTATTGCCATGTTAATACTATTTAGGCATACTTCATGACTCTCATCCATAAGCCTCAAAAGTATGGGTGCATGTTTGTGTTATGTGCATTATGTAAACTGTTCTGTATATTCAGACCTCCTACCATTTTGTCTCAAAACAAATGTGCTAAATGCCTGATTATTTGGTTGGAATTGTTCTATTACCATCTTCATGTTCTTATGAATGTTTATCTTTATTATTTGTTATACATTTGAATTTGCAAATTGACTCACCCAAGGAAAGAAAAAAAGTTGCTTTTATCTATAATCTGTTGCCAACATTTATGATCAACTGTTTTCATTCTTATTATAGATTGTAGTCGGTTGGTTTATTATGTTTTCACATAAATGAATTGGTTTAAGTAAAAAAATTTCCCTTCTTTTTAATACAGCTTAGAAATGTAATAGACCCTAAGAGACACTACAAGAAGGGAGATTCAAAATCAAAAGCTTTGCCCAAATACTTCCAGGTAAGAATGTAATACCAAACATTTGGCAACATTTAGCTTTCCTAATGCTTTCCATCCTTTCTTAACGCCATATTCCTTCAATGATCAATCAGGTGGGTCATGTTATTGAGTCATCAACAGATTTCTTCACTGGCAGGCTTACTAGAAAGGAGAGGAAGGCAACACTTGCAGATGAGCTACTCTCTGATCCCACTCTAAGGGCTTACCGGTGAGTTAGGCATCTCTAATATCTTGTCTGCAGAACAAAAATGAATATTGTTGGTTACGAAGTTGTGTTAGTCTAAGAAATCAACAATGGATAAAAGGTGCAGGGCTTTAAAATGAAGTAAAATCAAAGACTCATGTCTGCTGTGCGAGATCACACAAAACAGATAATTGATCATAAAGAGAATGTGGCTGCTACAATTAAGTTTCTATCTGTCTGGTCAATCTAATAAGATTAGGATGAACGTTTGTGCCTATTTTTAACACCTACATGCTAATCTATTTTTATTATTTTGTGTTTTAGGAAGCGCAAGGTCAGAGAGATTGAGGAAAAAAATCGTCCTGCTGGAAATGAGAAATGGAAGATAAAGGGACGCCAATCACGAAAGCGTGCCAAGGAAAGAAGACAGTAACTTGGTCACCTTTCATTATATTTTCTTATCCAGAGCTTTTCAATTCGTCAGGTAGATTTGTTAAGAGTATGGGTTAAAGGTGAGTAGAGAGCAATCTGAAAGGATGACCTTTAGGAATTTGTTCCTAAATTACTGATATGAATATTCATCATAATTGGGGTAAACCCAAATTATTAAGTTGTCATGTTACTCGTATTCTGTTTCAAAAGTCAGAGAAAACTGTGCGGAGAAAAATTTGCGGTCAATCCTGGTGGTTCGATTGAAAGGTCTTTGATCATATAAATAGATGACTTGGTTGGTTGGTGGATTTTACATTGTATGCTGCTACAGTCGATGAACTTTTGATGTTGATAGAAAGTAGTTGTGTTACCAAGTGGTTTATAAATGTGCGGTAGTTGATTTATAAAGTTTTAAAAATGATGGTATGAATTATTCAATCCCAATCAATTGGACTTACACTTCATTCAAAGTAATATTGTGAAAACGTTAAACAACGTTAAGTCTAAATTGTCAATGGAATGGAGAGTTAGTTAGCTGACAGAGGAATAAAACAGTACGGGAGGAGTGAGGAGAATGTCATGCATTTTTTCTGTCATTTTACGTATAGTTGAGCCTAAGGCTGGAGGAGCTAGAACCTCGAATTCTAGCACAATTATCTGTCTTTTACTGGTCCTAGTGATCAATCAATATAGAAACTATATTCTGCCATTGCTGTGTTTTTGTGTGTGTGCTGTGGGTGGAGAACAATTGCAGGTTCTATCATTTGGTATCAGAGCATACGTTTCTAGGCATGACAGCAAAGAAGCAGGATATAAGGCTGGATGTATTGGAAAAAGAAGTAGAAGAAATCAAAGTAGGGTTGCAAGTGGAGCGTGAATCCTGGAGGGTGGAAGTTAACCAAAAACTTGAAGGGGTAAAGGGGGAGCTGAAGGAAGAAATCAGTAGGAGGTTCGATCAGTTGATGTAAGCGATCACCACCCTTCAAGTACACCCAGACCCGACAAAGCATAACCCAGCGAAAATGTTTGAAGGAGAGTCTTCGATGACTGGAATGAGGAGAGGTCAAAAAGAGGAGACTAAGGAGGACGTTTATAAAGGGAAAGAAACGGGTCCCAAAGGAGGAGATGCTGGGTGGGTCGGGTTGGCACCAAATAATCGTGGGAGACCCGCGGGGCTCCAGATGCAGGATGGGTATGAGCCGACTACTAAACATTTAGTTAGGGAACGATTAGGGCTCGATGGAGATCTAGAAGGGGGACGATATCGAAGAGATGATTGGCGCGATGGGGAAGACGCGAGAAGGGATGATCGAGGTGCTGGTGAAGCCAGGGTCGAACCAGAGGTGAGAGGGTGGTATCGAGAAGAAGAGGAGTATCGGCGTGATGAACGCTGGAGAAGGGGATACGCAGACGACAATCCCCAACCACCAGACTGGAGGCGCGACTGCAAGCCTAGGAGATTCAAGATGCCCATTTTCAAGGGGCAAGATCCAGGCACATGGGTCAATAGGTAGAACGATTTTTTGTTGTTGGGAGGTATACGGAGGAAGAAAAAGTGGAGCTTGTGGCACTGAGTTTTGAGGAAGAAGCTTTGGTGTGGTATCGGACGATCGAAGCCACGGGTGTGATTCCAAACTAGAGGGAACTGAAGGGTATGTTATTTTGACACTTCCAACCACCCCATGAGGGCAATACATGCCAAAGATTCTTATTTATCAAGCAAAAGGGGATGGTTCTGGATTATCAGAAGCGATTTTGGGCCCTAGCTGCGTCCTGCCATGAGTTAACGCCCAAGGCGATGAAATGCACCTTTATTAAAGAGTTGCAGCCTCAAATCAAGTATGAATTGAATCTGCTTAAGCCCCGAGGGCTGACTGAGATAATTGAGATTGCATTGGGGATAGAAGAGAATAATCGGGAGATGAGTAATTATAGGTATAGTCAACAGACCAACACGAGCGGAATGGGAGAAGCAAAAGGAGGGTTCATGGAGAGGGAAGGTCGAAGAGAGGGAGAAAAAAGTGAGAAGATTGTTCGGTAAATGGGGTTTAAGAGGCTCTCAACCTCAGAATGGCAAGAAAAAAGGGATAGGGGGCTGTGTTTCAAGTGTGATGAAAAATTCACCCCGGGACACCGATGTAAAAATAAACAGCTGCAAGTCCTCTTAGTGCTAGATGAAGAGGAGGAAACCGAAAGTGATGGAGAGGAGGAAGAGAGCGTTAAATTGGTAGTGAGTTCGATAGTAGGGTTAACTATGCCAAAAACTATAAAGATGAGGGGGAAAATAAGGGAATTGGAGGTGATTTGTTTGGTGGATTTGGGTGTCTCCCATAATTTCATTTCCATGAGGCTAGTGGAGCAATTGGGATTAGAATTGGGGGAAACTAAGGGTTATGGAATAGTTATGGGAAATGGGGTAACTGTGAAGAATAAGAGAGTTTGTAGGAGAATCCCATTAGTGGTCCAACAGTACCACATAATTGAAGATTATCTTCCTATGACCCTCAACGGTTGTGATTTGATACTAGGGGTCAAATTGTTACAAGCTTTGGGAGAGGAGGTGATTAATTGGGTTGAACTTACTATGAAGTTCCGAGAGAAGGAGAAATGGGTGATATTGAAGGGTGATCTCAGCCTTTCCTGAGGGTTGATTGGTTTGAAGACTTTGATGAAGAAGACCGAAGAGGAAGATGAATTGTTCATGTTACATGTCAGCATTTTGGAGCAGAATGGGGATATGGAATCTGGTGTGCTACCCGAAGATGTGCAGTCATTATTGAGTGGATATGAGGATGTTTTCAACATGTCAAGGGGGTTGCCACCACCTAGAGAGAAAACATGTGATACATTTAAAGGAGGGAGCAGGACCTATAAGTGTCAGGCCATACAGGTATCCTCAATGCCAAAAAAACAGAAATAGAGAGGCTAGTGGAGGAGATGCTGACAACAGGAGTTATTCAGCCTAGTGTCAGCCCTTATTCAAGCCCTGTCTTGCTAGTGCGGAAGAAAGACAACAACTAGAGGTTTTGTGTGGACTATAGGGTTTTAATTCGGGTTACGATGTTGGATAAATTTCCTATCCCCATGATAGATGAATTATTGGATGAACTATTTGGATTGAAGGTATTTTCAAAACTGGATTTAAAATCTGGTTACCACCAGATCAGGGTGAGCCCAAAAGATGTGGAGAAGACAACCTTTAGGACACACCATGGACATTATGAGTTCTTGATGATGCCCTTTGGGCTCACTAATGCCCCTGCTACTTTCCAAGCCTTGATGAATAGGTTTTTGGCCAGATTTTGAGGAAGTTTGTGCTAGTCTTCTTTGATGATATATTAATCTATAGTAAGACCATGGAAGATCATGTGGGCCATTTGAAGGTAGTATTGGGGTTATTGCGGGAGAATAAATTATATGCCAATATAAAGAAGTGTGCCTTTGCCAAGTTGGAATTAGAGTATTTGGGGCATGTGATATCGGGAACATGGGTTTCAAATGATCCAAACAAACTCTAAGCTATGATGGAGTGGCTTAGACCCAAAAATGTCAAGGAATTAAGAGGGCATTTGGGGCTGACTTGTTACTACAGGAGATTCGTGAAGGATTATGGAAAAATTGCCGCCCCATTGAAACAATTGCTGAAGAAGGAAGGGTTCAAATGATCAGAGGAGGCAGAAATTGCATTCCATCAGCTGAAGACTGCCATGTATTCTCTGCCAGTTTTGGCTTTACTCAATTTCCAACAACCCTTCATTTTGGAGATTGATGCATCGGGTATTAGGTTGGGAGCAGTGTTGATGCAAAATGGCAGGCCAATCTCTTATTTCATCCAATCTTTGTCACCTAGAGCCTGTGGAAAATCAGTTTATGAGAGGGAGTTCATGGCAATTGTCCTCCCGGTAAAGAAGTGGTGACCCTATCTTTTGGGGCAACAATTCATCATTAGAACTAACCAGCAAAGCCTCAAATATTTACTTGAGCGGAGAATGATTGTAGTGGATCAACAAAAGTGGGTTACTAAACTGCTGGGGTACGATTTCAAAGTGGAATACAAACCGAGAAAGAGCAATAAAGTAGCAGATGCTTTATCAAGGAGAGGGGAGTTAGTGGGCTGTCAAGTCATGGGAGTTTCTCAAGGGGTAAACATATCTGAAATCTTGCAAGAGGTAGAAGATGATGATCAGCTGAAAGCTTTGAAGGCTGAAATTTCCAAGGAAGCCTCCAGTAAGCTGCCTTTTGCTTTAGTACATGGTAGATTAATGTATGATGGGAGGTTAGTGCTTAGTAGAACCTCAAAGTATATTCCCCTTATTTTAAGGGAAGCACATGAGTCTCATTTAGCTGGGCACAGGGGAACCTTGAAAACCTATAAGAAGTTCTCCAAAGAGTTTTATTAGGAAGGAATGAAGAAACAAGTAGCCACGTATGTAGTTGAGTGTGTTACCTGCCAACAACAGAAATATGCAGCTTTAACTCCTACGGGACTGCTGCAACCATTGCCAGTCCCTAATCAAATTTGGGAGGATCTATCCCTTGATTTCATAGAAGGATTACTAAGATCGGGGGGTTATGACACTATCTTAGTAGTGGTGGACAGATTGAGCAAGTTTGCTCATCTTGTGCCTTTGAAACACCCTTTCACAGTGGGGACTGTAGCAGTGCTTTTCACTAAGGAGATTGTATGACTCCATGGTATCCCGAAATCCTTAGTGTCAGATAGGGATAAGGTCTTTTTGAGCAAAGTGTGGGAGGAGTTGTTTAAGTTGGCGGGCACTCAACTAAACCGAAGCTCCGCCTACCACCCTCAGTCGGATGGTCAATCCGAGGTCACTAACCAGACAATAGAGGCCTATCTTCGTTGTTTTACTAGAGACAAGCCTCTTCAATAGTATAAATGGTTGCATTGGCCGAATATTGCTATAACACCTCTTTCCATTCGTCCCTAGGGACTTGCCCTTTTAAAATGGTCTATGGAAGGGAACCGCCACCGATTTTAAGATATGGAATGCAGAAAACGGTAGTGGCTAGTGTGGAGCAAATGTTACAAGAGAGGGATGCCATGATAGAGGAGTTGAAGAGCCATTTAGTGACAGTGCAACAGTACATGAAGACAAGGGTTGATGTGCACGGAAGAGACGTTGAATTTGCAGTAGGAGATCGCATGTATTTGAAGTTAGCTCCTTATAGGCAACAATCTTTGGCTAAAAGAGTTAACAAGAAGTTGTCTCCTAAGTTTATGGGCCATTTCCAATCATCCGAAGGGTGGGATCAGTAGCATATGAACTAGCCTTACCACCGGAGTCCAAAATAGACCCCATCTTTCACGTTTCGCAGTTGAAAGCAACCCAAGGACAACAACAGACAGCAAGTTGGCCAAAGGATCTAGGTCTTAACATGGAGTTATTCATCCAACCCTCAGCTGTTTTGGAAGTGAGGAAGGGGCACATTCTCAAGTCAAGGAGGTTTTGATCTGTTGGGAAGGGCTGCCAAACGAGGAGGCAACATGGGAGCCGTATGATTTGATTGATAAATAATTTTCATCTTTCCACCTTGAGGACAAGGTACAAATGATA
>JANPWT010000005.1:25215706-25228047 GCA_024678245.1 Erythroxylum densum
TTCCTTCATGCTATGTCATATATCATGGACTTCATTAATTTGCTTATAGATCAATATCAGTTCATAAATAATGAACACCAAATTAATGAAATATGCCTTTATTTATTTATTTATAAAGTATGTACACAACTTTGTACAAAACACGCTAAAGGCGATTGCCTTTAGGGTACTACTCTAACAATTATAAGCAATGGTCCACATTTGGGTGACCTCCTAGTGTTATAATTAATTATCTTAATTGTTTAGTTCACCTTTTATATCATTTTAGCATCATATCATAATAAATAATTGAAACAATCACAATTAAATGGTTAATATTTTCAAGCTAGGCCACTTTGGTAACTAACAAGCTTTCCATGCAATAAACATTTAATTGGATAATTATCATACATGACAAAATTTATTTTAATTAGTTTGGTCACTTTAGTGACTAACAAACTATTCTAAACTGCCATAATGTCATGTACTACATTCAACATATAATAGGAAAATTTAATTCCAAGCATTGCATAATATAAATGGTAAAAGTATCAATTAAAACATAATATGACACAAAAAATTATGTTATGCATAGCAAACATAGGCACAACTTTTATGCATATAAATCTAAATTAATTAATTGATTCCTTCATTAATTAATTTAAATTATCAATTAGGTAAATTATGAGTTATGACCCAAAATTAAAATACCTTAAATAGGACCAATATTTAAACCCATAAAATTAATTTTAATAATAAAAATTAAAAAATAAGCGAAGGGCACATGTTGCAGCCACTGCCAATTTTGACATATGATGCAAGCACCTCACCAGCGACTCTTACCTCTGATGTGAGGCACGTGCATTGCACTCAACTCATCTTCTTCAACTGCTGGTTTCGTTTTTTCTCTCTGTTTTTTTTATTTGTTTCTCTTCATATCGTTGCTCTTCATACCAAAAACCATCCTAAGCTTTACCAAGAGCATCTCTTGCCTACATTATACTCACAGAGGATGGTTTCTCTCCAAACCGAAAATTATCCCAACAATAATGGTTCAAGAAAATCATAATAATATTCAACCTTTAGTTTCAAGAATCACACATTTTCATTTCTGTTCAACAACTATAAACATATATCTTTGAAGAAACAGAACACAACAACCTTGAATTGATTCATGAAAACTTACAGTAAGGCCAAGTCTTTTGTTTTTTTTTTCTTTCTAAGAACCAAGCTTTTCGGTTCTTTTACAACAAGCATAAACAAGTCTTTACAGAAATAAGAACTTTTTTTTTCAAATAAACACGACAAACTCAAACGAACACAATTTCATGTTTGATTTTGTTTTTGCAACATTTTACACTCACAATATGTCAGAAACGAAAAACAACAATGCATGACTGTGGCTCAGATACCAATTGCTGGACAATTTGTTGGATCGAATTATTTTGCCATACCTATATCCATGATAATGTTGTAAATACTGATTCCCTCTCTTCTTCCTTTCGTTAATATGTTTCTTCAATGGTTCAGATTACTTTTTGACAAGTTTATAAAAACTTATATATCTTTTCACCAACCATCATGTTGGTTCATTTTAAAAGAGAGGGGGAAAGGGTCTTTGACCCATTTGAGATCCCTTTATTTAGCACCTAATAACCATTATCTTGGACTCTTTTCATGGGACTCAAACTATAAGTCACATAGGCGATTAAATATTCTAACATATGTGTGTAGCAGTGAACTTTTCCATGAATTCCATTTGGGCATGACTGCAACTGGGCTCAATTGTAGATTAATTTTGGGTGTGATTAGCATCTCTCTTGTGGTTGTGTGATTGTTGATTTTGGTGTTTTTGGCAACTACGTTTTCCTCTATTTTGAACGTCCATTGAGAGCAATTGAGTAGTTGGTTTTTTTGGGTATTGCTAAATTTTTCTATTAAAGGATCATGTAATTTTGTGGCTGTCGTTTGCGAAAATTTCAAAAGTTTTCGTAACTTTGTAGCTATTGTTTTTTATGTTGGTTTGGTGTGAAAAACTTCAATTGTTGTCTTGGTTGTTACAGCTCTATTGGGTTAACGTTTCGGTGATAAAACATTTGTTAATTTGAGATGTTTTGTGGCTGCTATGCGTGGGATGTTTTAGTGATTATATCGAAGATTCATAGCAGATATCTTGATTGACAACTTCACATTCTTTTGTTGATGAATCTACATTGTTAGAGAAGTTGTTTTTCTTTCTCAAGTGTTTTCGTTTATTTAGAATTTTGTTTAATCACTTAAGTTATTTATTTAGTGTTCTTTCGTTATAAGATTGTTGAGAAAAATCCTCCGTTGAAGTTAAGTGGTCGTACTATTTGGTGTGAAATTTTTTCACGGGTAGTGAGAACGAGGGATAATGTCAAGGATTGAGTGATGTTGGCTTAGTAAAGCCTTGTATAAAAGTATTGTCGTTAATGAAAGAATTAAGCTGAGTGAGAGCCCCGCAGATGTAAGCAAGATGTGCTGAATTGCGTTACCAAATTTTGGGTGTTGATTTATTTTATTGCATTTAATTCTTATAATTTTTTATTGTGTTAGAAACGACCATGACAAAGTCTAAAAGCTTGCGAAACCATTACACCCCTACGATTTTTTTCAGATTGAACTCTAGGACACTTTGAGACCTGGTTGTGGCAACTCAAGGTGCTGCTTTAATCTGGTAATCAAGAAGTATTATATCTTTTCAAAGTGTTGCTGTGCTGGGCTCCATTGCAAGTATGGCTTGAGCCTTCTCTTCAAATTTCCAAATTTCAGGAGATGAATGATTTTTTTTTCCATTTAAAATTGTTGACGGATGAAATCAAGTAAGCTTACATTGATTCACAATATCCAGCATCTTCTTTACCCTTCGTACTCTTTAGTTTTACTTAAGTTGTTCCTTGCCCATTACATGACACATTCAACATTCTCATGTATGCAGTTGCAAGAGTTGAAGGAGTTGGTAGTAGAAGCATCAAGTAAACACTGTCAGGACTGTCGTCCTAAATGTAGGTACAGCATACATGCATCCATCTTTCTATGCTTAATTCATACATGTAAAGCATATAATATGTGATTTAATGGGCTTGTTTTCTTGACTTTCTAACAAACATTTCACCTCTTTCAGAATTGGAGTTGCTTTCTTCAATCGTTAGATTTCATTTTTCTGGGATTAAATCAAGGAAAGTGGGGGCCAATATAGAAGGGTAGTTAACCTTCTAATCAAACCATGAATTCCCAGACTCATAGGGCTATGGAGCACTTGCATAGTACTTGATTGCTTCAAATCTTCCATAAGTCCAGTTTATCTAATTTGTAAGCTAAGGTGACCTATGCGCTGCACGTATCAGTCTCTTGTGGCATCCTTAAAGTCTTCGTACTTGCATTTCTTCTGTGGCCTTCAACTTTCAGAATCATCTTCTCAGAGCAAAAGCTTCTTGATATTGCATTGGCTCAAATTCTCCTTCTTCATCACCCCTAAAATCTTCTGAAAACAGTAGGCTGCGCAGTAGTTACATTATTTCCACTTTGCAATTTTATGCTACTTGTTTATTGCTAAATATATAAAACATTCTTACTTTGATGGCATAACAGCGTAGTAATTATCCACAGCTATACAATTCTGACTTCCAAACTTATAGCATTGCTTGGAATGTTCCTCGTAGCAAACGTTGGTTAGAAAAAAAACATACAAAACCAGGGCTTGGTTTTTGCTAGGAACTTCTTGTTCCTTTGGCATTCTCATTATAGATATCCCAATTAATAGGACTTGAAATATATTGTCTTGGATAAAGTTCACTTCCTACTCATCCCCAACACTAAAACCATAAAAAGGAGACAAATCTGCAGCAGCGTGAAGGATCTTATAATGAGTTATAGAATGAGTATGCTTGGGACATCCTGAGCCCAGACACAAGAGAATACAAGTTCAATGTTGATGGTCAGCAAGAAGTGAGCTGCCCGCCTTCTGGGTGTACTTTGGAGTAAACATCACCAAGCTATTATATTATTTCAATGCTAAGTATGTATGATGAGGACATATAAAGTTGGCAAGCAGTTCTTTGACTGACTCCCAAAATAGCTTCCACTTGAACCATTCGTTTGGTTTACCCTCATATATAAGTTTCTAACGGTAGGACTGAATACCTGACGATGGTATGACATGCTTCAGCAAAATTCTTTCCATAACGTAGTTATTTACTCGCCATAACAAATTTCCAGACTATAGACACTACCAGGAAAAAAAAGACAAGAAAGAAATAAGAAATCTATCTTGCTTGTGTCAAGATTCTTCAAATGATATAAAACAGTCTAGTTCTAATATTACAAACTTCCCAGCTAACACATCATCATTATCATTAAACCAAATATAAATTCATCCATTAACATGTATAAAGATTCCCACAAACCCTCGATGACTGTCAAACATTGTTAGAAACGTAATTTCTCAACCACATTTACAGATGGAGGAATCCCCAATTTATGACCTGAAAATAAGAATTCAATTCCCAGCCGATGGATTCGTTAGCAATTCAAGTGATTTTCTCAAGTAGTCTACTGCAACTGAAACATCATCAAATGCTAAGACTCCAACTGCAAATCTCGCAGCCTTGTGAGCTTCAGAAACTTTCTCAGGGGGTGGCTGGTAATTACTGTCATATTGGTATGTTTGGGCAGCAGAAGGGGTAGGATCTGCAACACTGTTTGAAGTGTACTGGGGAGTTGATGTATAGTTTGTCATGGTAGGAGCTGATTGGGTAGTGTAGAAAGTATCAGAGCCTTGATAATAAGAAGGATAATGTGTTGGTGCTGATGGCAAGCTGCTCTCAGTAAAACTTGGATATGATTGAAAGTTTGGGTAAGAGTAAGAAGATGTTTCATGAGATGGATAGTTGTGTGGAAGATGTTGTTGAGGGTTTTGTGAGTAGGGCTGATGCTGGAATGGCTGAGAATACGTAGAAGTTTCTTGTCTACTGGCTTGGGGAGGTGGATGAAAATCACGGGATGGATAACTGGCATCAGGAAAATGATTTTTAACAGTATCATGGAACTGTTCTGATGGTGGAATATGATCAGGGTACTGGTCATTAACATTCTCATGCAGTTGATGTGACTGTGAATTCTTTGTAGGACGCTGGTCATTAACTTGATCATTGAACTGAGTTGATGGATCAGATTGTACATGAGGAACATTAGCTTCACTTGGCTCAATATCCTGCAGAGGAATTTATAACGTGATGAGTTTCCAGAAGTTTCTAGTATAACAAACATTAGTAGATTCACTTCCTGCAAAATTGTTCAAGTAACTTTTGAGCATAGAAAGAGTACTGAACGAGATCAAAGTTAAAATCGTCCAGCAGAGTACACTAAATATATACATATTTATTCTTGTACACAGGACAGACTGAACTTGCAGTTGTATAATTCATTGCATAACAGAAAAGGAAAAACACTAAATCAGTGAGAGAGATTAAAAAGTAACATAGATTTGAAGACTGACATATCCATCACTACTTATATTAGAGAAATCTCCATCACCAGAAGGAGGGCCAGGGTTGGGCTTTCTTCCTTCTTTTAAAGCTTTCCTTATATCTGCTGCTTTCCAGACTGCGTAGTTTTGTTTCTGCTCAAGCTGCCAATTTGGCATGTGAGTACAAATGTGAACCCGAAATAATTTTAATACTGGTAAAAATCAACTCCATGCAGGTTGAACAGTAAATTAGGTGTTAATCATAAAAGACTCACATCAGGCTGAAGTGCACCAAACTGGTTAATGATCTCAAAAAATATGCTCGCAGCATAAAATGTTTTTGCCGTATTCCTGTAGCAAGGCAAAAACCACATTTAAGAAAGGACATTGCCATGTAACTTAAATTTGTAGCAAACTGAGTCTGATTCAACCTCTTATTTCATACCCATGCCTTCTTCTAAAATTTTTGTTTTCGTTATACAAATTCAATTAAATTTGTAGCGAACTGAGTCAGATTCAACCACTTATTTCAACCCATGCCTTCTAATATTTTTGTTTTCGTTATACAAATTAAAATTATGCTATCTCCAATCATCCCTGTCACATGAAGAAGATCAATTGCTTATGAACACCACTCAGCAGACAACAATACTGAGCAAAATTATGATGCTAATTAATTGATTATAATTCATTAAAGTTATGTGAAATCTTAAAAAAGTCCTGCTTTTAAGTAGAGCCAGTGCTCGTTTAAACCACATGTTTTAATTGCTAAATACCAGCTTGCAAAAGTCATTTTGTTACATGTATAACTAATGTCTCTCATGCAATAGAGCAGCGTGGCCTATAATTAAGTAAATATGATCATCTGAATGCATTAGGGCCTCAAAGCAGTAGCCACCGAAGGAATATGGTCAAGCTATAATGCATGACAGTAGCCACCAGAAAGGAATTTGGAAACAAATTCAATGAATACATCACAACTACATGTATGTCCTTAAGGTAATTTAGCACATAAGTGACTGCAATCCGTAATATTTCCCCTATAGGGATTGATTTCTCTACAGAAACATGACTAAAACTAAAGAAGAAATCATCATACAAATCTGCACGTCCAGCTCGATCTTGCTTGTCTGCCTTCTCAAATACGTTAAGGGCAAAACCTTCTAGATAAAGATTGTCTTCAGGCCCCAACTTTAGTGACTTCTTATCCTATTAAGATAATGACACTAATTAAATAGTATATTCATATTAGCTGTTTCTCAAATATTAACAAATGCTAGTTAACCATCAAAAGAAGGTTGCAGTAAACTTGGAAACTATCATTTCAAGGTATAGACTCCTCCATTTAGAAACTGGAAGCACCTTTCTACACCTACCAGCTACACTAATCACAAACAAATTTTGGGAATTAAGAAAGAGTTTACTAGGATCTACAACATATAGGAACATACAGTAAATTGAGATAATAATCCCCACGAGCTAAACTATATAACTAATTAAGAGAAATTGGCAAACAGCAAACCGAACACTTCATGCCCAAGGCCAAAACACTAATCAAATAACTAAGCAGATATGCTTTATTTACGACTATAGTTGAATGGTAAGGAAAATATGTGCACATGGAAAAGTGAAAATAATTTTAGAGTATTTAAAACTTCAAACCAAGTTCAGGCATTATAGGCATCATAAAACATAAGCAATGTTTAAGCTGCAAAGCACACGCCAGAGATTGATTTCACACATTTGGTATAACTAGACAAGAAAAATGATGATTGAACACTTGACGCCTCTGTAATAGTGCTTAGAACCTTAGACTAAAATAAGAAATTCGAGTTGATACGAACTGGTTTTAAAAGTTCTTTAATATTGAAACTATCTCCTGGAAAAGTTCCGATTTACAACCCACCCTTAGTTTTACTAGGAGATAAAGAAGACCTAATTAAATAACCATGTGACGAAGCTGAAGATTTCCATGAAACAACTCGCCATAGGTATAAATATTTCAGACGAAACTGACATTTGGAAACGTAGTGCAACTAAAAATGTTAAAACACAAAATAGAAGAAAGTAGAGATGAAAAACGAAAGAGCAACCTTTTCAAGTTGATTCATGAGAGAAACGAGAAGGGCATTGGTGGTCTTGGTTCTTTCATTTTGCGGAATCCTCAAGCCTTTCTCCATCGCATATAATCGACCTAGTTAAACAACCCCACCCTATTAAAATTACCATTTTTTCAATGATTATGCATTAAAAGACAAAAACAAAATCAGTTTAGCAAATTGAATAGAGGGAGAGGGAGAGAAAGAATCACAGTAATAAGCAACGAGAGGTTCGTGTTTCTGAAGCTCATCGGCTCGTTGCAGGTACGGTAGCAGTAGCTTCGCAGGTTCAGTTTCACTTGCCATTTTGCCTTTGATTTTCTCTTGTGAGTTGTGAGCAATAGACAGGTGGAGACAAAGGGAGAAGACGTTACTTCGTCGGAAAGACAAGTGAAGTGACGCTGAATTGTATAATGGATTGGACTAAGCCAACGCTCCGACCAGTATTCCATCGACACTAGGCATGGTAAAAATTAGAAATATATATATATATAAATAAATTTTTAAAAAGAGGAAGAGGTTAAAAAAGGAATAAAAATACCATTTAATTCGACCATCTTAAAATAAAAATAAGTAAACTTTCGTGATTGAGCAAGAAATAAAAAATTTATGAAGAGTTACAATCTCGCACTAATACATCTTTATCGATGTTTTTTATTGAATAAAAAACATTTAATTTATCTAAAAATATATTTGGTTCTGCCGGATTCTGGCGGAACTGAACGTTGCTGTTTGGATCCATGGAATCGGTTGCTTGCTCTAGTAATTCCGACGTGAATATCCCTGCAAAATAAAGAAGGCTCGTCGGGAGTTAGATCCCGATTAGCCCCTCCAACGCTCAAGTTAGTCCTTTCTGGTAAAGACGAGATCGCTATATGCAGAGAAGAAGAGAATTGTGATTACGTACCTCTGTTCTGGCAAAATTATACCTTATATACGAAGTAATAGCTAGGTTTAAGCTTTTACGTGTTTGCATGGGAGACTTCCTTCTAGGGATGGACTAGGAAGGGCGTGGGCTGGGCCTAGGCCATTTTGGAGACCGTAAGGTATGAGACTGATCTATGACGATTGGACCGATCGGCCCAAACATCGCTGAGACTAGGTTCTGGCCCAATACAGCCGACTCGACCAATATTTATGAATATAAATTAGTTTGATTGTTCAATTTAATTAAATTAATTTAAATTTGACCCATTTTTATATTATAATTATAGTAAATTTTTTAAATTTGGAAATTCAATTTAATCAAATTAGTTTGAATTTTATTAATCTTTTAAAATTTTATTAATTATAATAATTTTTTAGATTTAGAAACCCAAAATATTAAATTTGACTATTCTTTTATTATTTGCAGTAACATTGTTTAGATCAATTGAATCTAAAATTAATATATCAAATTAAACGTGATCAAATTTGAATTGTGATCAAGTTTAGATATTTTATTTCAATCAAATTCAAGCTTAAAATTTTAATAACTCTACTAAAATTTTCAAATAATCCACCTTACAATCAATAGGTTACAATTAACTAGGTCTGCAAATTATTATTTAAACAATAAATTTTGGGGTCTTAAATAATTTCATGCTTTTGAATAAGATATATAGTTTTTCAAAAAGATTTTAAAATGTTCTTTTTAATTGCAAACATTTTTTTTTTCATTTTTGGAATAAATATAGCTAAAACTTGAAAGGTTTCACTAGTATCCTTTGAAACTACCCCTCTTTTAAATAAAACTCTCATTTTCAACTTTCTCAAATTAGACACTTCCTTTTTCTTCCTCCTCCCTATATGTCAACCAAGTCCTTCCTACTCCTCCTCCTCTGAACTTTATTACTACAAGCCCTAACTTCTCTCAACCATTTGTTCTTACCCTTGAAAAAAAAAACTTAATACAAAATAGTTAAAGACTTCTCCACATTTGCCAAATTCAGATTCCTTCCATTCTCCTTTAAATCCCCTTTCCACCATCATTTCTCCACCGATATTAAGGTTCTCAAAGCTAAAGTTTCTAAATGGAGCTCCTCTCTAATTAGTTTTTTTACATACAAAAGAACCTTATTCTTTATGTTCAAGATTGGGCACTTACTTTTTGAAAAATGTTAGGTTTTGAATGCTTCCTCATCAATGAGGAAGATATTTTTATTTTTAATTTTATCAAGATATGACTATAGTCAGAGTTCCATCGTGTTTCAACAATGGAAGCCTTAGAATGGCCTTTATAAAACCAAAATGAGGTGTGTTCCCATTTGGGTTAATTGTCATAATATACCCCTCAAATCAGGGTCAATTTTAGGTCTCAACTATATGGCCAGCTTTTTTTGGCAAACTTTTATGCTTTGATGAAAACACAACAAACCTTATAAGAATAGGATATGGTAAAGTTTATGTGAAATTTGATTCAGATAAGTTCTTACCTAAAGTTATAAAAATTAAAAATCTAGATGATAAAAGCTTCTTAATAGATGCTTAATTAAAGTTTCATATTAGTGGAGAGCCCCAAAACTTGATCAATTTTAAGTTTAGCAACCAATAAAAGATTATTATCATATGGGAAATCAAATGAGATTATGAGAATAAATGAATCTGAAACTATGGAGAAGAATGATCTCATATCAAATGAAAAGGGCAAAACCATTGATGAGTAAGAGATATGAATCATAATCACTACAATTCCTCTCAAGAACCTAGTAAAAATTGTTAGCGAAAATAGCAAAAATAATAAACCGGAGCAGCTTATCTATAAATGCGAGGTATGGTGAAAATCACTATCCTAAGTCAGAAATTTCCCCTCTATGGTGTAACAAGACAACAGGATCTGACCCTAGGGTTAAAGACTTCTCCACCAGCTTAGGAGCACTCCAAAGGACGGAGAAGGAACTGTCTCCGAGAATTAATAATAGCAAAAAACAAATAAGAGATGAAATGGGAAGAAGATGTGTTTGTATTAGGGGCTATATGTCTTTGTCAAGTGTCTGTAAAAATAAAAACCATCTATCGACAATGAATATATACTGAACAAAAAAATGAACATATAATAAAGGGTAATAATAACGAAGATGGAGGTTTTAGACATTTGTGTATAATAAGTATAATAATAACCATGATGGATGTTTAGGTATAACAATAATAATAAGAATAATGAGTAAGTGTTATTGTGTAATAAAAGTAGGGTAACGTTAATGGTTAACTTACTATTTTTGGAACAACGATACCAACAATCCCCTACTTAGTCCAAAACTTAAGAAACAAATTGTAACAGTTTAGGAGAAAAATACACGAACAACTAGGTGAACTAGGCCTTGAACCTAGTGTCCAAGAAAATTGGAGACAGAACTTGCTAGAGAAATAAACAACCTCAAAATGTCCTGGTTTCATAATTGCTCTAGAAAGATAGTCCAAATGCTCTCATAGAAGAGTAGCTAGCCCCCCACAATCACATAGGTGATTCCATCAAGTATGTACTGATCATACCACCCAAGCTTGGGCTATGGAATTCATTAAGGATTAAACAATCCGACTTCGTCAAACATAATAAAGTCATATTATAGATGCAATTCAACAACTGAATATATTTCAGTATTATTCCACAAAAAATGTACAAGTAAGTAGTCACCACATAACTCCGTTTGACCCATTAAACTTGGTATCTCAAGACTGATGTCCATCATGAAGTTACTACGCAACTGGGCTCAACCCCATCCCTTGACCATGCTCTGAAACTAGTTTCTTACTTAAAGCTTTTGTAAATGAATTCGCTAAGTTTCTTTGACCTGGGATAGTCTAGAGAGATTACACCATGTCTAATTAAAGTACATATAATTTTATATCTCAATCTGATATATCTATTTTTTCCATTATATGTCTTATTCTTAGCAACATGAATGGCAGCCCGCGAATTACAATAAAAGATAACCCAAATACTCTCATAGAGGGGTGACTAGCCCCCCCACAATCATGTAGGTGAGTTCATTAGGTGTGTACTGTTGACACCACCCAAACTTGGGCCATGGAGCTCATTAAGGATTAAACAATCCAACTTCATCAAACATAGTAAAGTTATGCTAAGGACGCAATTCAATAACTGAATGTATCTCAATATTATTATACAAACAATGTATAAGTAAGTAGTTATCACATAACTTTGTTTGACCCATTAAACTTGGCGTCCAAAGACGGGTGTCCATCACGAGGTTACTACACAACTGGGCTCAACCCCATCCTTTTACCATGTTCTGAAGCTAGTTTCCTACTTAAAGCTTTTGTGAATGGATCCGCTAAGTTTCTCTCTAACTTGACATAGTCCAGAGAGATTACACCATGTATAATTAAAGTATAGATAATTTTATATCTCAATTTAATATGTCTACTTTTGTCATTATATGCCTTGTTTTTGGCAACATGAATGGCAACCTGCGAATCTCAATGAAGGAACACAGAAAGAATTGGTTTTTTTCAAAATGGGATATCTGCTAAGAGATTCCTTAGCTACTTAACTTCCCATCATGCCAGCTCCAAAGCCATAAACTCAGCCTCCATTGTTCATCTCGCAATACATGTTTGCTTGGATGATTTTTAAGACACTGCAACTCCTGCCAATGTTAAAATATAACCATTAATAAAGTGTATATCATCTGTAGCGCCCCCTTACCATAGAGTACCCACCGGATCGCCCATAGGTCATTCCGGTACATATCCTATGATAAGAGACCACTACTGACAACTACCACTAAACTCCTCATGGCATCACAATCATAAAGCAGTACGAAGAAATTGAC
>JANPWT010000005.1:25234639-25254614 GCA_024678245.1 Erythroxylum densum
CCCCCCCCCCCCCCCAATTAGTAAGTAACACATATTAATTACTGGAGTATCTAGTAGTGGCTTGTCTTACTCGCGTAGGTCTCTTTATTGGAACCTGAGCAGTCTCTGGTGCTAGCGGTTGATTTTGGATATCATCTTCATTAGAATCTTCATTTGATTAGTTTTGAATGGAAGCATCATCATCAGCTACATTTGGCTGGTGATTTTCAACTTCATCTCTAAATTGTCTTGGCACCGTTTTGGAGGAATTAACTTTAAGTCCACCAAGTTATCATTAGTTCTTGGAACATCCTTTTTCACTTTGTCAAGATCTTCAATGGTTTGATCTTCGACAAATATAGCATCACGACTCTGAATCAACTTCTTCTGGACTTTATCATAAAACTGATAACTGAATTGCTCTTCTCAATAACCAATAAATATACAATGGCAAGTTTTGACGTCAAACTTAGATCTCTCATCTTTAGGGATGTGGACATTAGCTTTGCAACCAAATACCTTTAGATGATCATAGGAAACATCATTTCTTGACCATACTTTCTCCAGAACATCAGACTGTAAAGGGATGCATAATGAGCGATTTAATACATGAATTGTTGTGAATAGAGCCTCACCCCAAAATGTCTTAGGCAACGTCATATGTAAAAGTAGGCATCTAACTCTCTCCATCAAAGTCTTGTTCATCCTCTCAACTAAACCATTCAACTGCGGTGTCTTAGAAGGAGTAGTCTGATGTCGAATACCATGCTCTTTGCAATAGATGCCAAATGTTCCAGTGTACTCTCCATTATTTTCTATTTAAATGCATTTCAAATTCTTCGTAATTTGTCTTTCAATTGAGGCATGAAATTGTTTGAAAATATCTAACACTTTATCTTTAGTCTTCAAGGTGTATACCCACATCTTCTTATAATGGTCATTAATAAAAAATCACAAAGTATTGAGCACCACCTAATGACTTTGGCATTGACTCACATAGATCTGAGAGTACCAAATCCAACACAATCTTCATTATGGAAGGAGGGGAACATTTTAAAGCAAATCTATTTTGCTTTCCTACAAAACATTCAACACACTTCTTTAATAACTGGTCAACTCCAAATAATGCATTCTTTTTCACCAGCAGAATCATCCCCTTTTGGCTTATATAACCGAGTCTCTTGTGCCAGAATTCAATTACATCATCTTTCTCCACTGGATTCTCAACATCATTAGAGACCTTTGCCTACATCACATACAACTTTGAGCACTTCTTACCTTTGGAGATTACCAAGGAGCCTTTAGTAAGTTTTCATTTTCCATCTTTGAAAGTTCTACAAAAACCTATCATCAAGTATGTCAACCAAGATCAAATTTAAGCGAAGATCAGAAACATGTCTGACATCTTTCAGAGGCAATCTCATGTTATTGTCTGTCTCTAAGTAAATATTACCTTTTCCAATGATTGTAGCCAAACTGCTATTTCCCATTTTAACAACACGAAAATCTCCTCGTGTATATGATAAGAAAAATTCTTTATATGATGTGGCGTGAATAGTGACACCACTGTCACCTATTTAGTTGAACTCGCAGGATGCATTATTCATATCATTTTCATATGAGACGATGTGAAAGTCATCAATGGTAATAGTCGTCCATGCGTGTTCATCATCACTGCTATCATCTTTCTTGACTTCTTTGCCTTTGTTCTTTTCTTCCTTGAACTTCTAACATAACCTTTTGATATGACCCTTCTTCTTGCAGAAATGACACTCAACATTTACATATTTATTTAATCTTCCTCTACTCTTATCTCTAAAATTTGGACCTCTAGATTTGCTCCTCCCCTAGAACCTTTCACCAAAAATTTTGGCTATGTTGAAGAGGTCAAACTCTGTTATATTCGTCTCGTCTCTTCATTCAAATTTTCACCTTTTGCAGATTCCATATTAACAACACTGTCAACTACAGAATTGGTGATTGAAATCTTTAAAGTCTCCCAAGACTCTGGCAAGGAAGTAAGCATGAAAAGGGCAAGCACTTCATCATCGAATTTTATGCCCATTCCTAATAACTGATCTACAATCTCCTAAAATTCATTCAAGTAATTTGCTAAAGAGATACCTTCTTGATATTTGATATGTACTAATTTTTTCAGATAAAATAATTTATTATTACCGATTTTTGAGACATACAACTCCTCGAGCTTCTTCCACGATGTCCGTGCGTGAGTCTCATTGCAGATATGATTATATACATTATCTTCAACAAATTATCAAATAAAACTATATACCTACTCATACTCAAATGCCTACTCCTCGTTCGATTTATTTTCGGGTTTTGTTTTGGTAAACACTGATAAATGCACTTTGTGAAGAATAGAAGATCTTTTATCTTGTTTTTCTATATGTGGTAGTTGGAGCCATTTAGGCTAATGATCTTGCTTATTTTTGCCTCCATCTCTGATAAGAAATGCTTTGACATAGAACCAAACCTAGCTTTGATATCACTTGTTGGTAAAAATTATGAATTAAATCCCACAAGTAAAATAAGTAAGGAAATAACACAAAAAATTTAACATGGTTCACCCTTTTTAGAAAACATTTCCTAAAAATACCTCAAAAATCACTCTCACGCAAAATTACTCTCTAGTCTCTCTTAAAACTCACCACATTTGTCACACATATAATGCAAATGTTGATAATAAAAGAGGGATGGAGGATCTTTTATAGACCCTCCACGGCCTTAGCTATAGCTTACAACATGCAAGTCAAGGACGGATACAGAAATTTTTTTGAGTAGGGGAAAAATTTTAATGGAGGCAAAATTTTAATGAAGGCAAAATTTTATTTTTTTGTGGGATCAAAATTTAAAATAATAATTTTTTATATGGAAATTTTCGGAGGCAGTGGGGGTAAGTGCCAACACTTGCCCTCAATGTGGATCCATCTCTGATGCAAGTTGTGCACAATTTGCATGCAACTTGTGGACAACTTGCATGCACGTTGTTCACAGTTACATGTAAATTGTTCACAACAACTTGCCTCTATTTTTTTTAAATAAGTCTAAGACATTGGCGTTACCCATGTAGTCGATACTGCCTTACAAATTAGTTGTTCAAAAAAATATTTGGACATTATTGTGTTTTATCTTTTAAATATGTTTCATGTGTTGTGGTCTTCTTTCTTCTAGTATGTCTAATTCTTTTCATTGCCAAACTCAATAATTCACATGATATTTTTGCATTTATGTCTTTACACAACCATACCACTCTGAGTATTTTGGTGGGTTGATTATTTAAATCTTATTGATAATTGTATTGATTGGAAGTTGGTGCACTTATTTAATAATTTTTCTAGCTACTCCATCTCACCTTGCACCATTTTAACTTATGGTATGTTACCTTGTGTTGTCCTTAATCACTTTATTTTGTATCAATTTGTATTATTTTCTGAATTACAACTTCTAACTTTATGGCACTGTGGAGGTAATTTGATTTGATTTGATTTCCCCTTCCTTTTTACAGGGTTTTGTTCAAGTCTTTTCAGGTTACAGCTTCGAGGTTTTCTTCGGAGTGTCCTTGCTTGCCATGCCTACCCTTGGAGGTGCAGAGTAGTTCCTTCTTGGTGGCAGTATTCATCTTGGCCAGTCTGGGCCATGGCTACGCAGTTCTTTTATCTCAGTTTGTCTATGCTTGCTAACTTAGGGTTGGAGTGTCTCAGTTAGGCTTTCTACTTGACTTTGTCTGCCTGGGCTTTTGCTTTGTTTCTTGGTGATATTGATGTAACTATTGAGTGGGTTTCGGGTTGCATCTTCCCCAGTTACTGTGTTTCCTAGTTTATTATTGGTTGCCTTGAGGCTTGACTGGCGGCGTGTTTTGCAGCCTTGTCTGTGGATTTTTCTGTATATATTTTGTTCATTTATTTAATTTTTCTCTGAATTACCAAAAAAAAATCAAACAATATGAAGAGAACAGCAGCAACAACAACTAGCATTTCGATTAACGTAGCAGCAAAAACACAGTAATTTTCAACAAACAGTAGCAATTCTGAAAATTGTAGCAAGAATAGAAAATTTCTCGACAAAGAGCAAGCAAAACAACACAATTTTTGATAACAGTAGTAACGCAACAAATGATTTCCGACTTAGATTGTTAGTGAAAATAACAAAAATAATTAAACCAGAATAGCTTATTTGTAAATGCAAGGCCTCAAGAAAATTACTGCCTTAAGTTGAAAATTTCCCCTCTACAGTGCAACAAGACAATGGGATCCGTCTCTAGGGTTATCGCCTTCTTCACCAGCTCGATACACTCCAAAGGGTAGAGTAGGAACTGTCTCTGAGAAGTAATAACAACAAGAAGACAAAGAAGAAATGAGATGGGAAGAAGATGTGTGTATATTAGGAGCTATGCGTGTCTGTCAAGTGTCGGTAAAAATAAAAACCATCCATCGACAGTGCATATATACTGAACAAAAATAATGAACGTTTTGTATAATAAAGTATACTAATAACGACGATGGACATTTTAGATGTTTAGGCATAATAAAGTATAATAATAACCATGATGGACATTCGGGTATAACAATGATGGAAAGCGATATTGTGTAATAAAAGTGGGGTAACATTAAAGATTAACCGACAAGTTTTGGAATAACGATTCCAACAAAAATAGCACTACCCTAAGGAGAACAAACTAGAGGATGATGAAACAAGTAAAATTTTTTAACAAAACTTGCCTAACGTAAAGGTTCAAGAAATCTCACAATATGTATTAGAAACAACACAAGAGGAAGAAATGAGACTGAATTGAGGATTGTCTAATACTAACCTATCAAGCAAACTTGTAGTGGAAGAAGCAACTAAGGCATGCTCAAGAAGGAAATCATATAGAAAACTAATGCAGAAAGGGCTGCTAGCCCTAATTTCATCCTCATAATAGTGGTATGAAGTGTTAGGGGCATGAATTGCACATAAAAATTTGATGATTATGATTATATGCAAGCCAAAAAATCTAGTGTAGTAGGTTTGTTTGAAGCAAAAATCAAAGAAAGGAAGTTGAAAAGTTGGATGTGGGTATTTAGTAGGAATTGGCACACTCTATCAAATCTCCAATCTTATTAGAATGGAATAATTATTATTACTTAAAATAAAGAAAATTCAAGGTCTATCATACCTGACCTCTAACCAATTCATTCATCTAGTGATTAGTATAGACTAGAATTCCTCATACTATAAAGTTACTTTTGTTTATGCTACAAATCATGAATTTAAGAGGTTTTTACTCTAAAAAGATTTTATAAGTCAGAATCCATGGCTAGTTTTGGGAGATTTTAACAATGTTCTACTAGCATAAGCAGTGACGGATCTACAATGGAGGCAAGTGGGGGCAAGTAATAAATTTCTTATAAAAAAATTATTATATTAAGTTTTGTCCCCATAAAAAAAATAAAATTTTATTCTTATTAAAATTTTGCTCCCATTAAAAATAAAATTTTATCCTTATTAAAATTTTGTCCCCACTCAAAAAAATTTCTGGATCCGCCCTGCACAAGAAGCTAAAGGAGAAAGTAACAACGTCAGGAACAACAACTTTATATGATGACTAGAAACGACCAAACTAACTAATTCTAATCAAACGTCTTTCACATGGAGAACAAACAATAGGAAAGTTGGTTAATTGGCAAAGTAGGTCCAGAGGATTATACAGTTAAAGAAGGAAGGAATATGAGAAACTTTCGATAGATCTTGCAGACAATCCGCGACTTCATCCTTTACACTCTTAATTGGATTATACACTTAACTTTAGTACACAAGATTTAACCCAGCATAAGCAACGGAATTATCTTCAAAATGGAGGAGAGTTGATCAGTTTTCCAACTTTAGTTTCACAGTTCAGCGAGTTCTATTGCTATCAGCCCAGCTTCTGGTTGATCTTTCCTTTTCTTGTGAGATATCTTCGAGTGGGAATCCCTCCCTTTGCTTCTATATAGACACCTTGTTCTGTTTGCTTGCATGTGGACACCTTGTTCTGTTTCTTCTTACCAGCTGTACTCTTCTTTTCCAGTTAATGCATTATTTACTTTTCAAAGAAAGCATATGTATTTTCCACCAGGTTTCTTCGTCCTGACGAAGGCACTCATACGGGGTGTTAGTATATCTTTCTTAACTGTCCCCCACCAAAAAAAAAAAAAAACATTAATCAGGTCTTGGATGCTTACTGGAATTTTATAGTTTGTACCCTAACTAGAATTTGTCTTAAATAATGGGGAAGGAGGATCGTTCTCTTTCATGGGTACTATCTGAATTGAACAAATAAACAAGCTTCGAAAACATACACAACTAAGAACGGTTCACTCTCCAGTTCTATAGTTTCTCACTACTATATAATCCTAGTAAGAACTCTAATATCACAAGGTGTAGGCAACAGATTTCTCTTATGGTTTTATCACGGCGATGCTGGAACTGGTTCACTACCAGAAATATGGGATACAGAGTCCTCTTTTGATATGGCAACGTAGTTAGTGGGAGCAGCTGGCCTGTTATCCCTACTGCTGCTATCCCTCCTACCATCTTTGGCAGCAGACCGGCTACCATTTTGGTGAGCATTAAGTGACAGTCGTCTACTGGGAGTTCCATTGGCGCCTCCATTTGCACGTGAACCCACCACCTTCTTTGCACCACTGCCAACTGGTCGAGCAGGACTCGGTCTTGAGCCATGTTCTTGTTCCGAGTTTTGCTGTTCATGAAATTTCTTCTGGTCCTGTACGCCCGAAGGTTTTTAGCATACAACAGACAGCAACATAAAAATTAACCCTTTCTATGTGAAAGTCTGTAGCCAGGAAACTCTAATGTTGCTCATATTAAAGCAAAGTCAACTGACGTTAAAATCGTTTTTCACTATGATGCACAATACAATAGTCAACAGTTAAAACTTACCCTCATCCTTCGTTTCTCTTCTTCTCTTTCCTGCCTGAGCATGGCATATTCATCTAGCATGGCAAGGAGAGGAACACCATCATAAGCAAATTGCAAGCCACGCTCTTCTTCCCAAGCCCGAGTTTTGGCAACCAAGGTGTCAACCAAAGCTATATGGCCAAAAACAAAAATCAAAACAAGATCAGGAGTCTTTGAAGCAGGTTTTCCCTTAAATTTTTAAAAATGGAATATAATAGTAGAGCATTGTTGGCTTTGACCACCAGAATAGTTCAATTTTTTATTTAACAAAGTACTTGGAACTTTTTTTTGAAAAATAAAGCACCTGGAATTTTGTTAACCAGTATTCGAGCTCTTTCAGCACGTTTGAGATTTAGATGTGCTCCTCTGCTAGCATTATACCTGTTTTCATCCTGTTTCAGCAATATAAAACCAATTAAGTTGAAATTCTAACTGCCATATCAAAAGGCTCATATTCATTTTCAAGGAGAATTAGTCAGATTTGTGGTATGTTGAAGTGAACCTTCTCCATTGCCTAATATAAAGATAAATGCATGCCATTACAAATACATGTTATGATCTACTAGAAAATGTAAGATATGAAGGAAAAGAAGTGGCTCCAGACAATAAGGGATAGCTGTGTTTGCCATTGACAGGGGTACCATAGGGCCGGACTCTTGGAAAAACATTATGAAAATCTCGGAGCTAATACAAAAACGACTCAAGCAAAGCAAATAAAACATAGATAACATGTACCCGATTATAGTCTTCAAGCCAGCTCTCTTCCTCACATGCTGACATCCATTTCTCAACCTTGTCCAAAATCTCTTTCCTGCTAAAAGCTTCCTCCTTGGCTTTTGATATCTGACCATCCATGTCGGCCAGTAACTCAGCAGGCTCAACATTTCCAGAATCAATAAGTTCCATAATCTTTTCTCGAGCTGCATCTGAATCTATTTCTATGTGAGCACGAGCATATATCTCTTCAAGCTCTGTCTGCCTTTTTAATGCAATTTCTTTCATTCTGCTAGCCTTCAACTGATCAAGTCTTTCAACCTCAACTTCCGCCTTTCAACATGTTAAGTAGAATGAGTAAATAGATCCTATCTTTGCCATCGATATGAAGATTTTAAGATCCTAATTCAATTTATTGTATCAATAGACTACCTGTTCAATCAGATCTAAAGCAAGAGCACCAGGGACTGTCACTTCATCAACTGAAGCTGAAAAGTTACAGGTCACATGGTCAAACAATTTCCTCTCTTCTGTTGGAGTATCCATTAGATTCCACAAATCAATCAGCTGGCTTGATAACTCTTGAAGCTGAGGAGAAAGATACACATATGAGGTTCAGTTTTGCAATAAGTCAGACACAGATCTTAGGGTTGAAATAAGACCAACTGAAGTTCATTTCAATAGTAGAAGTAAAAGCAAAATTAAGAAAATTAGTCAATCATAGTTTAACCCATAACTCACAATCATTACCTTATGAAGTCTCTGCCTCTTATCTTCTTTCAGACCTAAGACCGTCTTAGCTAGCCTAGCTAACGTATCATTGCTGATGCTTTTGGATTGCACACCAGTTGAGTCATTTAAGCTTGGGTGAACTTCGGTTACGGTGCTGAAAAAGTCCATTCCAAGGACAGCACAGAGATCATGTACACTGCTTACAAATTCAAGGACCTTGTGCAACCTATCACTCTGCCATTTGATAGAAAAGGCATCAGGAAATATTCAACACAAAACATTCAGAAGTTTGGAAATCATGTAATAGACATGAACTCACATATCATACAAATAGAAGGGGAAAACACTTCCTTACTTTTTCCTTTTGAAGGTCCTGAAGTTGGACTTGGTATTCATCCAGCTTCTTAAGAGATAAATCAGCCTCATCAATCACAGGAGTTTCATTAGTTTTAAAGTTCCCAGCAATTTCTCCACATATTTTTTTAATTTGTGACTGTACATCAGAAAACTCTTTCAGTCTCTCCTCTTTTTGTATCAATAGCTGCTCAAGAGCAGGTGCTATAGCCGCAAGTTGTTCCTTGATGGTTCCCGAGGTCTTCTCAGGCTTCAGTTAAACCAAATAAATAATGAAAGATATAGGAATCAAATACTGCCTCTTAGACAAAATGCTGCCTTGATATGTCAAAAAATATCGTAGCACCTGAAACAACATGCTAATTACTGATAATTAGATGATAAAATTCGGAATACTCACAATCCCCACAAAACTTTTCTCTCCAAGGGCTGATAGAAGGCTGGAAAGTTCAATTTTTGCATCTGACAAGGCCTGGAGCAATTCTGCTCTAGACTTTGTGGCCTGCTCAACTTTCTTCTTGTACACGTCCAAGCACTCCTGCTCTATTTGAAGAATCATCTTATCCCGCTCTTCATCACTTTCACCAACCTCATCCCAAATTTCCTATCCCAAACCAAGGCTCAGTGAGTAAATCAAATTCTCTAACGAATTTAAAAAGGCTAGAGGAAAAAAAAACACAATATGATAAAATACCTGCAGCTTTTGAAGTAAAGAACGACAAGTAGTTTCCTCAAGAAGAGGGTTTTCAGCATCTGAGATCGCCATTGACTTAAAACCTAAAACTCAAGACACAATGCATAAAGCATTCAAAAGGGATTTTATATTTATGTTGATTTGATTAAAATCAATAAACACATTTATGCTTATGTGTTATACCTGAAAAAACGGAAAGCAAAACACAATACCTTATTAACCAGAAAGAAACAGATATTTATCAGATAAATAAAACATGCAACCTATCAGAAGTCACAAACACATAATCAGCAGCCGTAAAAGAAGGGGATGGCACATTCAAACAATGGGATACGAATCCAGAAAGAAAAGTGAAAAAGAGATGAATCATGCACCATCATATTTAATCTATTCACTCACAGTACAAGCAATGTAACCAGTTAAAGTTCAGCAATAGCCTGCTTTAAACCCAGGATGAATACGGTAAACTTATATCTGCTTTAAAGTTTAAAAGCACTGTGAACATTGGAAAATTGTAAGATAGCATGGCGATTAATTTTGATTATTTCATGGCCACTGAACAGGGAAGGAATCACTCTTAATTAAAGCAAGAATTATTACAAGTCCTTTTCCCTCGCTACTATATTTTCCTACAGAGTTAATAGCTTATTCAATGAACTGCTCAATAGGTACATATGACCCACGCATTTTCACGCTATACACACAAAACCATAAATTATGAACTAAAATCCCCTTTGAAAAATTAGCATAAAAAGCTAAATCATTACAAACATTTAATTACTCATTAAATCCATATCAATCACCAACAAGATCGCAACTAACCGCACTCATTGGACCCCAAGATAAAATCCTCTCAATGTTTCAAGCTTTGAACAAGTAAAAACTAAAGTCCCCATTTCAAGCAAATTGCACCAACACTGATCCACCATCAGCAGAACAAGAACAAAAGATAAGTCCTTTAGCTACTTAGACAACGACAGACGTCCCTCCCGATACTAAAACGAATCACAACCACAACCCATTTACCATAAACATCGAGAACAAGATCAAGAAAGCTACATTTTCTACCAAGCATGAACCGCAAAAGAAGAACTGCAATGTACAAGTACAGCAACAGGAAGAAACTTACCCAGATCGACTAACAGGCTAAGGCTATATGCTGGGTATCTGTTGGCTTCAGATCTAAAGCTCTTTGCTGTCTACTCTCTCTCTCACTGTTTGTGACTCTGAGCAGAGAGAGAAAATGTGTGTGAAGAATAGAAGCTAAGTATTATGGAGATACCAAAATAGAGAGTGGGACCCCTACATATCAAACTCCTTAGAGCCCGTGTTTTCTGTGTTATTTACGACAATGACACTGTCCGACTGTACTAAATTAATTGACTTGGACTTATCTTCTTTGTCTGTTCTTTGACTGGTGGCGATGGAGCATAACTGCGGGGACATGTGGCTTTCACCAGAATTAGATCTATCCTTTTGATGTGTGAGTTAAAATCTCTTGTTTAATATTATGGTATCTTATTGTGTCCAATAAATTTCATTCAGTTATTTATGTGAGTCTCATGTAGGTCCTGTATGAGTCCTACGTAGGTCCCGTAAAATAAATGGCTGATTTCATGAGACAGAATAAGACAAAATAATATTGGATAGAAGATCTTGTCCCTTGATGTGTGGGTCCAGATGGATCAATCATGCCCGCTGTGACGTTGTTACTCATTTCCGTGAAGTGGGTAAAACTGGTTTTCTACTTGTCCTGGAGCTCTCCGTGACAAACTAGTAGTTAAAAAGGAGGAGAAGGATAGGGAGGAGTCAATTTTTAAGGTAAGGCATTTGATCATCATCGAAGATAAAGCGACATGTAATGATGGATTATTACAAATGATACTGCCATTGGTTGGATGTGTAATTATGGATTATTACAAAAGACGTTGCCATTCGTTGTCCGACATACTTTTTCCTGACATGCCCTTGCAATGTCACTAAGGAACAACTTGCTTGCTTGCTCTTGGATTGGTTGTATACATATATATAAGAATGGAGAATCTGTGGCAGCTAACCTTGGTTTATAGTAAAGAATGACATAGTATTATAATTGCTCGGAAAGTTTTGTAAATGGGAAGAGACAGAAAATGAGCATTGAGTGGCTCAAAGCGGATGAGCTTCAAAAGGGCCAATGGCGTGGGTATCTGCTTCATGTCATCATGTGGGCTAATCAGATATTTGTGTGCATTGAATAATCCAAATACCCACCTCACATCATCTTTCTCCTTAAAAAAAAGCAACTTTTGTATAACTCTTAATCTGCTGAATGACCCAAAATGGGCTGTGGGTAAGAGATTGATTGATGTAACTTGAGCTAAATAGATTTCATACTACACAAGAGCAGAAAGAGAGGGTCCAGCAAACACAATATGTCTTGCTTCCTTTACTTGATAGGGTCAGGACATAACAATGTGTGGTAGAATCTTCCATGTGCTTGAAACACACTCTGAGCTCTCACTGGAAAAACCCTGGCAAAACAAGCCTAACTTGGTCTGGTTAAAATCATTTCAAGTTATTGATCAGTTTGTTGTTTCCAACACAGATACCACTATGGTTCGCAATGGCAGTGAAATGCTTAATCGTATCTTGCACATGAGAGTCGTCTAAGAAAAGAGTTTTTCAGAATGTTTCTGCAACAATATAATGACAGAACTTCTTTGGTCTAATACCCGATGCATGGACTGCCAAGTAAGTTTCTAGTTCCCTCACAAAACAAAGATTGTAATTACGTATTGCTTGTACATTATCTTCGCCTTTATCTATTGTTTCTTCCTCCTCATATTAGACTTCTAGTTATTGCATAAACACAAACACCTTCAAATGCCTTACAAGTTGCAGTCCAAAACCTGTTTTCACCTTTCACCCACATCTATTATCAGTCATTTGTTGTTCCTCAATCAGTGATTTTAGGGCAGGTAACCTTTGTCCATTACTTATTGGGAAACAGGCCTTCATTCAGTTTGGTTTGTCTGGATTCCCTAATGTATTTTCCAGACTACAAGGTTTTACGTTTTGTGGAACAGCAAAACCACTTGGAAGAAATAGAAACATCCTGTTATATTGATCATTATTGCCGCCAACAGGCAGCTATTGGCTTTCCAGGTTTATTCTTCACCGTCTATTTTCAACAAAGCTCCGAAGAAAATACCTGCTCTATGCTTTAAACGTTTGGGGAAAAACAAAATCTCAGATTTCAACTCTATACGTACACCAAGCTCTCTGCGTTCTCACTTCACCTGATTATGTACTGAATTTCTGCACGTTCTCTCAACCATTCAACCACTTTTGCTCCCTCCATAATCTCTTGTACCTATTCAATTCAAAAGAACAAATTGGAATAATAGCAATGATCTTGTCATTGTAGCAACCTAGAGAATGTCAAAACAAGTGAAACTATAATCAGAAAGCATACAGTCTAGCCCAAATGAATATCAGAGTGACAAAGATGTGAAGGCTCCATCAAAGCCTCGAGGGAAGAGAATAAGCATTAAGAATGGATTAACTATCGTATAGACAATGAAGAGCGCAAAGCTGAAATCCATTGTAAGTAATGAAAAAGCTTAGTACAGGCCATAGACCCGCTAACTTCCCTTACCCATGACAAATTTTATTTACACTATTAGATTTTGAAGTAGCCTCTTTACTAGTTAGGAATAAGAGTGCGTACTACTAGACCTCTCCAGATCTCTCGCTCCAGCGAGACTTCTACTAGGTGTTGTTGTGTTGTTATTAGATTTAGACAAGAGGAATGTGTAGAAGAGCAATATCAATCCAAAATGAGATGAAAGGAAGGAACAAGAAGAAATTGTTGCATCCGTCAATAACATAAGTCTCAGCCAGATGAATGAAACCAGCATCAATCTACTAGCGCTCCTCAAAGCATCTTTTTATATTACTCGCACTAAGATCGTTTCATTAACCTAGCTTTTCTTCTCAAAGGGCTAAAAATAAATATAGGATCTCTCACAATCACTGGGGCAGAGGCAACCTATATAGTTGGACTAAGATATTTGGGACAAATGTTAAATGGAGTGAAAGCAATAAGAGGAAACAGAAGGTTTCAGAGTTAAGTGAATCAGGCAAACCTGTTCCCTCACACGCTCCTCATCATAATTCTGTTTGTGATGTTTGAATTCAGCTACGGAGTTCTCAACCTCTTTCACAAGCTCCTCTGTTGACAACTGACAAAATGCAGGTATGTTGTCAGTTTAGAATTACCTTTCAAATTATGACAACTAAAATGGTGGTATTATTGAGGAGAAGTCAGTTAAAATCATACATTTTTGTGCAGATAATTTTATGTCTTCTTTAAAAGCAGACTTGAAATAAAATAATCATAAAACAATAAAACTGGGGAATTGCTAAACCGTTGCCATACCTGCAAATTTTCACGTTTAAATATATCCCCAACTGCCAGATTTTGCTTAATCATCTTTGTTATGTTGTCCCTTTGCTTTTCTAGGTATTCTTTAACTGCCTTAGGACTGGATAAAGAAGCCAGCTGCTCTTCACTTAATTTCATATTTGCCTGCACCAATGTATTGTAATCAGAAATATCAACATGTGGGAACATAAATGATCTACACATGCATAATACTGACTGCCTGTACAGTTAGGGAGAGTATCTCCAGTATCTCAGGTCACCAGATACTCCCCTGATTAAACTCCAGCATGCTATTCTAACCAACCTGAATTTCAAGAAGTTTAGCTCCATAAAGTTGCCTGCCTTCCTCCTCAAACAAGGATTGAGGTATATCAACCTCCACCATCTAAACATGAGACAAAACACGTTATATAGTGCAAGAACACACATGGCAGCGAACCTATTCAACTTATTAACGGTCATAAACAGATTAAGCCAACCAGTCCATGCAGAAAATGGATTGTCTTCACAATTGACAATAAGAATAATATTTTCTGCACTATTACTTGATATTAAGGATGCATGTGCCCAACCCTGAGAGATTCTACTTTAGAATGTAAACCAACCTTGCAAAGCTGGTCAAGAATTGCATTATCAGTCGCTTGATCTTTTGCTGTTTCTTCCAATTCTAGACATTTTTGCAACAGTGATTCCTTGACCTACAGATTTTTACATGGGAAATTTTCCATCACTGATACACTCATAAATAGATTTGAATTTACAGCCATGCATGGTGTAATCAGTTCAGAAAAACCTGCTGCAAGGTGGTGCACCCAGCAAGAAGTTTGTCAGCAAGTGAATCATCCAAGTGTGGCAAATCGCTATAAAACAATTCCTTGCATTCAACCTAGAAGGTAAACAGAAAAGATTCATAATCATTGTTTTTCTTTGGAAATTAAAAAATTTGTGTATTTCCAAATATATAGACAAAAGTGCCTTACAAGGACGACATTATATCTTGTAATGACAAGGCTTTAACTTGAAGGGATTAGCAAGAAAGATTCATAATCATTGTTTGTTAATACATTTTTACAAAATTTACAGAACTTTTCAATAATGCTCTCCTTGTTCGATCACTTAAATGGTTGCTGATGTACACTTGGCGACTTTAGAATTCATTCAAAAGACTTGTTTCCTTAGACTGTCTGGTTTTCTTGTTACCCTAATATTCCAACAGATAACTGATAGAAAATAAAGAAAATATAAACATCATGTAAATTTTACTTTGTATCTATATGCTTTATTTCCTTTTACTTTATATTTCATGAATCAACATTTTAGTATGACTTATTCAGGACAGAACGGAACTCACTGTAAATTGTGCATGAATACCACGGAGATTTTCTTGCTTCCATGATTCAGGAAATACAAGAGAAAAGGATTTTGTTTCACCTTGTTGCATTCCAATTATTGAATCAAGGAAACCAGGAATTAATTTATCTCCATCTTCCGTATCAAAATAAAAACCTGCAGAAAGGTGTTCAATTACTGAGGAACTACAACCCCTGTCGGTTGAAACTGAACAGAATTACTTCTGGAAACAACACGCAGTCAATTGGCAAAGGTTTTGGATTTAAAGGAAAGCTAATTATGAGATCACACTGTTGGTCACTTAGTTACTTGACCAATAATTTAAATATTATAAGAATCAACTGAAAAATAACCCAGACTGAACAACTGTTTATTTTTTAAAGAGGTTACAAGCATAAATTATTTTTTTAATTCAAAAAGTATAAGCAGAAAATTAACGACTCTTTTTGTTCAAGTATGATGAGTCTAGCTTTTTTTACGTGTAGAATTGGAATAATCCATCATTTATTCATTATATGATCACCTAGACCATGGATAATCAGGCTTCTAAACTTTGTACACCTTCCTTTCGAATTCTGTGTCCAACTATTCAATAACCTGACAGACCTTCATCCACTGCAACTATACCTTTTGTTTTCTTATTGACAATAACCTTGCATCACATGGTAAGAGGCTAGTAATAATTTTCATCTTTCATTTGGAAAAACTGGAATCTAATGGTTACGATAATGGAGAATTAAAATGGAATGAGAAGCAGAATTTACATGGCCCACAAGTAGTTTAGAATCTCAATGGCAGGAACTTGTAACTCCCATCAACATGCTTGGCGTTATCCTTGTTGCACCAGTTTTTAACAATGTTAACCAACATATAGTTTACATTAACCTCAGTGTTGTGTTTTCCTTAAATATTCTTGACGATTGGCATTGCCTTTATTAGATATATTATGGGAATGAAAGTTTGGTGGCTGTAGTACCATCACCATATAGAATAATGACTATGAATGCAAGCTTAGTGTCATAGAGCAAACCTTTACTCTCAGCAGCTGGAATAGGAGTTGACGATTTGCCATTGTCGATTTTGGTTGCTGAAATATCAAGAACTGCAACATCACCAATCTGTGGAAGTTTTAATTAATCTGTTAGTCGGATTAAAGGAATGAGGAGAAGTTCGGCCCAAATACAGCCTTCTAATCTTTGAATCATTGTGTACGATTAGAACTCAAAATATTAAGTCCTTGTCAATCAAGGAAGTTTCGAAACGTAAATTGCCAGAAATGCAACTTCTAAGCTCTAAATTGGCTGCAAAATGTCCAGTTCTGGTAAATAAGCTAGGCGGTAAGACAATCAGGACTTAAAAACCCACCATAATGAAGCATCAAAACTGAACAAGCCTTTTCTTTTCCAGTTAGACTAGGATACTTGATGAACCCTAAAGTATATGAGGAAGTATGACTGTAGTCTCTATCAGTGTTTTACTTATCTACTATGGTTAAGATCTCCAAAACTGATATTATGTAGCTCTTCTGTTGTATTGGTTGCTGATGGTCTAACAATTACAGTATAATACCATGCAAGAGAGGAGGGAAAATTATGACCTGTCTTATAATACTTACATTTCCTGTTGCATTTGTTTCATTTTTAGGCAGGTTCAAGAATTGCCCAGATTTTATGTGCAATATAATTGCACAATGGAACTTTAAAATATTCAAAATTCATATGCAAATGAATTTTTTTAAAAAATAGAACTGGTCAAATTATCATTACCTGCAAACCCCTGTCAGTTACAATTCTCAGTGTGCCTAAGGACTTGTGCCGCCGACTTAATTCTTTTTCTGAAGCTTTCTTTGCATCTATCTCGCTGTCTATCTCAACCACAATCTTCAAGTTTTTATAACCATTCTCAGGGATCCATTCAATTTCAGGAGCCACATCAACAACGACATCATATCTGGTCCACAAGCCCAATCAAACAACATTAGTTAAGTAAGTGTGAACCAGATATCTAAGTGCAACAAATGCTTTTCTTTTAAACCCAAGGAAGTAAGGTTTGGAGAAAGAAGAGACCTTTCAATGACCAGCAAATAAGGAACAAGGGAAGCAAGTGAAAAGGAACCAAAAATGTCATTTTGGAAAAAAGAAAAAACCTGAGAGAATTTAGGGAAGAATAGCTCTTCTCCATTTCAGAGAATTGGGTTACAATGCGAACTGAGTCTCTCAAAGCCCTTTCAGTCACCTGAAAATTAGAAATGCAGTATGAGAATTGCCACCTGAAATGGGTTTTTATTAACAAGATTACTGTTCGTATAGATTCACAACAATGTTGATTATTTGGAATACAGCTACAGCAACCAAAAAATAGAGTTGCAGTTTGTTGTTTAAAAGATGATATTACTCTACATTATTCCTTGCCTTGTGTAAATGAATATTACTACATGAAAGCTCATTATTCCTTGACAATTAAATGTCTTGAAAGAAGTCCAAGCTTCACTTGCCAAAGCACATAAATAAATTCCTTTTGCCTTTGAACAGCTGATACAATATTACTTTTAAAGGCAACGCCAGCTGCATAAGAGATCCTATATTCTGCTATCATATACTGAAACTTGAATCTATTGCAGATAAGTTAAACAAAACATGCAACAGGAAATATTTAGAAAAGTAATTGGAAGAGGTTCCAGGGCATAAGCTAGTAAATTAGTACAAGACAGTTCCAATGAAAAAGGGAAAAACTGAGAAATAGATAGTATAATCAGAAAATTGGTGCAGTGCTATAACTTGAACATACCTCAGACAATGCATGTGGAAGCGTCCTCTTCAAAATGGATTCAATGGTAGCTTTTTGCACGTTTTGCTTCCCAACATAGCTAATAAGAATACTCTCTGGAACAAGCTTCCCAGGTCGAAATCCAGGGACCTGAATTTGTTAGACCATTTACAACGAATTATCTCACCATGAATAAGCTGACTACAAAATCTATAAGAAAATGATGTCTTCAGTCAAGTTCTTATATGAAGTCCTCTGGAAGCAAACCATGTAAGGTATGTGACAACTGACCTTGTCACAAAGATATTACTTAAAAAGATCTCTCATAACTCATATCTTCACTCAGTTGAAATATAGATTCGGATGTGCATAAACTGTTGCATTCAGTTTGGACAATTATGTAGAACCGTAGAGTATTCAATGAAAAGCACCAAAACTGAAAATCAACTTTACAAGGCAATTTATGCACCTTAGCTTGCTTCATGAACTCACGGATCACCCTACTGTAACAGTCATCGCATACTACCGGGGGAACTTCAACACTCAACTTTAACTGCATCAAGAGAGTAAGATTTTACGAATATCTAGGTCACACGACTTCCATATCCAAAAAAGAAGAGAAATCGGTCTGAAAAGAACGATAGTGATTGGTTTCCCAAAATGTAAAGAAAATAGGAAAATGAAGTTGAACTAATAACCTACTAATCACAAATAAAAATCAAGAATAAGTAAACATCAGAAATTACTTGGACAACAAATGAGAAGAGATGAAGGACAACTCACTCTTGAATTGGCCTCTTGGGTCTCCGTGACTTTAATATCAGCTGGAAGCTTGTCCTTTTCGGGTCCAACAGCTACCGAAGAAGAAGAAGAAGAAGAAGAAGAAGAAGCCCTGAACTTGCTAGAAAATCGAGGAAACGCTGAACGTTGAACTTGACAGGAAGAAGACAACGGGAGTTTGTGGCAAATGGCGGGCAGAAATTGGGTTCTGAAGGAGTTATTGAAAAAGAATTGATTGGATTGTGACTGGTTTAGATTCGAGTGAGGAAATGCAGTGAACTTGACACTCAACTCCATGGCTGGTTGGGCAATTTCAACTTTCCTGGTAAAGGCTTCTAGTTCTAGCTCTAGAAGCAGTTGGGTTGTAGTCGTAGATGGATAAACCCGTTATCTAAATATCTTTATCCATTGAGGACAACATGGGCAATGGTATGTCATCCAAAATCCTACGATTCATGTCGGAACTATTAAATCCATTGCTTACCAAAACTACCGTCTCCTGAGTCCTGACGCAAGTAGATGAGTTTAACCAGATTGTTCATTAGAAAAGTCTTCTCTTGCCTGAATTGAATAAAACTTATATCTGTTTAGTGCCTGCCTGATGTTCCTAACCCTGAGGGACTAAAAGACTATAAACCTATAAGGTGATTTCCAAAATTATAACTTATAGACTAAAAGGATACACTTTACAACTTCGTCAATCCATGTCAAGGAGCCTGTGCGAGGGGTGGGAACATTGGGAATAATATCTTTCCCAATCAAAGCTTGTATCTCCTTAATATCTTTTGCAATCATAGTTAATGGAGAGCCTTCAAACTTATTCCAGGCAAGTAGAGGACTTAGGCAAAGGAACGTTCTGTTCCCTTTTCCTATTTACAGTTGCAGTGAGATCTTGAGTAGAATTACATCTCTAAACATTGCAATCACCCCAATTTCAAGNNNNCCATAGATATATAAGGGTGCCGGCCCAAATTATTTTGGACGGGCAGGAATGATTCGGCCTAGGTGGGCCAAAACGGCCCGTGGCTAGGCCCTGGCGGCCTGTCTGGGACATAGACAACCCGTCAAGCCTCAGTCGGCCCGGTTGTTTAATATATTTTTTAATTTTTTATATATTTATTTTAAGAGAGTTTGAAAAAGTTGTAGTTGTGTTTTTTAAATTTCATAAATTATAAAATATAAAATAACCATTTATAGTAAAGTGTAAGATGAAATTACCTATA